>VXAL01006035.1:98444-133090 GCA_013399475.1 Chauna torquata
CCCCTGTGGCCCCCCTGCTACCAAACCTTTACCACGTAAACCCAATACACTTGGTCATGATTTTTCTCCCTTTCCTAACAAATGCCACAGGAATTTGTCAGTTTGCTGCCTAACCTGGGAGGTGTTGGATGCTTGAGCCTCACTCAGACAGTGTCAGAGGTGGTAGTAGTATTCAGTGCTAACTTCAAGAAAACAGATTCCATCATAAAAGTTTTTCTACTTGTGTAAATGCAAGAAACGAGAGAAGGAATTTTCTATATTTTTACCTTTCATATTCCCAGGCTTGTTTTTATAAATCTCTTTCCACTTTAGCACAGATCTGAATTAGGGTTTGGGGAAAGTTGGATTTTTTTTTTTTAATGTTACAAAAATTTTGGTTAAGAATGCTCGCAAATGACACCTTGCATTTCTAGGACAGATCTTGGCAGAGGAGAAGACTATAAATCTTCACATACATATTTCTCCAATCCAAGATGAAATTGTAAGACCACCAATGCCTGGCAAAAGAAAGTGAAATGAAGATGACTGTTCCCTTTTTCCCTGCAACTGCCATTATTCAGAGTATTAAGTAAGAAATCTGACAGATGGAAATATTTAGATTGAAGCCCAGAGAAGATGCAATATTATCAAAATGCATTCTACTCTACTTTCTGAAAGTCTCCAATGCCTCTATAAAAAGATCAAGAGGCAGAGTTATTCTAATGAAAAATATTATATTCTACATTTATATGGGACAGTGGAAATGAAAGTTTAAAACCACAAATTACTTTATATGCAACATTTTAGCATTGGGGTCTGAAGTGTCCAGATTTGAAGAAATATTGGATATTTTGAGCAGAACTTATTATCCAGAGGAAAGGAGAGGCTGAAATACAGACAGGTTTAACCTATTGAAAGATCTCCAAATTAAAAAAAAATTGCCATTGTGGAATATATAATCACCAGAACTTGGCCAAATAATAAGACATAAAATAGTAGGAATTAATTTTCCCTTAAATTAGATGTTGCTAAATTTCTTGTTCAGACTGACTTCTAAATGTAATTTAATTATTGATGATTTATTTGAGTAGAAAAAAAGATCATTCTAGAAATTAATCTTATCAAATCTGAATCATAGTCTTACCTTTAGTTAGGAACATGTCTTAACAGGAGACAGTATAGCAGATCTACTGACATAATTAGTAGTTACAGTAATCTGACTTTACCCTAATGAAGAGCCATGTTTAAAGATCGTCTACACTGCTGCATTGTGATGTTTGAGACTGAGGCAAACATCATTATCCTATTCCTTTTCATGGTGAGGAATGAAATAATATGGAGCATTTCAAAATGGTAAATGTTAAGGAACATAAGAGAGAGGACTGAGTTGTAGTATTTAGTTCTTCACCATATACAAAATGCCCCATTGCTTTTGAAGTAGCTTCATCTGAAAACACTTTAAACAAAAAACTCTGATAGGTGATGTGTCTGAAGGTCCTGTCCTCACTCAAATGTGGCATTAGAAAATGTCAGTCATGCTGAATGCTTCACTTCCCAGAGCAGTACATCTGGTACTTCCCATGCCTGGGCTGTCACAGACATTTCCTCTCTAGCAGAATTCATCTGCAACAGGGCGAGTATCTAAGAGGTTTATTAATAAAAGATTATACCACCACCATATTCCCTTTGTGTTCATATAAATAATTTAGGCATAAAGGAATTCCCTGATCCTTTTTTACAGACTTGAAAAAATATCGTGCAATGTCAAAGAGGATCATGGCAAATCAGTCTTTTTTTACATTCTGACACATGATGAGTTACTGAAGTAGAGTAAAAAAGATTGCCAGAACAACCAAATAGAGGATACAAAGTGAAAAGAAACATAGGAAACAACACAGACACAACATCCAGCAAAGAAACAAGAGGAAGCAGTTGTATTGATGTTAATGCTGGTCAGAAGGTAAATATGTTTTACGAAGCATATAAAAATCTTTCTCTTTTTGAAATAAAATTAAATCACTTTCATGGAAAGCATGCCCCAAAACACAGAAAGAACTCAACACAGCAGCTTGGCACTCACGTGAGGCTGGAAAGTTTCTTTCACACCGATAATTCAGAGCAGGGTCTTGGAGAGGTCTGTGCTCTGTCCATGGAGTTGTATGTTCTTCTGCAGCTGTCTATTCATAGTTCTGAATTTGAAAAGATTCCTGATGAATGAAACCCACGAAACCCATTTTGCAAAAAGGTTCAGAACCAAATTCCATTGCTGTAATTTTATCAATTTCAAATGAACTAGTCTGATTTGTACCAGCTAAGTCAGAGAGAGAAACTTCATGTATTATAGGTGACAGCTAGCTATTTCCTCTCTTTACTCATTATCTTCCTGTCACCTTAGAAATCACTTAAATTAAATTTTCAAGCAACCTCTTTTCCCATTTCTTAACCCTTCTTCTCTCATTGCACCTCAGTCTACAGAAGCATTCTGCAAAACTGCAGGGTTGGTCTATGCCTATAGCTTTTAAAAGAGGTTTCTGAAGGTCTAAGTCTCCAACGTATTTCTCATTCTTGTAAACAACCCCCACTTGTGTCAATGGTCTCAGCTCACATGCGTGATTAAAGCCTCTGAGTAACTGCAATTGTATGTCATAGTTACCCTGGCACAGGCATATCTGATAAAGTTATAAATCAATTCACCATGAAGGATGTGCCCGACAATTTTAATTAGATGTGAATTTGCAAAGGCAGTCCAGAGAAGTTAATACCTCGTACAAAAGGAATAAAGCTAGAGAAAGGTCCAAGCATCAGAAGCAGTCAGAGTCATATTCCATAAAAGTAATGGACAATGTTTTCATGTACAATCTATTAATCTATAAAAATCTATAACAAGGTCCTTACAAAGGTAACATCATGCCATCATGCTAACTGACCATTAACTTCATTCCACTGCTAAAGAAAGATGGACTAAAAACCTGACAGAGATGAAGGTGCCTTCAGACCACCCAAAACAAGTGTTCCAAGATCTTTTTAGACTCAGGCAGTTGTAACTTTCATTTATTTTCTGGTTACTGTTAAATAGGAACAGCAACAAAGATGAACCAGTTAAATATTAGGTCTTTAACTTGGAATGATTTTTAAATTTTTACAAGAAAACTGACTATTGTATTACAGGAAATGTTGCATGTCTGAATAAAAAGTAGAAAATCTAATGTCAATCCTCTATCGCTAACATAAACATTCTAACAGGCAGTATAATAACAACTCACTGTGTTTATAATTCTGCTGGTTTGGGAAAAAAATAAATAAATAAAAAAAATGGATTATTCCTGTGTCAGAAAAACTTCTCCTAATTAACTTTTCATCCTGTAATTTTGTTGCCAAGCTATCTCCCTCACAAGTGCATTCATAAACCGCTCCCACTGTGTGTTTCACATCACACTTTGTGCACCTTATTCTATTGCTGAACATTACACTTACATTGCTTTCATTTTACAGTGTTCCCAAAGCACAGAAATACTAATGTGATGGAAATATCTTGACAAGCATAGCCTGACTTCACTAATTTCTGGTAAGACTGAGCTGTCCTAAAGTACCCCCATTCTGTTATTACAAAAATTAAAAACTAATGCAAGAATACTAACTCAACTGCTTTCACAATTCCATTAAAAAATGCTGATCCTCCAATAAAGCAGAACCTTTCAAATACTTGCTTTGTTCCAACATCTACAGTATGAGTACCCTTGCCCCAGTTATAAAAAAAAAAAATACAGCTTTCAGTTGGATCCTCAAAAGCATAACAGTTTTCTTGTTCATATGTTTTCATAGCCATAAGTGCCAAAAGACTTAATAAAACATACAAATTCCTCAAGAGATTAAAAATTCAGCATTCAACTTCCATTATTTTCTTTAAAACCACAAATACATCAAAGTTTCTTTTTTAATGAGAACTCAAGGAATCAAGATATTGGACACTGGTAAGGTAGCTTAAAATGAGAGTTTTGGCTCTCTGATCCACTACAAAGCAGATCAGTTAAGATCTGTCTGCTAAATAATGCTACTACTATAATGGATAACTTGAAAAAGCACTAAACAACAAATTACAGCATTTCCAATAGTATGCCTGTTCTGTAAGGTTACAAATGTTCTAAAACACATTAAAAAGTTTCTAAAGGGCAATTTTTTTTAGTAGAAAATGTAATGTGCCAAGAGCACCATCTCTGTCACTTCATCATCCAGCTGCATGACAACCCCTTTGCTGTCTTCTAGTCTCACCTGTAGATTTTTTTTTTCCATCTGTCTCTCCCACCTGTCTGTCTCTGAGTTCATTTTTCCATTAGGAATTATAAATCAAATAAGAGTATATATGAATTCCCTTCTGGCCAAAAAAAAAAAAAAACCGAAAGAGTTATCAAGATCTTTATAAAGCCTCAGGCACTATGGAAAAGCTAGAATGCAAGGCTAGAAAATGCCTCAGGCTTATGGCAAAGGGCAGCATGTGAAAATGTAGACGTGTTATTGAAACTGAAGAGCAGAGGCACTCCTAGAACTCAGAGGACTGCAGTTAGGGCAGATAGTTCGTCCATGCTGAAGGCAGACTTGGAGGTTAGTTTGCCACCTGAGATCTCAGACGAGCCCCTCACAGTGAGACGACATTTTTAATAAATATAGTAGGTCAGATGGTTTCACCAGGCTGAGTCTATGGTGCAACTGAACATTGCAGCAGTCTTTGCAGTTAAAGAGCATCTTTCTGTTTTGCATGGAAAACCTAGTGAAATAATACTTCTAGGTACCCCATTCTTATAGTCCTCAGGTTCAGAACTACACTTACTTGTCAGTGAACTAGATAAGAAGGCTAAAGCACTGTTATTTGTGTTGTTATAACACCATATAGATAGCTAAACAGAAAACTTCTTAATTCTTCCATATTAAAAAAAAAAGAATAATTATTAATAATAATAAAAAAAGAAATCCAGAAAAAGTGTATCTTCAAATCCATACAGATTTTTAAACATGCTGTGCATATGTTAATATTGTGGGATTAGATTGTGATCAATCAACTGCATCTCTGTAGAAACTTTATCACTTGAGATACCTGCACTCCAGAATATTGATCTACGTCTCAGTGCAACAGTCATAGAATCATAGAATCATAGAATATTGCAAGTTGGAAGGGACCCCCAAGGATCACCGAGTCCAACTCCCGGCTCCACACAGGAACACCCAAAAAACCAAATCATATGTCTGAGAGCGTTGTCCAAACACTTCTTGAACTCTGAGGGGTTTGGTTCTATGACCAATTCCCTGAGGAGCCTGTTCTAGTGCTCAACCACCCTTTCAGTGAAAAACATTTTCCTAATCTGAACCTCCACTGCCACAGCTCCATGCCGTTCCCTCAGGTCCTGTCACTGTCACCAGAGAGAAGAGATCAGCCCTGCCCCTCCGCTCCCCTTGTGAGGAAGCTGCAGGCCGCCATGAGGTCTCCCCTCAGTCTCCTCTTCTCTAGGCTGAGCAAGCCAAGTGACTTCAGCAGCTCCTCGTACGTCTTGCCCTCCAGACCCTTCATCATCTTTGTAGTCCTCCTTTGGACACTCTCTAATAGTTTCGTGTCTTTCTTATATTGTGGTGCCCAAAACTGCACACAGTGCTCAAGGTGAGGCCTCACCAGAGCAGAGTAGAGCGGGACAATCACTTTGCTTGACCAGCTAGCAATGCTGTGACTGATGCACCCCAGCATATGGTTGGCCCTCCTGCCTGCCAGGGCACACTGGTGACTCATATTCAACTTGCTGTTGACCAGAACCCCCAGATCCCTTTGAAGAGAACCGCCCCTAAAATGGATCCCTGGGGAACCCTACTAGTGACTGGCCACCAGCCTGACATAACCCCATTTACTATAACCCTTTGAGCCTGACCCATCAGCCAGTTGTTCACCCATTGTATTATGCATTTATCTACATGTATGCTGGACATTTTGTCCAGAAGGATACTGTGAGAAACAGTATTGAAAGACTGCTGAAATCCCAAAAGATTACATCAGCTGGCTTCCCTTGGCCAACTAGATGAGTGACCTTGTCATAAAGGGAAATTAAGTTACTTAAACGGGACTTTACCCTTGTGAACCCATGTTGGCTATGACCAATGACTGCGTTGTCTTTCAAGTGTTCTTCGATAACTACCAGAATAATCTTCTCCATAATTTTACCAGGCACTGAAGTGAGACTTGTAATTACCAGGGTCTTCTTGCCTTTCTTGAAAATTGGGGCAACATTTGCCAGCTTCCAGTCAACTGAGACCTCTCCAGATTCCCAAGACCATTGAAAAATAATTGAGAGAGGTCTCATAATGACATCAGCCAGCAATTTGGGTATCCTGCAATGAATCCCATCGGGTCCCATAGACTTGTATGCATCCAGCTGAAGCAGCAAATCCCACACAAGTTCAGAGTTGGCTGGGAGTTTATCATTCCTGCAGTCACTGTCCTCTAACTCAGGGCTCCGGGGGTCCCAGGGCCTATCATAGGCGTGGAAGAAAGAGATGAAGAAGGCATTATACGTCTCTGCTTTGTCTACGTCTCTATTTGTGAGGTGACTATCCTCATCAAGTAACAGACCAGAGAACTTTCTCTATCTGTATATGGATAAGACTTACCATGATTAAATTGTCTTCAGCTATTTCTTAGGTTAGAACAGTAAGCTGAAACATATTTTCCAATAACTTCTGATGAAATAGGGAAAAAAAAATCCACACCAATGATTTCTGATAGTAGTAATTACACTTCACTTGAGAAACAGAGCCAAAAAAAAAAAAAATTAAGGCCCATAAGACTAGTTAAATATGACGCATTTCCTTTGAAAATGATCTAATTTTTAACCTGTTTTTCAGAACCTTTGAAATCCTTGTCTCCAACTATGACAAAGAGGGATTCACAAAGACTTGGAGGGAGCTAACCTGCCAAGCTTCCTTCTGTAGTCAATATAGACAGGTGGGTCCTCCAAGGGATAAATTAGAATGCTATTTTAGGAACTCTGAACCACCCCTGGAGGAGATTCTTACTCTCAGTCCCCCGAAGACACAGGGCAAGTGAGAACACTGCTCTTCCTAGACAAAAGTTAGGCTTTGCAAGTACCCCTTATGAGCATCCCTAGCCACCTGGCATTTCTCAAATCTCAGCACCACTGTTGAGTTGCAGGAAAGTTTGACAGTTCTGGGATGAAACAAACCTCAATATGAACTTCCATCAGATTAGGAAATTAAAGGTCCTAAGGCAACAGTTTTAGCAGCTCGTAGGAAGCTTCGTGGGAAATGACCCGTGAAACTATAAAATTTGTATTTCTGAACTATTGAAAAGAAAAAACAAGGATTTTTGTTTTAATTTGAAGTCCCCCAAGTGAAGCAATTCATATGCTAATATCGGGTCATTGTGTGAAGGCCAAAACCCCAAATTCACAGAGGATTTATTTTCTACAAATTCTTCTTTAAAGTTGAACATTCTTGCTGTGGAATGGAAGAAAAAGTGTCATAGTTTTAAAGGAGAAACATGGGAGACACCAAGAGAAAAATAAGGGAGAAACAAAAACAGAAAAAAAGAAAGAATGAAAAATAAAATAGACTCAGACTTAACTGTTTCATTTCATAGTGTATTTTAGTCTTCTAAATGTCATAATTTAAGGGAGTCAAACAGAAAGGCACGAATACATTTGTGCAAATGATTATCAAATGAGATGTATCCCTCAGGCTCTGGAAAGTTGCCAGTGCAATTTTCTATTGGTCCTAGAAACGCGCTTTTATAAAAAATAAAATAAAATAAATAAAAATCTCAGACTTAACAGAAGGAAACTCCATGTCATTTTAACATTTAACTTCAAAATGCAGTGCAAAGCAAAATGGCAGCATGGAGAAAATTCCTAGAAATGCAAGGAAGCAGAGCAAAAACTAATCTACAGCAATCGTTAAACTCTCTGAACATGAGAGATGTAAAACAATTATGCTCAAAAGCATTTTCTATCCATAGCACTGCAGATAAAATTTTGCATTGAGCTATCAGGAAAGTCATTTTTTTTAGATTTTTGTGAAAATAAAACAGAAATTTTAAGTAATATTTATTATAATGACAAAAAACTATAGATATAATTTATGAAAATACTCTTCATAAGTATGATCCGTAGAGAGGAATACAAGTATATGCATAACCCAGTATAATTTCCATGGGCATATTTAAAGCAGGAATTTCCCTGTATGTCAGTGTTGATCACAAGACAAAAAAAAAAAAAAAGACCAAAAAAAAGTGTCTTTTCCACCCTAAATATATGTATCACACTTTTCCCATTTATTTATAAATCCAGGGAAATGTATTTATGCACATTATCAGGTGTTGTGGTTTAGCCCTGGCAGGCAGCTCAGCACCACACAGGCACTCACTCACTCTCCCCAGGTGTGATGGGGGAGAGAATCAGAAAGGTAAAAGTGCCAGAACTCATGGGCTGAGATAAAGACAGGTTACTAGGTAAAGCAAAAGCCACGCGCAAGCAAAGCAAAACAAGGGATTCATTCGCTGCTTCCCACAGGCAGGTGTTCAGCCACTTCCAGGACAGCAGGGCTCATCACGCGTAACGGTTTCTTAGGAAGACAAATGCCATCACTCCCAGCGTCCCCCCTTCCTCCTTCTTTACCCCAGCTTTTGTTGCTGAGCATGAGGCCCTGTGGTGTGGGACATCCCTTTGGCCAGCCTGGGTCACCTGTCCTGGTCCTGTCCCCTCCCAGCTCCTTGTGCACCCCCAGCCCCCTCGCTGGCAGGGCAGCACCAGGAGCTGGAAAGTCCTTGGCTCTGTGTAAGCACTGCTCTGCAACAACCAAAAACGTCACCACTATTTTCATCAAAAATCCAAAACACAGCATTGTGTGAGCCTCTACAAAGAAAATTAACTCTGTCCCAGCCAAAACCATGACATCAGGATCATTAAAAGATCAACTGAATTTCAATAGTGTGTGTAGAGCGCACAAAATACGTTTAATTTGTATGAAATATGTTTCTAATATAGTCTGAAGTAGATGAATATAAATTAACCATATTAAGAAGGAAAAAAATATTACATATTGCTTCCTTTATGTACCATAACACTTGTTGGATATTTTCCAAACATTTATCAGAAAAATTGCTTCAACACACTATAAAAAGTTTCTATACATTTTCATAAGTGTTCCCAACCTTTCCAATATTTCTCTCCCAAATAAAGTAGAACTTATGCTTATGACAATATCTTCCACATTTACTCTTCTTGATTTATCCAATATGCATATCAATGGTGTTTTTTTTTTTTTTTTTGCTATACATCACTTCACCATGTATCACATTTTCATACTTACACATTAGTCATAATCAAAATATTTCAGAACATACTGCTTCTACCATAGGAAACACAGGAAAATCTGCCAGCAGTGGTTACCCAAGAGACCAACAAAAAAAATAAATCATTGCTTAACAGAGGTGGTCTTTTTCTGAAGTCAAAGCAGCAGAGTGCATTCAATACTCGTGAGAATACTTTAGTTTGATTTCTTTAAGAAAAGAAATGGTTTAAACAGGGTGGTCCCATGAATAACTCCCTGTCTCACTTACTCTATGATAAACTCAAATAATAACATAATAAGCCTAACGTGCATGTAACACAACCCCATCTGGGTTTAACTGATCCTAAAGGTGCACAGACCAGCAAGTTTTCAATGCATAACTGGCCTACCCTTCATGAAAGTCCTTTGGCTTTTTTTATTTCTTAATATCAAACAAAAAGTAATTTTGAACAAAATTAAAATGGTGTAAAAAGTTTTTTTTGTTAACAATTGCTTTGCAGTTTCTTTATAATTGCCTACAGTTCTTTGTTTTTATTTTGAAAAGCAAACAAGCAAATGCTTTTTATTTCTTCTATTTTTCTATTTCCAGCCTTTATCAAGAACTGAAAGAAAGGGGGGTGGGGAGAGGGGTGAAAAGGTAGTGAGAAATGAACCAATCCCAAATCTTTCAAATGTTCCAGATTTATTTATAACAACATTTACTTCTTCACCAATTGTCATCACACCCACATACTCAAGACCCAGAAACTTTTACAACACTCATTTCTGAATTAATCACCCTCACCTTTTTCCCTCTTTTGCAGCATCCTCAAGAAGCACTTCACAGTTTTTACTGAAGAAGTCCTGCTAAAGTTGGAAACCAGAAGAGGAAGTTAGGAAAGCAAGAGAGAAGGAATAGTGGAGGCATAAGAACATGGGGAGTAAGTGGGGTGGCAGCAGAGTGGAAGCACAGACAGCTTTGGGGAGAAAAGGAAACACTAGGATCTTAAGAAGCACCTGAGGAGAATGCAGAAGAGTATATAAAGACTCATACCAGTCAGCAAGAGTGTCCCCCTAACATCAGCTTCCTTCCACTCGCCTGGACAAGAGAAGTGGAGACTGGAAGCCCAGGCAGAACTTGAGGTGACACTTGGGACTCCAGGAGACTAGCTTGGCAGGCATAGGCAAAAGGGAGGCTTCCCAGGGGTCACAAATTTCACAGCTAATTGTCAGAAGGCCAAAGGGCTTTTCTTGTTTTGCTTTGTTTTGCTTTTCACTTTACAGTCCTTGGGGCTCTCAAAATAAAGCTTTGAGCATAATAAAACACTTCCTGCTAGAGTAAATTGTTCTTACCAATCACAGAAATCCCCCACATGCTCTCTTTCTACTGCTAAGAAGTACTTGCAGAAAGTTTGCAACTGCCAGGTCCTGCAAATGATCCTTAATAAGTGACAATGTCTTAGAGCCCACCCACTTTCAACATGGGTTGTAATCTGAGGCTTTTATCTGCTTTTGGTCATGCATTTACAGGCCAAAAGAGTGGTGAAGAACACCTGCTCTTTCCCTCTCCAGACACTTGTACAGATTTTTGGCCAACTAAGGCCATGTGCAGTGCTGTCAAATGCAGGCAGCCTCACTGCCATTAAGCTTTTCTTGCTCCTAGACTACAGAAGCTGCAATTTGCTCAATGTCAGCTGGATGATGGAGGTCACCTGGACCGCTTTATCCTGCAGACACCTGGGCACTTTATCCCTGTGGTCACCACAGGAAAACAAAAGCTTTGGAAAACCCTTCCAGGTGCTATACAAGGATGACAGTCACTCTTTGGGAGGTCTTCAAGCAGTCGTTTAAGTATCACTGACTGCAGTTTTACTGCTGCATTTAAGACAAGTCAAGACAGGGCAGCTAGTGGGAGGGGTATAACCTGACCTTCATGGTGTCCTGCTGAGCGCACCCACCACCTCCCTGGGCCAACCCATGTGGTGGGCAAGGAGCTTGAAACCTGAAACCAACCTGCTTCCGTATGTATTTTGCTTTTTCCCAGTGAAAGCAGCTTCTGGGTCTGGCTGACTGACCAGACCAACTCAAAGAAGACTGCAGGAACTGTCAGGACATGAAGAACAAGTGAGACAACTCCTTTCAACAAGAGCTGCCGCCCAGGACAGCTTAAAATTATCATGATCATGAAAGAGCAAACATATTTCTGGATCTACTTGTTTTGTGGCTGTCATGCCAGATGCCTCTTAACAACAGTGTCCACAGTAGAAAATATAAGAGTTTTATTCATCTTCAGAAAGATCTTAAATTTCCGCCACAGGACAGGTAAGATTAAAAAAAAAAAAAAAAGGAAGGGTTGGCAGTCTTACTAGTCTGCTGTCAAGATTCTGCCATCTTAAATTATTCTCATAGAGTAATAGTAAGGACCTTAGGCACTTACTTTCTGAGATTCACATTTCCGAGGAGCTTATGGAAGCAGATTTTTACCAGAAGGGACTTAAGAAGTTTCTACTTCATAGTAAAAACCTGTCAGGTCATCACAAGTAGTTTTTTGAGCATGACATTAAAGTAGCTTGGGAATAGCACACTGAAAACCCAATGGTTGAAAAAAAACCCCAGACCAAAAACATCCAAAGAAACTCTTGAACTCAGGCTGACATGGGCAGAACCAGACAGCACAGAGAAGTAGGAAGTCCAACCTGGCCCTGCTGCCCCAGCACCTCCCTGTCTGCCCAGCTTCTCAAATTCTGAGAATCCACAGGATCAAAACCAACATTTCTGCTTTTGCTGCTTAAAAAATATTTTCTAAAACCTAAAGTAATTCTATAATAAATAGCTTTGATCTTTGGATGAGACTTCATAAGCCAAATGTTAGCCTGGAATGAGTATTTATAGTAGAGTTTTAAGTCACTGAAAACAGCGATTTATGTATATAATGGAAAGGTTGATGAGTTCTTACTGTAGCTATATTAGCAGACAGTCCTATAATGAAAAGGTGTCGTTTTAACAAGAGCACTTATAATAGCAGTATAATGTAGTTAGGAAAAAATGAATTTTACAAGGTGAATGTACAATTTAACACAAATACTCATGCCAAAAAATCAAACAGGAGATCACAAGAGCAGTCTATTTAGCATGCATTTTCTCATAGACAGTCTGATTTTATAGACTTCTACTAATGAGAAGTACAGTGTATCATTCCACAAATGAGAACTTCTAAAGTCTTCATCTATTTTAATCATTGATGTGTTACAAAAAGTCGTATTTACTTGGAAGAAGCTTATAAATAGTATTCAACAGATTAATAAATTGCATCAATGGTAGTCAGTGGACTAACAGTATAATACTAATAAGAGGAGCTGTATGTGCAAGTTCAGTTTCAGGATTTTTTTATGCATGTCAGTTATGGCATTGTATCATAAAGTCCTCTTACAAATTAATTACAAAGAGGACAAATTCTGATTCCATGTAATAGACAGGAAACCCCTTTGCAAGGTTCAGGGAATCCTACGAGGAAATCTGGGATTTTTGCTACAGATCACACAAGAAAAAAGCGTTTAAAAAAAAACAAAACAAAACAAAAACAAAACAAAAACAAAACAAAAACAAAACAAAAACAAAACAAAAACAAAACTAAGTATTTCCCTTCTCCCTTGTATCAGCATAAAGCCAGAAAAAATTAGCTTTGTACAAGGGGATTGTGGTGGAGATGATCTCCCCAGACCAAGCCTGGAGGTGAGCCAGTGGTCTTCAGATGCATCAACCTGTATCTTCCCTTCAAAGCTATAGCTGGTGCAATGGTCACAGCCTGAAAGCTCCACTCAAAAAGGGACTCCCATAAACAGTTCAACCACCAACACATCTCCTCTGCCCCATTCTCTTAATTCTCTTCTGGCTGGTCTCTTCCAAGCTGTATCAGAAGTCCTCCACCCAGCACAGATGGGATTGTATTTCACAGGGTGGGCTGCAGCTCTCCCGCTAAGTCCAGCTGATGACCCACATATGCAATTTGCTTTTTGGCAGTGCAGCGTATCACCCAGCACATCCTATGAGCCCTCACTCAGACCATAGCTGCCCATTTAGCTCTGCCAAAAGTTCTTGTTTGGTGGCAGACTGTCAGGTCTTCCCACAGCATCAGTCTGTGGAACTGTGACAAGGGCTAGACCTAAAAGTGGTCTTTCCAAAGAGAAAAGAGTGACCGCAAGCGAGTACTCTCATGAAGTACTCTTTGAAGGGCAATGAACTTGTCAGTCAATAACTATACAAAAAGCCGCAGTTCCACAAACACACACCTGCTTAAATTTAAGCCTCTGAATAGTCCCTCTGAGTGACAGTGGGCTTCTCGCATTAAACTAAACAAAATCTGTACGTGTTTGCAGGATCAGGAAATGAAGCACAAAAGTTGCTGGTCTTCTCCCACAGCATCCAGAAGAATTAAAAGCAAACCCTCCCAATTTTTAAGACTCATTGTGAAAAAAGACTACACTGTGTGGCTGTTTCAATATTGTAAGAAAAGCAATACAAGACAGAATAGAATATCTGCCTGATTTTTCTTCACCCTTATTTCAAGTTTAGTGTTCTCTTTTGCTTCCTCTTACTCTTTCTTACTTTTTTTGTCTCCATAGATGGACAAACTCGTAGTCTCTTACTTTTTTGTAATATTCATGAGAACATTAAACAGACTGAAACTGCAGCTGATTATTACTTCTACTGTGCATTTAAAAATCATTTTTTGGGAAAAGAAATATGGTATACAACCCAACTGCTTAAATAAGGGTCTCTGGCCAAGACTGAGTCTGCAATCAAGTTTTTCCTTAGAACATCTCCACAAAACTTATTGAAGTTCACTTATTTCTTCCACCGAAGTGATACTTTTAAAACTAGATGTTGAGACCTAGAGCCAGTAAGTGTGTAACACTGATAATGTGAGAAGGCATCCATATCAGAGAAACTCAAGTGTTGTACAGTGACCAGGCAATGGCTCTCCAAAACCTCTTAGTGCAATTGCAATTATACTATAATAAAACGGGAGAATCCAGTGTGGACCTACAGTAATCCCATTGAAAATTTACATTTATGCACACTAATTGTATGGGAAGAATACTTTATATACAGGTATTTTAAGTAACATGTAACACTTTTAATTAGCTAGAAATATATGCAAATTATTCTTAATATATAAGCATATATATTTAAGAGTCATGGTTCCAGATAGGTGTTTTAAATAACTATTTGGACAACTGCAGTCTATACAAGGTGAAAACTGCAACAGCAGCTTTCCAATAATTCATTAAACAGAACTGCAGGGTTAGCTGGTTGATAAATACACTCTCTTTGTAGAAAACATGCTACAGAAAGGCATAGGTTCCGTCTGTCATAAAGAAAACATTTTAAAAAAATCATTTTACTTAGGAAGTGAATATTAAATGTTGGTGTTCTTTCTGTAATATCAGATGAAAATTAGTCATCTTAGACAGATTATTCTTCATGATCTGGCTCATACAGTCCTTGAAGCAAGAGGCATCAGCAGTTTCCCAAGACACAAAAGCTGGCGGATTTTTTACAATATAATGAGTCTGTTAGAGACTTTCCTCATTGCTAAAGCCTCGTGCAGCTTGCAACCATTCATTTAATTTTTTTCTGTTCAGAATGCTGCATTAGCAGCTGAAGGAATATACATGAACTATATAGCAACATGTTTCACTGTCCCATTTCCAGATTTCAAAAAGTATGACATAAATTCAATGCTTGATCCTGAGACAGTCTCAGCTCCAACTCTTAATTTTTAAAGAATCAGAAAACCAATGAAAGCTGGTATCTCACAGCACCTTGTTGGCATGCTCAACTGAACTCAAACACTATCGATCAGCTCCTGTTATTGGATATAGCTTTTCCTTCAAAAGTGACTAATTCCCTTCAAAAAGCTGGGGAATTCAATGTACTCACCTCACAGTACACACATGTTTCCCATTAAAAACCATAAGGAAACAAGTACACGTATTTAAGAAATGAGTTGTGTTTCTTTGTGCATGTTTGTTCCATAAAATAAATTTTTTCCATCTCATGAAATTGAACAACCTTATGTCCACTGCAGACAATGGAAAAAAGTCATTGACTTCAACATGCTTTACATCAGGCCCTCTGTACTTATTTCTAGCTGTTCCAGGCACAGTTTTCCCAATGCCTAATGTGGAGTTAGTCATTTGAAATCATTCAGGGCTTTTATAACACTTCATTATGTATGATACAACTTCTTTCACAATAAATTCTTTCAAATACAGCTTTTGTTCAGAGACACAAGCTCATGATTAATTCAGTATGTGTATGTAAGAACTGCATCCTTTTCTACAAAAGGTTAAAGGTGAATTTGCTGCAACTAACACTTGCAATTAAATCACCAAGTTAATTTCATGTAAGAATATCAGTGGTTTATTTGGGGAAAAATACTTATGTGAAACATTATGAAAAACATTCAGGAGAGCATATTTATGTAGTACACTTTAAAGAGTTATTGCCATGAATTTGTGAGAGTATAACAAAGAAGAATCAGACTTTAAAAAATGATAGCAATCCTGTTACTCCAAGAAAAACAGTGGAATTCCCCAAGTCAGTAGCTCTCTCCTTGCTTTCTTATATGGCTGGATCTACACTAGGCACTACACTTCAGCCCACTTTTCAATGGGTTTCTTTGTAAAATTGTGAAGAAAGAGTACATACATGTCAACAAATCAAATAGCATTCAATCTGCGCAATTTAATGTTAAGGTACTTTAATGCTTCCCCACTATCCATACTATTATATAATCTTGTCTGTCCCTCTCTAAATGTAGGATTGTCCAAACTTAATTGCTGTTGCTTTCTCTTTCTGCTTTCTAATCTAGGTTTCATCAGATTGAAATTCAGTTTTTCTTTCTCTGATCAGTTATTTGACTCTCAATAGATTGAAGCCGTTGCACTATTTCTCTTTGACATACCTCTAGCTTTGCAACCATACTTTTGCTACATGGTAACCTACCACCAGTGGAGTTATTTAATTAGCTGGTTTCAAAACTCGGTGGACTGTTTGTGGATAGTTCAGATATACACAGATCTCAAGGGCAGGAAGGATCACGGCGACCATCCATCACAGCCTACCACAGTTCATAGGACTGATCTCCATCAGGTCGTGCTTTAAATTGAATGGTTATGCTTGAACCATTCAATTCAAATTTCCAGGGTTTTTAGGAAAAGCAAACAAACAGCTATACCAGCATAGAAGTAGGTAAATAGCATATATATATATACAGATATATACACATACACATAGTTCCTCCACACATACTTATACTAGTATAAAATACTAGGGAGCCCAAACCAACCTTTATTATATGGTTCCAGGGTTCTGGCTTTTAAAATGCTTTATTTTCAGGATGTTTTAATTTATTTTATTTTGTTTTTACTTCAGCTATCATTTCATTTCTCCAAAAGTTCAGTATAAATAATATTATTAAAATGATTGTAACAGGTGTTAAAACGGGGACTTTATTCTCCCTTAAATAAGACAGCTTGTCAGAGAATGAGATAACTATTTAAATACCATTGATGAAAGATTTCATTTGCAATAAGTTCAATTCACTGTCATCCACCTGCGGGGATACCAAAGTGATTAACTCCTTTTCAAGATTGCTAGGCAAGGTGCTTCCTCCCCAGGCTGTTCCCACTCTGTTTTCCCATATGCAATGAAATCACTTAAGTTCCACTCCTGGCATGAAGGAAACAGGCATTATTATTGAGAAAGTATCACCCTTCTTCTGAAAGCAATTCCTTCAGAGAGCTTTCCCATAGAAAGCAGAGTTATGGACTTGGTTTAAACAGTGATCAAGTCAAGCTATGGCAGATTTCTAGAGAAAGTCTCAATACTCAGGTACAACCCCCCCCATTGTGTCCTACTGGTCCTTGACTCATAAAGAACACACACGTCCTGACTGCTGGGGCAGCTGTCCTTCCCTCTTGTCCTCCCGTATATCCAGAATAAGAGGTCTAAAGCTTACATATTCACTCATAAGCTATCAAACTGGAATCCAATTATTGTATCTAAGGATTTTTTTATATATATATATTTTGGACAGTTGGCAAACACATTTATCTCAATTTTGCTACAGCAAAAAGGGAAGAAATTACATTTTCTTGTCTTATAGGACTGTGCTAGAATAAACCCTTTAGGCAAAATAGCACAGAATATTACAGAAACTAGCTAATGTGAACATATAAATGGAAAGCTCAAAATGGAGCTGAGTCCCTCACACCTAAAAAAGTACTTGATAATTTACCCATCTTAGATGCACACACACACAAAAGTATTGTTAGCATGACTAGAATGAGTTGCAAGTTTACAGCAGATTGGGATTTTGATCCTTTATTTGTTTGGACACAAGATATCAGGGCATTAGCACTCCTTTCCTACCTGTCTTAAAGTGAATGCAGGCAAGTTTTAGTAGCTGTTTTAATAGAGTGCAATCTAAAATTTCTAAAATAATGAGTCAAGCAATAGCCTATTCTGCTTTACCATCTCTTCATGTGTATGTAATAAAAAGTTGTATTCTTTTAAAAATATGAAGGATTCCCCTATACTCCCCCTCCGCCTCCCCCCAAACTCTCAACCTCTGATGTCATATTGTCTGCTCAGGGATAGCTGATGGAACTAGGACAAGAATTATCTTCATATTCTCCATACCTTGTTTACTCCCTCTCTAAAGTTACAGCAGTGGTTTATGATGTACCTGATTTTTCATTAGAACTGTAATGGTTAATTACCAGATACTGAGAGAGTCCAAACCTGTAGGCAACCTCCATGTCTCTGCAACACAGGAGTTTATGCTCATCTGTAGATGAAAGGGGGGGTGAGGATGGTGAATGGCATAAAATTACTATTGTATGCTGAGTAAGACAAGCCTGAATGCTCTACATCTGGCATTTAGTAAGAGTTTTTTTAAAATGCTACCCAACATTTATTTTGCTTGGTGGATGTGTTTCTCTGTTATAAATTCTCCCTATATATTAACACTGCCCTCCTGGCAGGGACTTGAGCCAGCTGTTAATGGTTTTGTTGCTGGGAAAATAAAAAAAAGATTGTGTGTCCTTGATGTGTCACTGGTATAAATAAATATTTTCAGAGAAGGATGTGAGCCTAGATGCTATAATTTTTACTTGGCAGATTAGGACAACTGGGTTGAGAGCATCTGACAGCTAGATACAGTCTGATTTATAAGACTGAGTAGGGAAGCATGACAGACATACGTACTTATTAAAGATACATTTACAAAATGTCCCAGTTTAATTTGACAACTCTGCTGGCTAAAGCCTCAGTAAGTCTAAAGATATTACTTTGTACATAACATCATAGCACTACAGATTCAGTAGAAGTCAAAAATCAGAGGTAAATAGTTTTAGTTCCCAAAATTTATAAATTTTAAGTACATCTATGAATACTATAAAAACAGCATATCTTTTAACTGAAAAAATTACAGAAGCTGAGTGATTCCATATATTTAGCGGATGTGGAAAAAAATGTGTATGTATAATACATATACGATATTGCATATTGTTTTATTTAATAGTAATGTATTATTTTATTGTAATGTATAATAATATTTTTATATTCAAGTATATATCAAGAACTATAGTTTTCTGGTAACATCCTAACAGAACAATATTTTTCCATTTACTAAATTGACAGCTAGCCTGAACAAATTCAAGGTTTTTTTTTTTTTCAGAAAGTTATGAGAAAAATATAAACACGCTTTTCCTACAGAAACAACACTCTAGTCTGTCTGTTTTGAAATTCAGCTTTCACAACATTGTCTCTCTCAACTCACCTCACCTCGCATTTGTCTATTAGTCAACATTTCAGAGAACCAGACAATTTGTACTTCACCCTTCTCTGACTCCCTAAAAATTACTTCTTTTAAAATATATTTTCAGTGTTTCTATTGATATAACTAACCTTCTAGGAGAGAAAATAATAGTAGTTGATCAGCTTGTCTATTTGGCATTGGACTCTGCTTCCAACAATTTGATAATTTCAGATAAGTGAAATCACACCCCTGATATTCCTAGTTGCAGTGCTGGAGCTACAAAGATATCCACATGTGCTTCACTTTAGGACAGGAATATAGCCACAATTGGATCAAGGGAGCAACTGACAAATATGGTAGTTTAGATGGGAGTAAAATCAAGCATATGTGTATGTCATGTATGTTATATGATGCCCATCATGGGTCCCAACTGCGTCAAACCACGAGAGAGAAACTTCCTCTTCATTTGAGGAAGAATGAAGTAGATCTTTTGAGGAGAAACTTCATTTTGAAAGATGGTTAAATGCTTGTGTTCTTGCTAAATTCTTACTCAAGCTTCAAGCTCCTTTTTTAATAGTAAAATTTCCTGGAGTGGAGGGTGGGGTGGGTTGGAATGGAGAGAAGCATCAAGATTTAGGTTGGAAATTTTTTGGTAACAACATTGAAGAAAAGAAATTATTCTGCAGAGTTTTAAGGTGTCCTCTCATCCCTGTCTTTCAGATGAAATTCAAAGCATCATTTTAGAACCTGAGCATGCTGATACCTACAGACATCACCTTTCTAGTGTGAATCAGTACAGAGAGCAAGGCCACTATAACGTCCATGCAGATCATATAGTAAATCTATACAAACAGTATTAGATGTGTCCAGAAATCTCTGCAAACTTAGGCTAGGCCAAACATTTGCACTATTAAATAAATTTTATACTCTCTTGCTAAAGAAGGTCATTGAACTATTACGGAACGAACAACCCAAGGTTAAAAATGAAGGTGATAGCCTTCTGAGAAAACTTTTGACTTAAATTATTATAGCTGAGGAAAAAAAGTTTCTCCTTTTTGCTAGCATTTTCTGTCTGGGAAGAAAGGTAAGCTTATGTTTCCTCCCTGCCCCTCTAGATACAGATTTTTCTATTCATCTTTTCCAACCAGAATAAGTGGAAAAATTTCCCTCCTGTATCTAGTGTAACACTGCAAAGGAGGCAAGAAACTAAGGGAAAGAGGCAGACCAGCTGGCAAGATAAAAAGCAAATCAAAGAACTTCACTCTTTCATATACTGAGAATGTTGGACAGTTTGAAGTAGCTGAATATAAACCAATCTTAGTAATTGCTTTAAAGATAAAAATGCTATATTAGCTACCCAAACAAAGTGACAGTCCTGTCCTAATTTTCTGCTGTCCAACCCTTCTCCACCTGCTTAAGTTTCTCACTTAGAGAAATGGTTATCATTCTTGTCCTACCCTGGGAAAATCCTTCACACCTTTGCTTCTCATCTTTCTTATCGACAACAAAGTAGCTACTCTAAGATCAAAGAACTGTTGTGCATCAATAGACCATAAATTAGTAACTTTGATAAACAAGGAGGGAAAGCAGTGCACAAGAAATTGATATATCAAACAAAGAAAAAATGGCAAGAAATAAAGAAATGCAAAGCCAACACTTTCTCTGAAATCAGTTTGGTTTTCCCCAAAGAGCAGCATTAATTTGTAGATTGGAGTTGTTAAAAGTCATTCCTAATAAGTATGACCACTCATCCACAGCAAGCTTCTACAGAATTTCAAGTTCTTACAAAAACAAAACAAAACAAAAAAACACCACCACCACAAAACAAACAAACAAAACCAACACAGCAACAACAACAACAAAAACAACAAAACTTTATATGGTGTTGCTATATATTCAGGGTGCAATGTGTCTATAATAATATCAGGATGACTCAGATGCATGCTAAGATGCTAATAAAGATGCTTAATGTATATGAAGGCATGGATTTGCCATGGGTAAAATTTGCTGCTCCATTTGTTTGGAGTGAGAGCAAAAGACCAAATACCTTCCTTGAAGCTTGCAGCCACGTACAAGAAAAAAGCAGGTTCTCAAGGAGGTTATTACCACCAAAAACAATTTCAGAAACAGAAAAAGAAAAGTTTTTATCTACTGAAAAGACTTTCTAGTGCATGGTTTATTATTGAGAAGTTTACTTTTTCTTGTATTGATATTAATTTTAGCTGCATTAAGATCTTTGATCTCAGCTGATGAGTAAAGTTCATAGTTATGAATTTAAAACAAAGAAAAAGTAAAACAAACAAATAAAAAAACCTTTGCAGCTCTTAGAATGAGAAATAATCTTCAGTCTGTAGTGCTATATAGAGGCTCGGATCCCATTTCAACGGATCTGCTCAACTTTAAATGCCAAAAATCTTTAGAAGTTTTTTTTGCAATTTTTTAAGACGATACAGGCTACAACATATAGTTAAGCCTTTTGTTGAGCAACTAGCTTTATCACTGATTTTCCCCACTTTTCATCTTGTTGCTCTTTGTGTTTTTGAGCCACAATAAAATGCTGTTATGATTTAAGATGTTAAGTGAAAAGTCCCTGCGTTTAACTCAGTTAAAAACTGATAGAAAAATCTGACCCCAGATCCAACTCATATATAGTGTTCTTGGACCTCACATCCTCTTGCTTTCCTAATTTTGGATGAAACACAAAAATTAAGCTTTAAATGGAAATACATTTGCAAACTCAAGTAGAAAAGCAGCTTGTGCCATTCTGTAATCACTTCTAAGTCTGTATGCTATTACTGCTATTGAAATAGATGGCAAGAATACAACACCAAGGCTCTGCACATGATTAAATTTTATTCTTCCTGTAACTTGCTATAAACCTCAAATGAACTTGCAGGTTGGCAATAGCATGGTAAGAGCTAGGTGCCAAACTGTATGAGACATTTTTTCCAAACAGAATCACCTTCCTTGGATGTGGTTCCCTTTCCCTCTCCCTTCCTCTTTTCTCCCTGTCCCTCAATAGCTGCCCCCAATAGCTAGTTGGATGTTTCATTTGTACTGGGGACTTAAATAGTTCAAAAGGCCTTGATCCTAGACTTAAAATACTCCATCAATAGATTTTTCAGCCTTTCATCTCTCGCCTTGCTCTTTCTGATGAGAAACACTGTGGAAAAGGCAACAGTTATAGCAAACAGCCTGTCAGCCAGGACCCAGACTGGGCTTATCCAGCCATCTTCCATAGCTCCCAGAAGAGTAGACATGTCACAGAGTAATCACACATCTTCAGTCATGGCTGTCTGTGTCACATTAACAGGTAACGCTGGAGGTTCAACGTCCAAAGAATCAGTCTAGTTGACCACCTCGTCTTGCAGGAAGCTTTTCAGCTCTCAGGGTTGTGAGCCACATGTGTCAGCCAGAACAGCAGCCTTCCTCAAATTTTGTGAAAGTACTCAGTGGAAAATCCAAAAGTCGTTACTGAAGGCCATATTTTACACATACACCGAGGGATTTTAAATACCTACAAAAGTTCTGCTCAGTACAGGATTGGAGATGAAAGCCTGAAGAGATTTTCCACAAATAGCTTTAAGAAAACAAGGCAAGAGATTCTCCCATTGAGCTATTTCTGACAGTAGTCAGCCCAGGTACAGGTAAGATAAAGAACGGGAGCTCAACTTTGTTAAAATCCCACAGGTCTACTGCCAACATTGCCCCCTGCTACACTACTTGGGGATCATCTCTGATCTCTCAATAACGAAAACAAGCTGGTGCCTTTAGGTTATGTTTTTTCAGGGCTTTTTTTTTATTTGTTAGGAGGAAGGAGCATAGTTTGGCCAAATCACCCCTTTGTTAACATACTTTCATTCATGTGTTGAACTCATTCCCATTACACCCAGCAGGTGAAAAATGAACGCCCTTGCACAGCAGCATGATGTGAAATCTCAATAGCATACTGAAACAGTTAGACATTTCAATTCTTTGCTGATAAATTTGTTCCTTTGAAAATGTGGAACGTACTTCAAAAATATCAATGTGATGCCTCAGTGAACATCCCTTTATTGAAAACCAGAGCAACACTACAATTCTGGTCACAAACAAATGGCCTGACAAAGTCCAAATACAGACAGTCAAGGTCCTGCTCTGCCTTCACATTCACAAGACTGATTACAGTGGAAGTGGCCCCCCATGCACCTCAGGGAATAATTGGCCTTTAATTTATAAAACCTTTAGGTCTATTTTGTTCTGACGATGAAAGCTCTCCCCTTTTTCTGCTACCAACCCTATTTGATATCTATATACCTCTTTTGAACCAGATGACATTTTGCTCAGAAAGGGGAATACCTCATTAGCATTACTAGAAATGGGGGGAAAAAAGTGAAACATTGAAAAATAAACTGACTTGCTCAAAGCTATTAGCACTTGCAAAGAATACTAACTCTCAGACATCCAGTCCACTGGCTTTAGCTATTCAAGCCATCCCGAGAGCTGTTAGGCACACTGGAGATTACACACTGATGATACAGAAAGAAAGGGGAAGAAAGCACTGTGAATGAAAACAGAAGTTCAAGAACGTGTTAGAACAGGTTATCTAAGGAAGAATTTAAAGACAATACAGGTGACAGGTCTGAGCAGCAACAACAACAACAACAAAAAAAAAAGGAAGAGAAGATAACAGAAGGTAAGAGAAGGAATACTTCAGATAGCTTCAGACATGAAGAAATGCTTCAGATAGCACCATTAAGTAATAGGGCAAGAATTCTGTTCTGCAAAACCAAGCACTTGTAAATCAAGAGAAGACACATCAGAATTTAGGTGAGGCATGACTGTAAACTTGAATTTTAGGAACTAAAAATAGGAAAATGAATCAAGTTGCTGTAGCTATTGTATTGTTATACCTCCATTTGGCATCCTGGAGTCAAAATTAGCACTGAAAGCCTTTGCCCGTACAGCTGTCCTTTTTTTCATTTTGCTTGTGGTTCTTTCTTCAGTGTGTTACATGTGCAAATGCCATAACTTACTTCCCAATCCAAGCTGCAACTTCATTTCCTAGTTTCCCTGGAGTTCAAAATCTAGGACTGGAGTATTTTCTTCTGAGATGTTGTTCAATAACCTTAGGTCAGAATGCTGGCCAATACTTTTCACACCTCCTGAGACCCCCATTACTTGACCTAAAATGCCCTAGAAGGAACTTCTGACAGCTGGTGTTGAGCTTCGCATCCTGCAGGGCTCACGAGATGTCTACTGGCAATCCGCTCCTGTGACCCCAGTGGCTCAGTGGGTTCTAGGGGCAGTGGCAGCCCCAGCCATGCTCCTGTGGAGCAGAGGCTGTGCCCTCTCTCCACTGACCTTCAGGGGTGGCTGTGCTGCACAACCCTCCCTGAGCTCCAGTCCCACCAATGCAGCCGGTGCTAGAGGGGACTGATTTTTCTCTCAAGGTTTTCAGATCCTCTTCAAATCAGCAAGTCTTGTGTGAAGAGGCCTCTTCTCCTATGCCTAGGCACTCTGAAAAACAGAAAATAGATGACTGGCTGTCACTTCGTATGGGATAGTAATAACATAATTTCCAGGCTTTTGAGATTATGAAGACTTCAGCCATACAGCGTGTTTACTGTATAACTGCTCCCTATTAGTTTATATACACAAACTGGCAGAAAAAAAATACTATATTGGAATGGTTAATTACACTTGTATATAACATGTTATATCTCCGCAAAAAGAATATTAACATTCCTGTTTGAATGGACCCCTTATAAACTTCAGAATATAGAATAATTGTGAATATCATATGCATGAATATATGTGATGTATAAAACACTGCATGATGGAAAAATGACAGGAACTCTACAGTTACAGTTGAATTCAGCTTTGTGCTATAAGTAAGGAGTCTATATCTGCACAGATCGCTATGGAAAGAATAACAAATTTCAAATGGCAGCAAACTAGACACAAAATTAAAAGCTTTATTGTTGATACTTATGAAAATATCACTGTTCACAGAGTAAAAGGTGGATAGATTCAGAAGTATGGGTGAAGTAAGCAGCAATTTAAAAAGTGTGATGCAAAAGAATATATTTTGTATTTCTTCCTAAATTTCAGTGCCATTTCACTTCACAAAGATCTGTTAGGCTCCTTTGATGACCATCTACATAAAAAAATTAGCTTCGGATAATACCTGAACTTTTGATAAGAAGATATGTACACTGAGAGGGAAAGATTAAGACATAGAAATATTCATCAATATTTTTAATGTGTTTTGGACTGTTTCTGACACCTGCAATGATGAAAGCAAGCTTATATCACATTTGCAAACTTGAACTAAATTGTTTGACTTGAGGAATAGGATTATGGCTACCATTGATTTCTAATTCTGCAAGCAAAACACGACAACGTGTGCTAACAGAAACTATAGATTATATGGAACGGCAATTTTAAGGACCTTAAAAAAAAAAAAAAAGCTGGTTGTTGTGCTTGTGCTTATGGGTCTAAGAATGGTAATGGTATTCTGTTTTCTTGTTGCTACTTGTTAAAAAAAATAATGTTTGTCCTTTAGCATGAAGACACTTCTCAGAATTATCCTTAAGAAAATTGGATGTGAATGAGTAAGCAGGGAGAGAAAATAAATAAATTGAAACAAAAGGAATAGCTGCTAAAGCTGGGCTGCTAGATAGTTTCATGGTAGAATTCTCCAGCTATTAGTTGCTCTATCACAAAATATGTTCCTGTAGCAACCACAAAATTTAACACATTAATAAAAACAATCGATGTAACAACACCAGCAGTTGGCCATTTGTAAAGTTCAACACTTAATCATAATTAAGGCAGGAGAAGCTGACAGATCCAAGTATAAGAAATCATACAAAGACAATGCAGGAAGTAACCAATCACCCTTAAATTATCAAATTGGTCAAGTCCAGCATTGACTTCAATTACTTCTGTTTAAGTTCACTTGAAAAAATGATTAATTCCCAATGTATACCTTTTCCAGTTATCAAATTAAGATTTGAGCTAAATCCATGAATGCAATGATAGTTTAATTATATTAAACCACATGAAATACACAATGAGGAAGTGTTGGTATAGATATCCACTTGGGTGTCACGCACTAAATATATTAATAAAATAAAAATAGTGGTGCTTTTTCTGTCCCATGAAATATGCTGCTGTCATAGCAGCCACTCTCAGTTGGTAGATGGGTATGAAGAAATTAGAGAATTTACAGCCTTGGATACAATTTCTTTTCCTAGGGCACCAGGTGCTTTAAATGCCACCAGAAGGATGCTCTAGGCAGTGCCATGCTGTCCAACATGGCTTGGCATAGATTAGCTCAAAGCCTTTGTGTCTTTGCAGACTTTGATTAAGGGCCAGTGTTAGAACTCCTATGGGTTTTTACTTGATCCAGTGTAGCACAGGGATTTTTTTCATCACAGCTGCCAAAAATATGCCAGTTAAGATAATTACATTTCAATTTAAATTGGTAATTTAATGGAAAATTTTAAACCAGGATGTAGGGCAGGATACATACTTCCAGTCCTATCCCACAACAATAGATTTTGTCTGTTGCTAATGATTTAACATCCCAGTCCCATATTTTTGGCTCTCCATGAGACTATGGAGAGTTTTAGGACTCTCCATAGTATTGCAGGATTGTCTCTGCAATCTATTTTAAGCCTTGCCTTGATTTTTAAACAGCCTGACTAACATTTCTTCACATCAGACACTGTTCATCTAAGGAACAGAGAAACCAGAGGATCTGCTTGTGTGTCTTTCTTTTTTTTTTTTTTTAAACACAGTAGTTTCACCTGTGTACTATCAGTTATTTCATAAACTGTCTTTACGAGTCATAATAAATGTAAGAAACAAATTCTTCTTCATATTTGCTGCTTAATATTTGTCTGGGAGGACAAGTAGAAGAACCCAAAATATTCTGTCTGCCACTTCTCTGTTGTTTTCATTACTTGTTTCAGAGCTGACACAGAAGCCTGGCAGTCGCAACATACTGTAAGGGGAATCATTTTCCTTTGTTTAGAGTGCAGTGTGTACCGTCATTTACATAATAAAATCCTCACGCAAATAACAGATGGTAAAGAGGCACTCATGTTGCCACATGTTGGAAGCATGATACAGTGCCTCGACGAACTCGTTTCTCTTACTTTTGCCTACAGATGTCTACTGGCTATTAAACCTTGGGGGTTAATCAGCTGGTGAAAGGTTTAAAGAGAGGCAAAAATCTGTCTCCAGAATTTTCCTTCTTCCAGGAGAAACAAATGTTATACCCCGATAGAAATCCTCAATCCATTGAAAATGGTTTTCACTGCCATGAAAAGTAAATAATAATCTCTATAGTTTGGACTAAAATAGTTTGCTATAGAAGACAGTAAATACCATTACCCCTCTGAGTCTGGGCTGTTTTCTCTCTTTTGGAATTCTTTTCTGAGCTGAAGTCAGGGATAGAGCGAGCTATGCTAACGCTGTATATTAGCAACATCAGTTCTTGGATGCGTTGCCATTAATTCTATGTGCAAATTAAGTGCCAAAAAAACAAATGTCTGTCACATGGAATAACAGCCTTACAGCCTGTGTACAGTGCAATGAAATAAGATCACACTGCACTCCCTAACTAGAGCTAATGGATCTGCTTCTGATCCCGCTTACACCAATTTTATGATCACATAATCCATGCTGCCATCTCCTATGAAGCTTCTCTTGAATAAGGGTCAGTCCCATGGATGACAGAGATGCTTAAATGAGTGGTCACTTAAGTCTAAATATTTTTCCTTAGATGCACTTTTGAATATTGGTTTCACAGCTGGGCTGGGCTGCAGTTTCAATGCAGGCTTTGGGACTGTGGAAACAGGCAAAAATATGGATCAGTTTTATCACTCTTATCTGAAATGTGGCACTTTGTAAAGCTGTGTGGATAAAGCAAACAATTAACTAGGTCCTTTAACTTCTACAGAAAGAAGGAATTTGATGTGATGTTAGTTATAGCACAACTTTGTTCTCACCATGTTAACATATTAATGTTTATGAATGCTTTGAGTAGACCTACATCCAGCTCGTTTACCTTCTGCATGGTAGAAATTAAGCCCATGTACTTCAGAAATCTGTTTTTCAGTTCAACAATATCTGCTTTTCCATATTTACCAACTCTACTGATTGAAAGGGCAGCCTCTGTTTTATGAGCACCAAGATAGTGAATCCTCCATATGGCTCTGTGATGGGCAGGCAGTGTGAGAGAGAAGGTTTACAGTTGTGGGCCTAATTATGTGCTCCCCATATTGAGGAAGCCCTGGGTTCACGCTGCAGTGCAGAACATGGGAGTCTCCTGTGTCCTGGCTGAGGCAACACCTGAAGACCCCCCATGAAGGCAACTCTTTGTGGGGAAGGGTGGCCTGGGCCAAGGGGAAAAGGACTAGTCTCAGTTATGGGTACAGTGGTATCCCCCTAGCACCTCAGCACATCAGGATGACCCTTCATCCTGTCCCTATTTTCTCTGGATACCCACATGCCAATCAGCCCTAAATCACCAACCCTGAAGCTGCTAAGGTTGGTACAAAGCAGAGGTGGCATACACAAAACCCTTCTAGGCAAGAAACTCTCCTACTGCAGCCTCCCGCTCCCCTCCCATCCTCTGTATTTAGCAGTGCTCCTCAGAAATGACTAGATCATAAATTTCTGTCTATTTTGTGTCGCCCCATTAACAGCTACAGACAGAAATTCTATCTAACAGAGCTATTTGCTGGGTAGCACTTTTTTCAGGGAGAAACATGTACACAGATCTGCATACTCTAAAAAATTAAAAAAAAAATAAAAAAATAAAAAATAAAACAACAACAACAACAAAACACATTCCAAACCTAAACTGAGCCCCAAACTCAAAAATGAAAAGAGTATGCTGTAATGGGTTTGAGCTCTCATGCTCAAACATTTCAGTGTTCTGAAATTTGTCTTCTCAAATATTTGTTCCAGTGCCTAAAGATCACTTTGGAGAGTGTGCCTGTATTCTTCCCTCACCACTAAATCACCTACTGTCTCTGCAGAGTGGTCCCCAAAGTGGGACGTTGCTGCTTCAGGGTCTTTCCCAATATCTTGCTACATGCAAAGGAACTTCTTCCTTCTTTCAGAAACTCCCACATTAAAAGCAACTTGTTTCTTTTCAGATATCTTGGAAAAACACATCAGGCTGCTGCATTTCAAAACCGCCATGACCCATAGGAATATTGTGCATTAATGCACGAGCATTAACCAGTTAATTTGAAGTCGCTTGAATCTCATGTCATAACATAAAGGCAAATAGAGCATATTCAGAACCACACACTTAAAAGGCTGCATAAAGATACAGACAACAAATGGAAAATAAATTTCCTTCATATATTTTACATCAAGGTCAAATCCAAAGGGCATCTGTCTCTAGAGATGCTTTACTTAACACTGATGATGTCACCAGGAACTTACTGCTCCTTATCCAGTTTTCACATCTTCAGGTTATATTCACAGAAGGGAATATTATGTTCCACTCAGGGAGTCCCACTGAGTTTTCCTCAGTTAGGAAGATAGTGTCCTTTTTTCACCTTTTTCCAGGTTCTCCCCTTCACCATTCCCTAAATCAAACAAACCCAGAAACCCAAAGATTGAGAAGGGCTGAAAACCATCATCCAGGGGATTTCTTTAGGGAACTTGAAATAAGACTTCAATTACTTTCCTTATGGGAATCTACATCTGACTGACAATAAAAATACATTATATTCATTTCTGCTTGTTCTGCATTAATTAGAGCCCCACGGGTACAGCTGTCCATCATACATTTAAAATGTGACAAGTACAGTTCTTAAGCACGATATGATCATGAGATCACTAATTTTCAAACAAACAGTAAAGGGACTAGACTGCAGATGTAAAACATTGCATGATATATATGTGCTTTTCAAGTTATAACTAATGTACATGTTTAAATTAAAGCTCTACCACAGCTCTAGCCAGATAGAAATAACACTCTTGAATAAGTAAAACCAAAAGCAACCAAGATTTCTGATTTTGGATTTCTCCAGATAAAGATTAAATCAATATCAGTAGTTTGCTCAAAGAAATATTTATAAATATGCTTAAATATTATGCACAGAGCTGAAAACTGAAACATCAGAGTAACAACTGAGTAGCTGAGAGCCATTTGTCTTGTGTTAACATTGACACACAACATTGATTGAGAAATCAAACGTGTATGTACCCTTCTGTAAATAAGATCCCTCTCTCTTTTGCACTAGACCTAACATATGCAAAAGAATGACAACTTTAGAGAACAGAGTACAAGCATGCCATACTACCCTGATGCCCACTCAGAAATTAAACAGAACTTTGAGGTTTTTAAGAAAATGGCAGAAGAAGGCATTTAAAGCAACGGTAAAGAGTGAACTCGACACAAAATGGGTCAATTGTTTAGATAAGCACATTGACCTAAAAAGCTGATTCAAGCAGTTGCAAAATTTGCACTCATTCTCATTTTTATTATCCAGAAACACTGTTAAATATACCTTTTTCATGATATTTTTTATTTCTAGTTCTAGACATTTAGAAAGAATGAAAATTAAACAAGATAAAACTTTATCTTAAAACATTATCTGATTTTATAGAAATTAGTGTACTTGGATAGGCCAGTCTACAGTTGGCATTACAGGCTTCCTCCTCTAGCAGAAGGCAATGCATTGTCCTGCACCCCATGACCATAGCTGCATCTGTCGCATTAACTCTTTGCTGATGAAAAACCCATTACATTATAAACCATGTTTCTATCAGACCTTTTATTATCCTTTTTTTCTTCTTTTGATGAGCTGTTATCTGTCCTGCTGTTGTTTTTCCTTTTCCCTCCCTTTCTTTTTAATCTGCAGAAGACTTATGTTTTACTGCAGAAAGTCTGATTTTTTTTTTTAATGGATGCCCTAAGTTTTCATTATTTTCCATTAAAGATCCCTAACTAATACAGTCTCAGACAAATAAAAGCTTCTTATTGCTCTCAATTTTCATGGTTTTCCTATCAACACCTTGAATTCAAGTTCAGATGTTTTTCTTTCTAGATACTGACATACTGTCAAGGACTCTTCTGCTTTAGCAGGTCTCTGACAACACAGAGCAAACAAACACTTTTGTTATAATCCATTCCTACTTTTTTTTTTTCAACCCCTAACCACATATCTCTTCTTACAAGCAGTTCTTTCTCCCTAACCTCATTCTTACTAATTCTAGTTCTATGTAAGGATTTTCTTTGCCTAAAATTCTGTACTGCTATTCTATGTGATACAGAATAAAACACTTTTAAACACTAGCTTATTGGAAACACAGCTGCACTGATGTGTCTACTGGAATTTCCTTTCTTCTGACATCGACACATCTTTTATACTTGTATATAGGGTTTAAAAACCTTCAGTGCCAGTAAAACATAAACTGTGTAAAAGAACTCCATCCTGGTTGCTTTTTCAGTTCAGTTTTATTTTCCCCATTCTTGTTGTCCAGAGAGATCAGAAATAGCTGTAAACAATCGTCTTGCATCCTTCCCAAAGGTCTTATTCTGGAATAGCTGCAGCACCTCCCTAAGAGCAGGGAATAGTCTCAGTTCAGAATAAATCATGACAATTCCTGTGTTTGTCTAAAATTCTTGTAAGCTAATTATGGAACCCACAAATGCAAGTGATGGCAGGGTGCAATAAGCCAATGGAATTTTTTTCTTTTTTTTTTGGTCTGACAGTATTTGGAAATATTAAATGAAAAAAAATCTCACTACTATTTGACCTATAAACAGCTCATTTATCTGCTGTAAGTTTTGGCTCATTGATTTGTACTGCTGCTCTTGTTTGTACTAGCTAATAAGCAGCTCTTCAGCTCTTCCCTCCAGTTACAGAAGACTCGGAGAGACATTTGCTAAAGCCACAGGGGAAACAGGGAACAATAGGAGGGAATTGCAAGCACTCAGAAAAAAAATCATGAAAAGGTGTTCCAAATTTAGTACCTTTTTGCTTTGCTTGACTATTATCCATTCACATTCATGTCTGAGTAACAGCAATACCCTAACAAAGTTAAGTGGTCTTCATGCTAACAAAACAGAGTGCTTATCATGGTACCTAAAGACCTCATAAAATTAGCAGATAGGCTGTCTTTTCTCTCTCTCTCTTTTTTTTTTTTTTAAACACACTCTGGATAGATCACATATTCAACCCAGACATCCAGAAACCAGTGCCATAACTGCAAGACCATCATATCTACTTCATTGCCTTCTCTTTCCTCTAAATACTTTTTATAACTTTATCTCTCATGGCTGACCAATTATTTGAATAGCATCTTCTCTTCTGTCAAATAACTTGCAAGTCTATTTTCAAACAAATATCCAATCATTAAGTGAAATTCTATGTCCACACAGCCAGTTTTCTGTATTGTAGCTTTGTTTGTACACAAAACAATGTGTTCCTTGTCCTTTCCCCTTGTATATTAAAGGAAGACTTAAAATTTAGGCCTTTGTGCATTAGAACAACTCAGCTTTTACAATGCCTATCCAACAGCAGAGAGGCTACCATATCCACTATGTTTCCTTGTAGCACATTATGGAGTCAGATGCTTGTACAGCTAGAAGACCATACTTTCCAGCTATGTCAACATATCGCTGATGTCTATTAAATTGACTAAATTTTATCGATAAACTCCTTGAAGCAAGTATTGGTCTTTTGCAAAACAAACAACAACAACAAAAACCTGAATAATAGGGAGTACTGTATTCACAGAGTGCTTCGAAAAAAATAATTACATTCCAGGATGTGTATTTACAATTCAACATTGGCACTTCCATCCTAACTGATTCTGTTCTGTAGTCTTAAGTGACAAATCAGAATGAGACTAAGACTGTTTCCTTTGCTGTTTAAAATTACTCTAATGTAATGTCCTGAATGAGTAATTTCATTCATATAAAGTTATTGTTCTTGTCCTTTCAAATCTTGAGAAATACTAAAAAGCACTAATTCCTACCAACCTGCTAAAAATTCAGTATGACCAGACTGTCAGTAAACCAGGTCATTCAGCTTTCACCCATGCTCTAAATCTTTGCTGTTCAGCTCTTTCTAAAACACAGAAATACCTGAAGCAAAACTAAATGAAAGTCTATGCTTGACTGAAGGAGTTCTCCCAGGAGACTAGGATCTAGTCCCGTTTTAGTAAATGCATGCAAAGAAGTAACTTCAAAATGGGAGATCAGATAGCTGCTGCCAGCAGACAGGTTCACACTCTCACAGGCATGGGAGATCAGAAGTATAAAATGGATCCAGGGAAGACAGAATTTTATCTGGATCCTTCACTTCCTATCTGTTGGCTAGGCTATAAATTGAATCTAAATTGTAAGTCAGGAAAAAACTATCAGTATCTTATCTACCTCCACAGACAATTACAAATGACTGGCTGAAGTAAGTAAATGTAGACAACAGTTGTTGAGTGCATGCATCTTACAGGAATCCTTAACACTGAGCAGACTCCAGGTATTGTCACTCCAAATCTAAACTGTTGACTAGAGGAGCTTTATGACTCTATTCCTCCATGATTTTTGGCAAGCTGTCTAAAAATTTTAGAGAATTAATAGAGAATTAAAACTTGACATGCAACAGCGTGGTATTCCCAGTTAACTATGCCTGTCTGCATATTGAACAGTTACATGCTACTGAAATGCAACCCATTCTTACCTTCTGTTTCCAGCACAGTTCAGTGTAAGTGATATAGCTGATACCTAAACTTGGCTTACAGCTTACATTCAAGTCTATGACAGTAGTAAATCAGCATAAGCATATTTGATCTGTATTTGCTTCAGTGAGCATAACCCTAGTATGTCCTGACCCTCAACCAACTTGTGTTGAGTTAGGTACAAGGATGATCACAATCCAGGGCCCCTAGGAATGCAGGTAGTTCTGCAGCAATTAACTACAAGGAGAGTCAACATTCTCCAGTTAAAAAGTATCTCCACCTTGTCATTTGAAAGACCCAAAATATGTACATATTACTAAAACTTACAAGAGTTTTAGTTAGGTCTTCATACACTTATTTTGGTGCCTACTTTTTGAATATTTACAGTTGTTGCACTGATGCCTCACCTGACCCATAGAAATAGACTTAACGTGGGAGGGAGAGAGTCACCCTACATCTATGTCCCACTTCCCCAGTCCTGAGAAAAGACTAAAGAGTTTGCATGAGTGGTTTCAAAGGGGAAGTCCAAGGGGACGTGAGAGTTGTTCTGGGCCTCTGGCTCTGTACTTCTAGTAACTGACTTTGGAGTTTGGCTGCTTGGGCAGTCTGCAAGGACCCTGAGGGCTGCAGCACATTCAGACACTGTCCCCATGCTTTTCTCCCTATACACATATACACACATACATACATTCATATATATATATATATATATATATATAAAAGCAAGAAAAGGAGAACTAAAGAGAATCTCCATCCTTTATTGGATGTAGGGGGAAATATAGTGATGACAGATGAGGATAAGGCTGAGGTATTT
>VXAL01006035.1:139103-152709 GCA_013399475.1 Chauna torquata
CAATTTCGTATTGATTTCAGAATGTTCCAATGATTTTGGGGGGGGGGGGAATACAACAATGTGACAGGGTAGAGAATAATAATAAAATAATTGCATGTGTATATGAAGTAGAAAATTATAATTTTAAGAGCTCAGAAACACAAAGACTGAGGGGAAAGGATTGTTGTTCCACATACACTAAGGCTATATTCCCTTAAAAACGTCATTTAAACTAATGAACAGTCCTTTATCCTGACATCACCCAACTTATCCCCAGAATTTCTCTCTCAGTCTTCCCCTTCCAGGCCCTAGAGCCTGGAGGAGGAAGAGAAAGCAGAGAGAAGGACAAGTGGGCAGTGTCACTCTTGATCTATCCAGAAGGGCAGGAACTTCATGGAAACAACTTTATCTGGGCACAGACAAAGATAGGATAATCCAGACCTTAAATTATGAAAGCAGCACTTAAAATAATTAAAAGGATGTCCTGCTACATGTCTGTTTGAGAGACAGGGAAGGAAGCACTTTAGTTCCCATCAATCTGTTATCAATTACGGGAATAAAAACTCTATGAATACCGGGCTGAATTCATCTTCTCCAATAAAATCAAACCTTAGTGCAAAAAACAACCAAATAAACAACAACAACAACAACACAAACCTTTGCTAGCACACACAGATGAAAGGTTGATGAATAGAAGAGATGAGAACAAAAGAGAAGAAATACAAAAGAATTTAATTAAACAGTAAGTGATTTGAAAACATCAGGTATGTTTATCATTGCAAACCTTCTTTGCTTGTGCTGTACAGCAACAGCTGAATGAATTCTTCTTGTCAGTGACGTTGGTTTGGCTTTAGCCCAGGTCCTGTGCTATCGGAGCATTTTATCTTTACATTTTCTGTCTTCGTTATTACGGGGGTTGCTATAAAGAAGGTTATTTTTATGTTAATGTTCTTACTCATTCCCTCTCCCTCAAAATTCCTTTCCTTTAATCTGCTCTTAAGAAAATTTGGCAGAAAATTTTCCTCTCCATATAAAGAGATAGGGAAAAGGTCCCTTATCCTTTTAAACTATACTTGTTAGATACAGAGGAGGAAGTAGAGAATGATGACAAAGGAAAATAAAAGGAAGATAAAGTTACAATCTTTGCTCATTTAAAGCTACTCCAATAAGCAAAAAACACAAGCAGATTCTAACCTGCACTGACAATAATTGTTACTTTGCTCATCTTCTGCTGGCTTGCCTGTTCCAAACACATGCTTATTCAAGTCATGAATACTTAAAGTAAGATGATGTTACTTACTTCATTCAGTTTGGTCTGTTTCATGACCATGGAGGGCTTCCTGACAGAGTTTAATTTGGACCAAGTTTTAGAGGTTCATACCTAAAAAAGGTAACTCGACATGTTGTCTCTCAGTGACAATGGAAACCCAACCTTTGTTGATCTCTAGAATGGACTCTTTATTAAAGCAATATATTATTAATATTTTGTTACTATCTATGATTTATTCTTGGCAGCACTGGGAAGGCCTCCCTGCCCACTCCAGGGTAAACAGCCAAACTTTCTATCTAATTCAAAATTGAAATAAGGCTGGTCCCAGAGAACTTGATGATCACTGTCTTACCATTTGAAGAGGGGAAAAATACACTATTTTACTTCAGCTTTTCCCCTTTCACATTTACATCACATTTGCAGGTTCAAAAGAGCAGAATACCTGTTGTGAACTGACACCAAAATTATTTCACAGGAATGCCAGCAAGAGGTGCTCAAGCACCAGCTACATGTTGTCCCCTTACGGTTTGCATGCTACTTATGCTTCTCATCTTCATCAGTGAAAACTGATCAGGTGAAAAACACTTAAGGCTACTTGTGAAGTAACACCTTCCACAGTATAAAAAGTATCATTTTAGGAAGTACTAACTACAACTGGCTTAAGTACATATAACTATTAACATTAGCTGACTTGAGATTGGGAAGTCACCTGCACTTATTGTCTTTACAGAACTTTTTGTTGTTATTGTTGTCAAAGTACATGGCATGGATGTGGTTGTGAGAGGTTTGACTAGAACCCTGATGAACAGTGACTGTGGAGAAACCTAATAGTTTGGTTCCAAACGACATAACAGTTGCATGACCAGAATGAATTACAGCATTAATGATGAGCAGCCTAACAGAAATTAAACTGTAGTGTTGAATCAGGCTCTAGTAAAAAAATTTCTTCTAGATCAGCCATTCATTTACCCCAGTGGAAACCTTTTACAAAAGCAGCACTGATCACAAACCTTGCAGTACACATCAGAAAAAAAATTAAAAATAAAGAAAGAAAGAAAGAAAGAAGAATGAGTTTGGAAATCAAATTATTTTCACGTTCCTACAGCCTGTGTATTCATCTGTATAAAGTCAGAAAGGGAGAGCACCTTTGCAGGAAGCATCAGAAAATAGGTCTGTATTTACGTGTTTTAAATGCAAAACAGAACCACCACTTCTCTGTAATTAAACCGTTTATTAAGAGATAGCCCAGTTCTGCAAGCATGAGGTAAGGATTTAGAAACAGCTTCGTATCGTGGCAAGGCCAGGATTCAGCAGGCCAAAGCAGGGCATTCCTGTTCTCCTGGAGATGGGCCATACTCTCAGCTGGGGCACAGCAACAGGGCATCGCGGATGTGAATGAAGACCCCGTGGTCAGCAGTACCGCATCAGTGTGCACTAAAACTCCTATCTGTCCTGACAGGGCCACTTGGTAGAAATCTGCTCTGCCAATCTTGGGCCTTTCACAAGCATTAGAGATATCCACCAGTTTTACTTCCACTAAATTACATTCACCTTTTTTTTTTTTTTTTTTTGCAACATGCACCAAGAATAAACAAAATAAAAAGTCTGCATGTACTTGTGTCTTCTCTGTCAATTCCACAGCTAAAATTCTAACTTTTTTAGACTCATTCAGTCTTATTTCAAATGAAGTGTTGTAGGTCTTCCAAGAGTGACGTTAAATTCTCCCAGGAACCACCACAAACATTTCACTTCGTAAGCCTTGGAGCCCTGTTTGCCTTTTTTTTTGCAGTTGTGCTGCAAGGGGGTAGCATGTGATCACCTTGAAGTTTAATGCATGCATATCTTTTTATACTTCCAAATATCTTTCCAACACTCCTCCCCTGACATTTCAGCATTCAACAAAGCTGAAACAGCATTTCTTTTCACTTTGGTCCCCAAATCCATAGCCTTCAATGTTCTACTAATAAAGTCCACCCATCATCTGTTTCTCCATTCCTCAGTGTTAACCAGCTATTTCAGTATGAAATCTTTGTTCTGCATACTGCTAACACCACTTCACTTTGCATCATGAACAATTCTCACTAGCATGTTCCTTAGATGAAAAGTGTTAATAAAATATTAAGTAAGAAAAAACTCAGGAGTGATCCTACGGAAAATTTGTGTGTTACCTTTTTTAGCTCCAAGACCAAACCTTTTGCCAATTTGTTGCTGTTTTCAGATTTGTGCTACTTATCTGCATCTTCTTCAATATAGTTAATTTTCTGTGTGGTACTATTTCAAATTAATTACAGAAGTCTACACAGACTTAAATCTCATATTTCTCTTGCCTACAAAATCAGTTATTTAAAATCTTCATTTAATGAAAATGGTTATCTGGCATGATCTGGCATGATCTTGCTTTAATAAACACGTGCTGTGATATATCCTATTTTTTATTTGCTGCCACATTTCAGTTATCGTTTGAATAAAACCTCATTGAAATGATACAAATTACTGAGGCAGATCAAGAGCCTGATGGATGAGCTTGGACAAAGTAACTTCACATCTTTCAGCTTCCCATCTTAAAATAGAAACGGCAATACAGTTTCTCTAAGAGGGATGGTGAAAAAAACACTTGTAATACAACTATTATTATCTAGTTTTTATCAGTTCTTCATATTGCATACTTTTCTAACCCAAGTATTATTACTACGTGGCACAGACAAGTTACAAGTGCAGTAATGCCATCTGAGTAGGGAAACCTAAATGCTTAAAACACTAAATGTTCAGTCTTAACATTGTTATATTATTGATATTGTCTTATCATCTGGCAAGCACTCCTGCAAAGTGTCCTAACAGTACTCCATAATTACTACTTGTGTATGAGAAAAGACAATAGGTGGATGGATTTGAAGGAAACCAAGGAAATGACCATTTTGAACCTAACTTTTATGAAGTTCTTCCAGCACTGCATCAGAGAAGAGTTTTCAGCATGGATGGCGTGAAGGACATGTTTTTGTAGATATTTGAGAGGGTGCTTATGTGACAGCACTAAAACATGAGCACTTGGAGGAGATGTAATTCTTCACTGGAAAGAAAAGCTTACAGAAGCAACTGGAATCTGGTCAGGTCTCTCTGCTAGCAGCCAATGCTTTTTAAAGGAGCCTCCCAAACTGGTTCCCTCAGGTGTTTCCATACTTTCTGAACAAGCAGAGGCATGTCCTCCCATTCCCACTCCACCTCCTGTCAAACAGGAAGTGTCCTAGTCCCTAGGTCTTATAACCTGTGCCCTGATGATTGGTTAAAGCCAGGCTTATACGGGTTTTCAAAGCATCGTTTTCCCCTCACCACTCTTCCCAAACAGTAGTTCAGCACAGCCTGACAACTGGTGCTTCCAGTGTTGGTCTGAACATGCAGCACCACTCATGTCCTGAGGGATCCCCCTGATTGCCCTGAGACTGGGCACACTCAGAAATGGGCCTTCATTCAACTGCAGTGACTATTTTTCAATAAAAGACTTACTGCTATTTCAAGAATCACAAAATGGTTGAGTTTGGAAAGGACCTCTGGAGGTCATCTGGTCCAACCTGCCCTGCCCTAGAGAAGGGCAACCTAGAGCAAGTTGCCCAGAACCAAGTCCAGACAACTTTTGAAGCTCTCCAAGGAGGGAGACTCCACAACCTCTCTGGACAACCTGTGCCAATGCTCTGTCACCTGCACAGTAAAGAAGTGCTTCCTGATGCTTGGATGGAACCTCCTGCATTCCAGTGTGTGCTCACTGCCTCTTGTCCTTGCACTGGGCACCACTGAAAAGAGCTTAGCGCCATCTTCATTGCGTCCTCCCTTCAGGTATTATTTTCACCATGCCCTTTTCTCTCCTTTGTGAGCTTTGATGCAACCACTCCTGAGAAGAGGCTACCCTCAGCTCCCTAATCTACCCCACAGGTAACCTTCACCCCACCTTCACCAGCCCCAGGCAACTCTCCAGTTTCATAACTGACCCATCAAGTCTTCAGGGCCTGCACACAAGTGAGCTCTGCATCTTCACCAGCTGTACATCCTACAGACCCACATCCAATTTCACGATCAGCTTCAGACATGAGTGGTATAAAACCAAGCTGCAGAATCTGAAAAGAAGGTGTTTCTCATCTTGTCTTGTGTGCCCTCTTCAAACACTCATCTGATAGAAAATACCAGAAATGAAGCCAATGTTATGAGCATTAGAGAACGAGGATTGATGCCTGAATGAGTACAGGAGATGAAAGCAGCTATCCAGCCCCTACATAGCATGACAGCAGTATGAATGTGACACAGAGAACATCAGTCCACCATGCCATAGGTGGGAGAGGTGTTATTTTGAACTGACTTAAAAGAAATGCCAGAAACAGAGCTGCTCCTGGGACAAGAAAGAAAAAGCAATTTGATATCCCACTGGGACAACAGTGAAAACCTGTCCAGAGAAGAAAAGCAAGATAACAGCACGTTGAAAGGAAGGTGGTATGGTATGGAAAGGCATGACAATAAGCTGCGTGGCTGTTCTTGGAATCAGGAAGAGAAAGATTTACAACGCACAGAGTGAAGGAAATAATTATAAGAACAAAAGTCATGAATGGGATTATACATAAAAGTTTTATATACATATATATAACATGTGCATGTATATACATATATATAACATGTGTAAGTATATACATATATATAACATATGTATATATATACATATCTATGTGTGTATATACATATATATATATATGTATGTATATATGTATATATATGTGTGTTTTAAGGGCAAAAACTTCCCGTAGTAAAGGAGATATGTTGACAGTTTTGGAGTTATGATAGCAACACTTGCTTTTCCCTTGCTTTGAAAGCTGTGTGCCAGCAACATAGCAGCATTCTGTGCCCAATTCTGCATGGCGCAAGCAAGTGCTTACCTAGAGAGGTACACAGTAATTGTGTTGGAAGTTTACCAGGTAAAGCATGTTTTTGAAGCGAACAATCTTTCTGAAAGCTTACCTGCTTTCACTTACGACTATTAACTTCTGGGTCCATGAACTATAAAAGCAAACTTTAGGACAATTCATATCACTAAGGCAAAGTGGAAAGAAAAGCCCATCTTGTATTATATGGAAATAATTATCGCTGCAATTTTTCTTCGCTATTACAGGAAAACCAGCATAACTCTAGCCAACACTTCAAAGAAAACAAAATCTCAGGGAGAATACTGCCAAAACACTGTTCAATGTCATAGTAGTAAGTGTTTGTCAGATCTTCAAAGGTGTAATTAAAGACATGGCTTTTAAATGGTTAAGGTCATTTATGAATTTAGACTCTGATGAATCTTTACATTTTGCTACAGAGAGACCTCCAGGAGCAAATTTCCAATTTGTTTGAACCAGACACTACATATCAATTTTTACTTTCTACTGGTAAAAGTCTCAAAATGAGATCAAGGCTACGATTTTCACAATAAGAAAATAATAATCATATCAAACAGGATTATTACTCACGCTTCTCAAACTACATTTAAAAGACACTTGAGAAGAGAATAGCAAAGTTGGTTTTACACAGTAGGACAAGCAATGCAAACTTCCAGGTGGAGTCTTTAGTCTCTGGAAGAAAAGGATAAAAGAGGGGGGAAGCAAAATATACCCAGAATTTATTTTATTATGGTAATGGTTACTAGGACTACTGCAATTTGGATAAATCCACAAAGTGATGTAACTTAAAATGTAGTTATTTTTCTTCTTGTTTACAAAGAAATTCCATTAACCTTGAGCTTGCAATGTCAAAACAGTAATGGTGAAATCTGCAGTTTACATTGCTCTTTGCACTTCCAAAAACATTTAGTAAAAATATGGCTGAAAGCAATCTGCAGAAAGTGTAGGAGTAGCTAATGGAAAATAATATGACAGATCAACACAAAAAGAGCCCATTTATCTGCCAATATCATTGTCACTGTTACTTTTCTTTTTTAATAAATAAATAAAAAAAAGTAAGAAGTGCTAAACTTCAGACAGAAGGATTCTGTCCTATAAATATAGGCCATAAACATGATTTAACACAGGATCACCTTACCTTTTTAATACAAATGTTTTAAACCTTATTTTATGCTCCACATGAATTATACATCTGCAGTTCATATCATTTATAAGTGATGTGGCCTTTAAGGAATCTGACAATGGACTGATCTAAGATCAAGGAAACGTTCTCCAGAATGTATTTAGGAATAAACATCAATCTGACATTATAATTTTTCAGGCATTTTGGAGTGAAATATCAATTTTATTAGATAATTATCTACTGGAGGTCAGTGTATGTCAGTTTCCCATCATTTTCTATTACAGGTATATTACACAGAAGGTATATATGTACTGGAACAAATTTTCCTGGCATAGTTATAGCTAAGTAGTCCTTCAGGAAGATAGTATAGATATAACAAAGATGTTTAAGCTGCTCTCCTGAGCCAGACAAGCTGCAAAGCACACACAAAAGCTTAAAGTCTCATGTTACGGTACTGTCTTAGCAGAGCTGAATTAGTGAAAAAAGATTAATCATGGCCTGCATTCAATGCCACCTCAGAAACATTGTAGTTTTCAGCATAATTATATATAAATATAAATAAACTTTATCAGAAATCACAGAATAACATAGATATAGCTTGTTCAAATTTATTTCATATTCACTATGACCTTTAACTTTGTTAGGGTGCCTCTTTCCTTTTCATGAATTTTATTCCAGATCTTTATATTTTTCCTTATTTTAAGCTGTTTCACTATAAAGAGATGGAGATGAAGTCTTACCCTAGTTTATGAATGTAAACCAAAAATAACTCCAGTTACCTGTAATGATTAGCTTTCATTTTCTGCCCTTAAACTTTCCATAAGCTACTTTCAGCTTTCACTGTTGCAAATTATTTTTTCCAACTGTAAAGCACCACATGAAAAAGAACAGTTAAGCAAAATGAAGGTCAAAGACGTCTCTTGAACTACATCAGTGTAATCAAGGTGAGAGTCTGCGCCATAACGTCTGCTTATTTTTACAAGGATAAAATACATGCACAGAAAGTAAGTGATTAAGTAAGTGAGAAAGTGGAATGTTGTCATGCAATCCTTTCATTCTCTCTCTTTTTTTTTTTCCCCCCCTTCACCTTGAGATTACTAAAATCAGTGTGATCTGCAAGGGGATACAAATTCAGACTTTCCAGACGCTGGCACTGAACTCCTTCTAACAAATGGTCTGTTAACCTCTTTCCAAGACCACCTGACTAAGTCCTATTGGCTCTGCATATACTAGAGGGAAAAAAAAAAAAAGGCAAAATTTTAAGGCTTAAGGTTTATTTATAGGTTTTGACTTGCAAAACAGATCAGGAAGATGGATTCCATGCCTGGCACAGTCTCTTCGGACATTCAAATCACTGCTTTGACCACTCTTCCCTTGTCAGTCTGGCTTGGAGGTTTTGGTGGAGATTTTGCTCCTTGTAGGCTGTCAGCACTGATGGAGTGTGAAACACAGCTATAATCCAGGTAATAATAAATGCACTCACTCTCTCATCACATCGTGTTACAAGAATGATGCTTCAGGGGATTCAGTTGGGAACCTAGTAAGCTCCAGGAAGATCTTCCACCTATGAATGTGCCCAAATGGAAAAAGCCCTCAGCTGTATCCCCACAGGGTTCATTATAAGATAAAGAGCTAAGAAATTGCTCGCAAAGACTAAAAAATATATGTTTTAGAGGCTCTTCTCTACATGATTCTTAGGTGATTTATGTTTTCCTGGGAAATAAAAGTTCTTAGCATATAACTTCCGTATTAAAACATTGCATGGGAAGCCTAGGGCAAAGGAAAAGCACTCTTTTGTAAAGGAAAACACAAACTTTCAGTGGTTGGGCTTTTTCTAATTTTGTTTTCACCCTAAATAAACTAATTGCCTAAAATTGTCAGATGGTAGCTTTACAGCCTGTCATCTCATACAGCAATACTGGCTGGCTTTCATAGGTTAAGACATAGGCTTCCCTGCCTTACATAGCTGTCGGGCTGCCACTGCCTCCTGCCGCACCAGGACAGTAAGTGGATGTCTGCTGCAGGCTTTCCTAGGTCTGCACAACATCACTGAGAGAAATTCTCTAAACTCAGGGGCAGACAACAGTAGATGAGGTCCTTTCTGGCTCCGACATCTTTTAATTCTGGTATGGCCATCCTGAAGGTCCGTTTAGACCTACGCTGAAAGAAGATGTAACGAATCCGACATACCCCTTCCGCTGCAAAGCAGCTTCACCATGCCCCAGTGTACTGCAAGGTATAGCTGAGCCAACACATGGAGAACCTGCCTTAGCCTTCCACAAGCTCTTAATCCAGAAAGACAACAGAGGCACTACAGAAGAAAAAAAAAGGAATGATTTTGCCTCAAAAGCACAATGTCCAGAGGGCTCAGTATGGTGCAACACAAGCCATATTTTATCTTGTTGGCTGTCTTGTTTTTCCCACAGGGTACTAGCTATTCATCCCATAGAGCACAAAATGTGCTGAAAATGCATTAATGAATCAGGCCTCATGTTACAGTCATAGATGAGATGTTGCCGCCATTTCACAGTTGGAAAAATAAGTACACACAGAGCAAATGACTTTCCCAGTTGCAGAGCATGCATATCTGTGGCAGAGCTGGGAGGGTTTAGAGACGATCACTCTGCTTGAACAACTATCCTCCATCCCAACCCTCCCCAGAACTAATTCTGTCCTGATGAATAGCAAAAAACAGACAGAAGTTCCTGAGAACAGACATGTCTAAAAAAGTCTTTGGCATAGCTTAAAAATGGACTTGAAGCTTTAAAAAGACAGTCTGGGGCTCTGGAGATGAGTAATGGGTTTTTGAGCTTCATTTTTAGTTTTTGTGGTTATGCAGCAAGATTTTAAGTAGCAGACCAGCCCCGTCCATCTGGCTGTTCCTGCTGGTGATGATAGCAGTGGCCTCTGCTTATACATGCTGTGCTCATCAACAATATACTGCAGCTGACATGCAGCATACTTGCTTTTTGTTCCAGTTGGGCTTTGATCTACAGCATTCAAAGATGAGCAGTTCCTTTCAAGATATTTGCAAACCTTGTCAGAGTCTGATTGTAGCATGACATTGACATTAGGCTGATTATTACTTGTCTGAGGAAGAACTGTTTCCATGAACACACTGGCTTTTCTCCCGCTGTCTAATGAGCTAGATATCAGCACACAGTACTGTGGCAGCAGCTTCATAGCAAAGTCCCAGTAACACGGTTGAAACTAAAAAAAAGGATTCCATTTTCCTGTAAATGCTGAAAAATTGCCAACAAGATTTCAGGATAGCAGTGCTGCATATCTCAGACTAAAAAAAAAGCCAAACTATACCTACTCCAACTCTGATGTATTCAGTATACTTGAGTACAGAAAGTCTATTTCACCCAAATAGTGTATTCTTTATAAACTAATGTTGTAGGTGGAAAGGAAACAAAGAAAGGGAATAATCTCTTTGGAAATGACAAAACATTAATTTTCTTATTTCTTTTCTTTTTCTTTTCACTGTTTCAAACCCCCACCCCCTGCCTTTTTATGTTTTGTAAATGAAAAACAATCTCAATTTCAATCTGAATTGACTAGATTAAGGTACAGAGACAACATTTGTGGGCAAGCCTAGTGTGCATGCCATCTTTACATAAAGTCATGGCAAGCTCAAAGCAAAATTCCAGTTCCACTGCATCATTCAACAGTTCCTTGGGAACACTGGGCAACCAAAATGCATCTGAAAGAAAACAAGGAAGGATCAGCCTCTGCTCCCCTCCCCAGTCTATTGTACAATGCTGGTCTCCACAAAAAAAGGAAAGTCAATTTTGAATTAAAAAAAAAATTAAATTAAAAAAAAAAGTGGTCTATACGTAACTAAAGACCCTATTCAAACTTCTGTTTTCTACAAATGCCTTTAATTCACATAGAGGTTGCCCTGACTCAGACTCCTTAAGTGAAGGCCAGAGACTGGAGGAGACCTAGATCTCCTCAGTATCTTATCCCATTTCAGTAGATTTTCTGCCAAGGACAGTGGAAATGTTGAAAGGTAAATAAGCCAAAGTCCTACGGGCATCCGACAAGAGAGTCTCTGGAAGAGAACCTTGTTCCCACACCAGAGCAGCTGAGCTAACAAAGCAAGCATTCATTTTCACTGAAACGTGTTGCTACGACCCTCTGTTTGTTTTAGCATTGTCAAATTTTCCAGTAAAATCTTTGGGGATATATTGCACCTTCAATGTGCACATGTAACTTCCATTAGCTACAGTGAAAGCATGGATCGGGACAGGAAAAAATCATCATGGGAAAACTTGGGATCTTCCCCCATACTTGCAAGCATTTGCCCATGTTATTAGTCCTGATAAGTTAAAGGAAATTCAGAAATAAAGCAAATATCCATTAGAATGAACAGAAACGATATAAACTGGTGTTGTACAGCTGGTGTTGTAGCTACACTTGCTAAACAGTTTGTCTCCAAATGACTGTCCCAATCGTCACTTTAAAAATTGTACACTTCAATAAGATGAGCTTATGCCACTAGTCTGCAGTGCCTTAGTTTCCAGTTGTCTTCTGCAAAAGAAGCAAAATAAACTAAATGCCTTAAAAAATGCTGAGCTTGCCTTTTAAAATTTTATTCATTCCTGCTGATGGTGCTTGGGGTAAATTGTAGCTAACTTAAAACTCTCACCATTGACTTATTTCAGCATGTCCTGATAGTTTTCAGAGACAATCCAGGAATAAGTAGGGCATGAAGAGAAACATATTCAAGCCATATGCTTACTTTTACAGGATGACTTTTTTCAAATCGCTGCCTCCCCACCTCTTCCGCTCTTTCTGCAGCATCAGTGTCTCACGCAAACACCCCTAAACCATCTTTCACACTCCTAACAAACATCCCTGAATGAAGAGGAACCAGACAAAATATTTATTCTTTAATCATGCTCACCCTTATAATGACTTTTTCAAATTTTTCCAAGGCCTCTCTTTCTTACAGAATGGAAGGAATCAGCCAAATAAGGGTCTGTTACATATTGGGACAAAGAGCAGCATTTGCTTTTATCTGTTCCTCAGTAGAAACAAGCAGAACACTTCCTTTAAGGAACTTGTGCTGCACCACAATAAACAAAGAAATATTTATTTCTTGAATAAAATTACTCACTGAAACAAGACCAATTTGAATTTTTTTATTACTATTTATTTGAATTTAGAAAGTAATAGTAATAGACACTACTCTAATGCAACTGAGGAATGAGGCACCAAATTAGATATACCTTTCATAACTGCTTTCAGTACAAGTGTTAGTCTATATATAAACCCATTCTGCATCATAGCTATCCTCCTGGCAAGAGATCATCATCAGAATAGTCTTTACAAACTATAATCTGACTTTGAAAATAAAAATTAAGAAGAAAACAGTGCTAAAGTTTTTGATATTTTCTTAGATTGCTTCAATTTGTCATTCCTCCTGGCATATTATTATCCACAAGATTTCATGAAAAAATACAAAAAGATTAACCTTTTCAGATTATTCCAGATTTCTGTGTGAGGATCACTTGAAATAATTGTGAACATTTTATACATCCTATGTTATCTGATTAAATCAAACTCCTTTATGTTGAGCTTGAATATGAAAATGATGATTTTCATACTAGGAGAGGGAGTAGAAAGAGGTCAGGATATGATCTTACAATTCACTTCAACTGAAAGACTGCTTCTATCTGCAGCAGTTATGTGCAATTACAACTACAAAAAATCTTCATCATTCTTCCTTTGGCCTCGTTAGTAGGATCACACAATTTCCAGCTTTAATGTCACCATGAATTCATTCAAGGTCTGTAGCAATAGGAAAGATTTTAAGGGCAACTGCTGAGCAGACCACAAAACAAGGGGAAAGGAGAGGAAGAAAAAGAAACAGAGCTGATGCTGATCTTTCGACTGCACAAAGCTCCCCGTAAAGTCCGCACCACTCTACAGACATATGTTTAAAATCAAAACCTTTTGGAAATCTGATCACCTTTGGTATCTTTCATTTGACCACCTTTGTTTTTGTACTTGGAGAATTAATAAACACTTTCTAGGCAGCCAAGTGTCATAAGCCCAATAAAAGGACGTCTGTCTCTGGGACCTTGTTTGAGAGGTGCTAAGCACTTGCAGCTCCCATACGGCTCCATTGGACATGCTCTACAACTTGTTGTCAGAGTCCACTTACACATTTCTGATTATGGCTCAATGCTTGTGTGCTTTGACAGCCTCAGATCTCAGATTCAAAAGTACAAAAGCCAGTCTCTTTCTTACTTATTTCAAATTTGCATGAATAGTCCCATTACTTTTTACTAGAACTTCATTGCT
>VXAL01006035.1:158675-192062 GCA_013399475.1 Chauna torquata
AGAAATACCTACTAGCTTTACCATATATTGTCTGTCTTTCAAGAAGCAAAACTACAAAAAGAACCTTTTGCAGATCCAATAAGTAAACACTTTAAAGCTGATGGTACTGCTTGTATCCATCAAATTCCAATTAAAATATTTTTCTCCCCGATTCCCTGAAACGCTAAAGATAAAAAAAAAACAACAAAACAACAAACACAAACTCTTAGAAGATACCTATACATCTCACTGTCAGCTGCTTAGAAATACGAGAAATATCATAGACTTTTCCTGTATTTTTGACTAGATGAGGAAATACGAAAGCAAGATATGCAGAAATATAAAAATACATTAATATTTCCACAACTAGAACAATTTCAGATGTATATAAGATCTAAGGATGTGAGATGAATACTGAATGGCATATTAAGCTTTGTCTCATAAGACCACCAAACCAGATAGGCCTATTTCATTTCTGAGTGACAGTAGTGATCAGATTTACCTCTGATCTTTATGCAAAACTAAGTCAACGTACCAGTATGTTTCTGAGGAAGTGTGCAGTAGGAGATGCTAATGTTCGTGAGGTGCAAAATGAGGCCTCTGGAAACTTGTTACCCTGTAAGATCCCAGGCATGACTAAGATTAGTGCAGGCAGGGGAATGAAGACAACCAACTCCGCACTACTTCTACTGCCATGATTTTTACTCTTTTCCTCAGAATTGATATTTTCTAGCAAATTCAAGTACCATGATGGCATTATCAAGCCATGACACTTTAGGTTATAAGAGGTAAGAAAATGATTCAAAGAAAAATAACGCAAAGAGAAAACTTACACAGATAAAAAGAAGTGATGGAAAAAGAAGTTGAAATAGAGAGCTTTCATCTGCTGGATTTACTCCGTGGTGGTGCAGACCACTTTGCAAAGAGCAAATATTGGGATTAAAGGAGGGTTTCAGAGGGGGCACTGAAAACTATCACGATGCAGACTCAGAAAAATGATCATAGGATTTGGGGGGCACTAAACCAATGTCAAAACATCTAACCTAACCTTCAGCTCTCTTTCCCCAATACACAGCCCATCTGCTGCACCTTCTCCTAAACTTGTAATTGCTTGCAGCTTCCTCACAAAACTTTTGCCACAAGCCTGGGAATCATCAGCATCCCTACAATGACTATATTCTCTGTTCAGTACATGACCTTTACTTCTGTTCATCCCACTGCCCTAAGCTGCTCAGCTGTGTCACTGCCTGGTCTTGAACTGCTGCATCTTGTCGTGGTGCACTGAGAAACAGCCAGTGCTTTTAGCTAAAGGCTGCCTTTAACAAATGGGTAGGAAAATGCCTGTACAGAGATGTTGCGCAGTACTTCTAGAGCAGAATGCTCCATTTCAAATAAAAATACACTTTTTAAACTAGGATCAGCAACACTTACTCACAATGCTAAGCTTGCTGTATGTCCACATGTAAACCCAGACACCCATGTCCCTCCAGCCCAGCTGGTCTTCTGGGCAGTCTGGTTTCTGCCAAGTCTATGGCAAGAATGTATTCTCTGTGTCCCAGAAGTTTTCGTCCTTTCTGATTAAAGCTGAAGCTACCCAGGGACCACAGTAGTATGCAATAGCACTGCGTATGCTCCCGGCAGGATGAAACTGCTACAGACCACATTTGAAACACTTTGCGGTCTAATACAGGTATTTGAAAATCCACCCTGAAATCTGCATGACAGGCAAGTCTGCCCAGTGCAGCCAAGTCAAGCTCCTTTGCTTACACATATATCTGAGATAAGCATACAGCTGCATCTCTCATTTTGGAACCTTAAGTATCTTTTAATTGCTTTAGGGCTTTTTCCCTTTTGTCCCTGGTGTAGAAACTTCTAATGCATGCTGGAGTGAGAATAACTAGGAAGTAACTACAAGTGCAGTCGCACTTTATATTTTCTAAAAAGCTTCTTTTCTTTCTGCTGCTGCAGCTTTTTCTGCCTGCGTGCCTGACCAGTGATGACAGTGCACTTTCTTTGCCTTCTGGGCCCCTTTTGTCATCTAGGTTCAGAATTCACTGGGTGGTGTAGGCAACCAGGCACGCTATTTGTCCTTGCTAGACAGCCGAGATGGTGACTCAGCGTCTGCACCAAAATATTGCCTTAAAGATAAGCAATTAACCTGATTAACTACCCAAATTATTTTCAGGTAATTCTGAGCATTCCCAGCATATGCTCCATCTACTTCTCTGAATGTTAGCTGCTGCATCTCTATGCTGCATTCATATTTCTCTGTCTGGCAGTGGCTGTATATGAAGACTGTTAGATGGATATTCGTAGATAAAAGCAATTATGAACAAAACTGCATCTCCCCCTGTTTTGGTATTCTGTGACATTCCCATCTCAGCAGACTGTGTCTGGCAGTCTCACAATGAAGCACTGCATGTGTCAGAGAGATGGATTATATCTGCAGTGTCTGAATTTCAACCCTGGCTATACGAGCTCCTGCTTAACCTTACCGCAGGGATCTTAAATTTTGTGTCATTGAATTAGAACAGCAAATACGTACATTTTTGCATCCTGATTATGCAACATTGCAAACGTTTAATAGCATGAGATAACAAAATGAAAGAAAACCATAACTTTTATACATATTTGGGAAATAGCATATTTACTCTTTATTGTGAACTATAAAGCTCAACGTATCACAAGAACAATGATATTTGCATTTTGGGGGTGTTTTGTTTAGGTTTGGGGAATTCTAAAAAAAATAAAATAAAAATCTATCATGAATTCCTTTTCAATGTCTTTATCAGATCAAGTAGAAATGAGAAATAGCTGGATTAATATAACCGTTTTTCCACTAACCGAAGTATGGGCATCATAGTGCAAAATGCTGCAAAATTATTGCATGAAATAAATTGATTAATCTCATCTCCTACTGGCTAATTAAAACACTGCTGCTGCAGCTCATAGCTTGGCTGAAATTTATATCTAGTGTATATAAAAAAAAAAAAACAACAATGAAGTGGTTGGAAAAAAAATCAGTCACAAATAATAGCACAAAGTTGCAGACAAAGTCATGCAAACCAGAGCTGCACACTATTTTTTCCATGAAAGACTGCTAAACTTAGACCTTCTCTATTGTAAATTCAGGTCTGGACAGAAACAAAGAGATACTAAAAGGGCAGGGGTTCCTATTCTGCAATTTCTGAAGGCATTCTTACATGGAAAACAGCTTTGTCCATTTAAGGTTACTTTGGTTCTTTTAAGTTATTAAATAAAATCTATCTTACAGAGATTTAAAGGCTAATAAGTGTGATAGTTTGAGTACAGCAATGACTGCAGATGAAAGAGAAAAACTTAATTAAATATGATACTGCACACCTGCAGTTGGATAACTCCTACTGTTTGCAGTATTAGGCATTGGACTGATTTCAGAATGGAAACATTAAGGTAAAATGCTTGCAGATTGTTTCAGCACTAGTTTCTCCTTTGTAACATCTCCTAATTAGCCAGAATACTAGCAAGACTCATTCTACCAGCAGTTTTTAAAAAGGGCATTGTGACTTTTTCTGAGAGAGAGCTACAATGGTGCATTGGGAGCCCTTTTCACTGATCCAGAAGTCTGGTTTGGGGCTTAAACCAGGATATGGAAGGTTACAGTGTCTCTTGTTTTTGTTTGTTTTCCTTTTGCCTTTTTTTTTTTCTTCCTTCAAAATGCAGGTCATAACAAGATATTGAAAACGTTGAATTAGTACAACGGATTTAAACATGGTTTAATTCATCTTGGTATTTTCACTTTAAAGGTTTTTTTTTTTTTTTAAGTGAAAATAACTCCCTGGTTCAATAACATTTTTCCGTTCCACAGTCAGAGAAAATAATATTGAAGTGAAAGTTAACACTGCAGTAGTCTGTGAATACAGTACTATACATGTATCTCTGCACACTCTACATAACTCCATATATCAGAATAGATTGTTAGAAAGAGAAATACCTGCACGAGATTTATCGGAGAAGTAGTTCATAAAATGTTTCAGTATTTTTCCTTAAGCGTTGTTTGCAAATAAAGTTTATCCACCCTAAATCACAACATTCAAAAATACAGAATCCAGTCAGTGCAATAAAGAAATAGTTTTAAAGATTAGCAGAAATGGCCTTATGCTCTAAATTGTACTTCCTGGCCCATCTCAATTGAAATGGAGCCCAGGAGCTTTCCAATCTCCCATGCAGTTTAGAGCATACATAATGACACATGCCTCAACACATGACTCAAAGTCTCACAAAGAGTCAGTGTCAAGTAAAGGATGTTTTGTTGTGGCTAGTATTCACAAGTTTTCAGCTGACACCTATGTTGTACCAGTGTGAAATGTTTTGCTGGATGTAGGAATTTATTATCACATTTTTCCTAGGCAAAATATTCCTAAAATAGGCACGTAAAACCCCACACCACATGTGCTAAATATTTATTGAAGTCTCACAATTCAAATGACAGCAAGTAAATATATCTCAGAATACTGAAGTTACCATCCATTTTACCTTGTGGTAAAATATTACCTTTATGCTTCCCTAGTACCAAAGGGAGAAAAAAGAACACTGAAAACTTTTGTAGGATAATAAGCCTTTTTCAGTTTTCCTCACGGCTTATAGCTATATATAAATTAAAGAGAAAATTAATCTGTACTACTCTATACTGAAACACAACTGATCGAACCATTTTGCATTTCAACACCAATACCATGTTTTTGTTGTCCATCCAAAACAACCTTACTTCTGTAGCTGCTCTACACTCACTTTTCTTCTTCCTGTGATAGACCAATCTACAACCATACACAGTCATATCCCACACCCCATAGTATTTCTCAAGACTAACTGCAAATTCTGCATGTCTCTGAAAGCAGTAATGAGTGTGACACATTCAGAAGTCTTTGGTGACCTTGTTTTAGAGACAGGCTTGAGCACTAGAGACGTGATACATTTGAAGATCAGTGACAGACTCACACTGTCACCAACACTATTTTTGGCTGCTTCTGTCCTCTGAATGGTATGAAAACCTTCTTCTACAGGTCAGTCCAAGACTGTCTATATTGCCTCAGGGTATACATTGCCTTAGTAGTTTATACAGTTATATCTGTTATGAAAACACTGTTGATGTTCTTTAATTTATCTATAGCTCCCAGAGGCATTTAATACTCTCAAGTGCTTTTGGGCCCAACAATATTGACAATGTCTGTCTGGTAGGAACCAACAGCAGCTGCTTTCTGAAATCATAGGATGGTTTGGGTTGGAAGGGACCTTAAAGACCATGTAGTTCCAACCTGCCACGGGCAGGGAGACCTTCCACTAGATCAGGTCAAAGCCCCATCCTACCTGGCTTTGAACGTTTCCAGGGAGGGGGCATCCACACCTTCTCTGGACAACCCGTTCCAGTATCACCCAGAAGACTGTATGGGGATTCATGCTCAGCTTGTGAAGCACTGTCTCTAGGAACAGGGATATACAGGTCTTGTTACTGTAGCAGTGGACACAGGACAAGGACCATGGTGCCTTTGCTAACTGTTGACTTTTCCTTTATACTTGTATTGATGCAAAGTAGAAATAAAGAGACCTTTAAATGTAGTTAAAATCCAAGAGTTTGAAGTTATGAATNTAGTTTATTCTGGTATGGAGTATCTCCTTTCCTACCCAAACTAAAACTTACTTTTTCCTGATGCAATCACAAAAAAATTCGAGTCTCTATTACATATATTTGTACTCTCTTACCTTGTTTCTCTCTGGAAAGAGAGAAACACTGTACTGCTGTCTCTTAGTCTCTTAATTGTTTAATAAGGAATATTTTCTGCTACTCTAGTGTACTGTAATGAGTTACCAAATAAAACATCCTAGTTAATTTACATGATGACTTTTGAATTCAAAAACAGCACAATGTTGCTATATCTGGTCTTAAAGGAAACAAATCACATCAACTGATTAACTCACGTGGAAAAAAGTTTGGGGCATCAACCTTTTAACTTTGAAACAACAGTAAAGCGGAGGGATAAGGTAATTGTATTAAGTTCATGTCCTGCATTCCCACCAAGTGCAACTCTTATTTAATAAAAATAATCACATGTAATAACATTTAATAAAATAAATGATAAAAAACATATGATTCTGGTTTTTCTGGACACTAATTTAAATGCTAAGTTAGTCTAAGGTATTCGTTCTTGTTTCCCCACATGCAGTAGTGTTTTGTGGAACTGAGCATAGACTTATTTCAGGAGGACTTTGTGGTATTCAGATCAGATACTCCAATGCCCACGATTACCCCATAACTTCTTTCAGCCATTGTGTCATGATTCTTAAAAGTTGTTGTAAAGCTTTCTGAAAAAAATGTGAAGGGTGCTATTATGTGAACAAAAACAGCATTTAACTCCATGATGTCCCGTGAGCTTTGCAATTAGCCTCAAGATCACATACTCCATGTCAGGTTCTCAGAAAAAGATACACGCATGCCATACGTATATGTGTTTACATCTATCAACATACATCGTATAAAAAATTAAAGAGTCACTAGTAGCTTGAGCTGCAGAAGTTCAGGAAACAATTTCTGATGTCTACACTTTCTCTCAACATCTTCCTCTTTCCTCCCTGGTGTAAGACCCTAGATATTGTTTCAAAGCTCCTGGCCCCGGATAATGAAACTCATTTGTGCAAAACTATCTAATGGTGGGATGTAAAGAAGACCCAGCCAGACTCCTCTTGGAGATGCACAATGATAAGACTACGTTTATAAATTCCAACATGGAAATGCCAACTGGAGATTATGAAAAAAAATTTCATGATGAGGGAAGTCAAACATCGGAACACGTTACCAAAGAGGTCTGAATATCTCTGAGGATGGGTACTCCATCATGTCAGTTGAAGGCCCTGAACAATCTGGTACAAGCTGGTCCTGCATTTAACAATGGGTTCCATCCACTCTAAATTATTTTATAAAAGACCAGAATGACTACATATCTTAATACCTGTAGTATGTAGGCATTTCCCACATTTTATCTTTGGAAAAAAAGGTAACACGATTTCTCTTGTACACCAGGCAGCTACAGCAAATTGTACCACCAATCTGAAGAAGAATTGCCCTTTATGTAGTAGACAAGAAACCTGATTAGCCTAAGTCAGCTACGTGGAAGTATGCTGAGGAGATTATCAATGTAACAAAAAGGAAGAATGCATTGATAAACCACGGGATCCTTTTCTCTGAAGGACTGATTAGTCTCATGGATGATCAGTTTTTACAAGAACATTGTAAGCCTCTTTAAGCCATGTTAGGCAAGACATATTAGCAAAGGTGTTCAGGCAAGCAATATACCAACAAGAAAAAGAGAAATTAGTGAAGTTACTGAAATGCTGTCTATTATTTCTTCACTTAATCTCCCTGTCTCTGGAGACAGATGAAACAGATACATCCAAAGAAGTCCTCTTCGGGCAAGTTTTAGTGTGCTTTTGTTTCACGAGCAGGAAAAATTGGGTGAGCAACATCTAAGCATCAGTAGATCCATACATATGCACAGTGGCAAGATTGTCAGACAGATTTTTGCATACATAAAAGCATGCCATTCCCTTTCTGCCTCTCCTTGATTAATCGGAATACATACATTTGCTCACATACATACCTACTCCACAGGAAGAATACAACTGTGGAAGGATGAAACTACCCTAAACAGCTGGGGGGGCGGGGTGTGTGTGTGTATAAATTAAGGGTAACTATTTACCTTCGAAGAGTGAAGAGTAAGACAAAGTTATATTCAGACAGTTAAAACAAAGAGGTAGCTTTCCATTTTCAAGACCATTATTTTATCATAGGACCTGATTTTATTCTTTTCCTTCAAACCAACAGCAGAGAGAGCATCTCGAGGCCTTAAAGAGAAGCCTCCTCCTCATCTAGAATTTTTTCCTGAACTTTGTCAGTTACAGAAAGGAGAGTGCATTATAAACAATGTTTGACAGAAGGTCTGGGGCACTTATCTATAGTTTCATTTTTTCACAAAAGAACTATTTAGGAGATTTTAAAATATGAACAACTGAAACCAGGAAATAACCATCCAGCATGACCTGTGGAAAACAGTATCTGTACTAGGTTGTTAAAACTTTGGAAGACTCCTAATCATCTTTAGAAAGTCTTAGCATTCCCCCATGATTTCTCTCTGGAAGAAGTCTATTCTAAAGCTAGGATAATTGTACAGTGGAGCTAGCAGTTTGGCTGGAACAGAAAGCTGCTGGACAACAAGTTATATCAACGGTCCCACCGCCTGGGAATTGGGAAGGAAATTGCTTTCAAGATGCAAGCTTTTCATCTTTCCTTCATAACTGAGCTGAGAATACACTATTGTTTTGTCTATGTGAAATGACAACCTAGCCGTTAAAAGAAATAGAAAGAAAAAAACAGATTCTGGTTTAAGTACAAATATATTTATTGAAACTGAAGTTGCATGGACATCTTACTCTTCAAAGCCATCCAAGCACCACACAGTTTGGTAATGCGTGTCCAAAGGTTGCTGGAATTTGCATCTCAGTCTTTGCAATGGGCACAATGGACAGTGGTGTCTGCCGACAGTGAGCTATGTTGCCATCAGTCAAATGACAGGCAAACAGTGAGAAAAGAAACAGTAAAACAAAGGCAGAAGTCCTTTAAAATAGTTGGTTACATGAAAGGAGGGGGGTTCACTGGTCTCAGGAGGTATGCATTTGCACAGACTGTGTATGCGAATGTCAGGTCCACTTCTCACCTTCAAATAATGACCTCTGAAAGCAAAGTTTGTGGAATTTTATCCAACAAACAAAATAGAAAGAAGTTGCTCCTTATGTTCATAGGTTGCTTTATCTTACATTCTTATGGGACACTATTGCTTCGACTCCAATTAAGCCATGACAAAAAGACTGCGTGTTCTACATTCAACAACCCATCATAACCACAAAAACATTAAACAGGTTACTTGGCATCACAGAACCAGAGATCAAACAACTGAATGCTCTCTGGATAACAGGTTAAATGCAGCCTCTGTAGTTACCACTTATTTTTGACAATAACAGAAATATTTCTAAGGCAAACCAATGGTGTCTTAAAAGGATTTTTTTTAAAAGACGTGAAGAATAGTAAGTTGATACTGAATGGTAAAACTACCATTAAATCAAAAAAGAAAAAAAAGTTCCTGATATCTCCAATTAAGTCTGCAGAGAAATTCTTCACTGCTTTAATTGAAGAAGGATTGGCTGCATGGTTCAGGCCACACTCATGTTTGAAAAGCACGGAGTCTCTTTTAACCATTAGTGTGAGTACATACATTAAGATGTGAATAGATGACAACAAATGAGAATAAGCTCTCTTAGCTCTATTAAAATCTTTATTTCAAGAAGACTTACAATAACAAATTAAAATACTAATAAGACTACCGTTGTTGAATTTTTTTTTCCTTTTTTTTTTTTTTTTCCTAAGCTCTTCATTGTTCTGAAGCCAGCTAGCCTTCATCTCCTGGTCAGCCTTTGAAATTCACTTATTTCTCACGTTATTTCTTGCACACCAAGGCTCAAGGATTTCTTTTTGCCTATTCTTTTTGCTTTTGCAAGGAACTCAGTGCCATTCCAGTGCAGCGTAACTGTTGAAATGCTAAATGAGTATCTCACTCTGAGCCAGCCTCTGTCCTTAGCAACAGTTTATAACTACACTTTATTATTTTAATGAGAGATGGAAATAGCAGGAATGTTCAGCAATGTTGTAATAACACAGCTACACTGCTCATTCAAATGAAATGGTGTTAGATACAAAGTGTTCATTAAAATAGCATTTGTGTCAGACTTACCCTTAAAAACAACATAATTCAAAGCTAAGCCTGAGTTTTAACATTTCACTTGTGCCTGAACACTGCCACTAATATGATCTTCTACCTCAGCCCACTGAGGAACAGACAGCATATGAATTTAAAGAACTAGATAGAATTTGGTCAGCAAAGACAAACTTCATTTCTTACTTTCCATTAGTAACTTAAACCTCGCACAACAAATGCTATTTTCTAAGAAATTTAAATTTCTTTTTTACTACATCTAGATCTAAGTCATAAATCCAGAATTAGCCATTCTGTGAACAGATTGGGATTTTTCCAAAGCCATGCATAAGATATGCCCATTTCCATCAGAAGACTGAACTTGCTTTATAAAAGATACTACCATTATTTAGCTTAGTAACAACAACGGAGATACATGGAGAAAAAAGGGCACAAAATTGATCTCTCATACAGAGTCAGCAACACTTGGACTTGCCAACTCATTCTACAGATGGGGAATCACAGAATGGGCAGGGTTGGAAGGGAGCTCTGAAGATCATCTAGTCCAACCCCCCTGCCAAGCAGCATCACCTAGAGCATGTTGTGCAGGATGGCATCCAGGTGGGCTTTGAGTATCTCCAGAGAAGGAGACTCCACAACCTCTCTGGGCAACCTGTTCCAGTGCTCTGTCACTCTGACAGTAGAGAAATGCCCCCTTAGGTTGAGCCAGAACCTCCTGTGTTTCAGTTTGTGCCCACTGCCTCTCTTCCTGTCGCTGGGCACAACTGAGAAGAGACCGGCTCCATCCTCTCGACACCCTCCCCTCAGATGCTTACATACATTAATGAGGTCTCCCCTCAGTCTTCTCTTTTCCAGGCTAAACAGGGAAGGGAAGGAATAGATCTTTTCTTTATCTACCACCAAATGAATATGTCTCAGTTTCATTCAAATCAGCCCCATAATCGCCTTTCCCTAGTTTTAGCCCTTTGGTTCACAGAAATATCTTTATTGTCTAAATCAGAGTTTAGCAAGAATAACAACTATAGTAGTTCTACCATAACACTCCTCGCTATAGCATTTGTTCAACTGCCAATAATACATTGAGCAAAGTGATAGAAACCTGTCCTGTGCTTGTTCTCCACTCTCCAGAGAGTACTATATGTAGAGTTTTGGAGAAGAGGAAAGGGGGTCCTCAAAATTTGTTTATTTTTTAAACACACATTCACTCATATACGCTTATGGTAGATAAAGTACAGTCAAATAAACATACTTTGCTTTTGAAACCAAAGTGGGGAGGGAAGGTTTGTGATTCCTTAAGGGATCACAGAGATGTTGTATAGCTTTGGACCAGCCCTCTAGAAAGTTCTTGCTCCATCTGTACACATCATTATCATCTATACACACATCAAATATGAAGTGTGTGCGTATATTCGTCTAATTAGAACTGGGTCACTTTCTTCCATTTCTTATTTTTCCTTTGCAGTATTAGCTAGAAGGAAGATGTCCCTTGGGATCTCTAGGTTATTGAGCAAACTTCTAGATATTTCTTTTGAATGCATTCAGAATGTATTAACAACATATACATATTGACTTCACATTTCAGTCAACATCAAAATTTATTGACCTTTGAGGTAAATACTAATCTCAGCCTTGACTCAATCAATATTTACCACTTGGTTCAATACATCTTGATGATCATCTCAAGATAATTCAATATATACTTGATATGCAAGAAAGTTTATTACACTGTTGCATGATTTCTACGTACTGTTCTTTCTCTTCTATTTTAAGAGAGAAAGATTCTAAGTGGTATTTTGATAGATAGTGTTAACTTAGATTTAGCTGGTATTATTTATCATAAATAAATAAAATAAGCATGCATAATGAGTTCATAGGCCTATATAGTAAGCTTGGAGAATGTAGAGCTCAGCACCAGTAAGTTTTGCTTAGCAATGAATTCAACAAAAAGACAAGGACAAAGTACACAACTGTCATCTTAAAAAGAAATACACATTTTTAAAAAACTAAAATTTCTTGTATTCACAAACACATTTGAAATAAAGAGGGGAATTGTTGTAGTAAAGTTTTATACATCTAGTAATTAAAAAGTCAAAGTGTTCTATAATCACAAAAACCTGTACAACATATTCCTTGAAAAAAATACGGATAGGCGGAAAAATGCAATCCAGTAGTTTCTGAATAAACCGTGTTCTCCATCTCCACACTGCAGCTTCTACTAATGACAAAAATCCTACTATTGGATCTGCATGTTATTAAGCTCCAAAAAGCACCTGATAGAGGTCTGCTATGGACTGAAGAGCCTTATGCCTACTCAAGCTGCATTCTCGTATGTGCTTTGGGTTTAACTGGAGAATATAGAAAAAACTATTTGGATTCAGTTGAGACTGGCTATTTGGAGTTTCATACTTGCTTGCTTTAGCGGCTAATAGCTAACTGATGCCACACCTAAGCAGGTATCCTACTGCAGGAAGCCGTACAAATACAGCCTCCTTGCTCAAAGTGTAACCATCGATATAGCAGGGTACAGAAAGCATGAGAGAAAACTAATGATATTGAACGGGGCCAAGAGAAATGCTGTTCTGACAACCTCTGCAGAAAGATGGTCACCCTGTCACCTCACCTTGACTGCTTCCTTGACACACCTGACATGAAACCTTGACACTTTACAGGGCTCTCCACACCACACCCGCCTGCAAACTCCCACCTGGACAGAAGTACAATGCAGGCACAATAAAAATAAGCAACTTAGCAAAGGTCATGGATCAGGCTTGCCCTGTGGACCATAACGGCTCAAAGCTCTTGTATGGTTTTGGTTGGGACAGAGTTAATTTTCTTCATAGAGGCTCACAGAATGCTGTGTTTTGGATTTCTGATGAAAATAGTGGTGATGTTTTTGGTTGTTGCAGAGCAGTGTTTTCATAGAGCCAAGGACTTTTCAGCTTCTCTTGCTGCTGTCAGCGAGGGGGCTGGGGGTGCACAAGGAGCTGGGAGGGTACAGGACCAGGACAGGTGACCCAGACTGGCCAAAGGGATGTTCCATACCATGTGGGGTCATGCTCAGCAATAAAAGCTGTGGGAAAGAAGGAGGAAGGGGGGGACGTTGGGAGTGATAGCGTTTGTCTTCCCAAGAAACCATTACGTGCAATGAGCCCTGCTTTCCTGGAAGTGGCTGAACACCTGCCTGCCCATGGGAAGTAGTGAATGAATTCCTTGTTCTGCTTTGCTTGCGTGTGGCTTTTGCTTTACCCAGTAAACTGTCTTTTTCTCAACCTATGAGTTCTTGCACTTTTACCTTTCTGATTCTCTCCCCCATACCATCTGGGGAGAGTGAGCGAGTGGCTGTGTGATGCTGAGCTGCCTGCTGGGGCTAAACCACAACAGCTCTATGCCATCTATTCTCTGTTACAGATCTTGTTTTCTGGAAGAAAAAAAAACACAAAAACCAAAACAGAACAAACGAATAAAATTAGATTTCCCTGGTGTGTTGCTGAAAGCTAGAATTCTGCTAGTGTTTTTGTTTGTTTTTAAGTAAAATTTATACATTCATCCCAACTTATACCCCAAAGTTGTATGCAGAAAAAACAACTGTCAGATTTTCATTTCTTAGTTGCGCTTCTGAACTCAAATTGGGATACATGTTTAAAGTTTCTCATGGTACATAATAGCAGGACAAGAATGGTACCTTTTGTGAATAAAATTGTACAGTTGTTGGTCCAAGAATGCAAAATCAACCTGAGTTTTGAAGTTTGCATTATTTCCTTAACATCAAGAGATAATTCATATGACCAAGTCATGAAGCTCCTACCTGGATATCCTTAGCACTGTATACAAAACTATAAAAAAGCTTCAAAAAGAAAAAGAAATCATACCATCTATCTGACTATCTTCAAACATAGCACACTGTATGCTATTAGTGGACAGAGACAAAATCAGAATACAGTATTTGAAGATTTTGTAGCTCTGACTATACAGCTAATGAATATATTAACCATACAATTCGTGGGCAAATTGTTGTTAAAAACTACAGAATTAAACCTGCTATGTCTCTATTTTTTCCACAGGAGCAGCCAAATCTCTCAAGAAGAGGCTGAGCACACAAAGCAGTCCAGATGCCTAGATACACGTGTAAAAGCAACTATAGGAACCTGAAATTGAAAGTATGCTTACTGTTTACTACTCTATATCGTTATACAGTGGATGACCAGTTCAGTTCTCAGCTCTTAACTACAGACTCCCTGTGGACTTCTGTCAGCAAGTTACTTCTGCCTGCAAGAACTAACAGAGCAAGCCTACATTCAGCAAGTTTAAAATTGCTAAAGGAAGCCTGTATCCCCACCAGAAAGTTTTTGTTTTATGGATCCCCTGGAAAATTAAGAACTACTGATGAAGGTTCTATCTATCAACCCTCATCTGCTTGAGGGTAGGAAGGTTCTACCAAAGGATCCGGATAGGCTGGATCAATTGGCCGAGTCCAGTTGCATGACATTCAACAAGGCTAAGTGCCGGGTCCTGAACTTAGGTCATAACAACCCCATGCAGTGGTATAGGCTGGGGGAAGAGTGGCTGGAAAGTTGCCCAGCAGAAAAGGACCTGGGGGTGCTGGTCAACAACTGGCTGAACATGAGCCAGCACTGTGCCCAGGTTGCTGAGAAGGCCAATGGCAGGTCTTAGTGTGGCCAGCAGGATTAGGAAAGTGATTGTTCCCTTGTCCTCAGCACCTAAAACCACTGTGTTAAGTACAGAACAGATATTACTGCATTTCTTAATGCAGCAGAAGCAAAATATAGGTGAGAACATATGAAATACAGATGTAAACAAGGCCAATATAAAAAAAAATTCTTTTTCACACAGGAAACTAGCATAATATACCTTGGGAGGGAGAAGAAAAAAAGAAAAAGAAAAAAGCAAGCAAAATTCTGGTAAGATACACTATTTAACTATGTGAATGAAATAGTCTTCTGTTTAGGTAAACTGGGTCTCCCTAGTGCTTCTGTAAGCAGCCCATTCCACAGACCTAGCATTTGTATACATGATATTGATAAGTCAATTACTCAGTCAAACTTGGGAAGGAACTCTGAAAGTTGAGCAAAAGATTCACCCAGACAAAAGAGTTTTGTCCTTTGAGTAAACATATGAGTCAAGGACAAAGGCATCACTCGATACCTAAAAAAAGCACATTTAGTAAAATAATCCAAACAAGTCCTCTTTAAAATAGGCATGAGCAATCTGGTGATTAGAATAATATCTAGCAGGATTTTATTATTGACCACCCCCCCCCAAAAAACAAACAAACAATCAAACAAACAAAACAACAACAAAACCAACAACTGTGAAAAAATCGGAAAAAAAGAACTGTATCGTATCTACTGTCATTTTAAAATATAGGAAACAAAGACAATCCAGATAAATGTTTTCAGCTATTTAAAAGCCAGGAACTGGTTAATCCAGGTAGCTTCTATATAAAATTTTGAATAACAAGCTATTTTGAGAGGTGTTTTCTATAGGAGTCATCTGTGTATTGAATAGAGAGGAGGCTAAGGAGAGGATAGGAAACAACTACTAAAGCCATTCATACTACAGCTGAGTAGGAAATGTACTTTTTTCCCCCACTTTTGTAGCTAATATAATCTTTATATTCATACACATTTGGAAAAAATTGTGGTTATGCTGTACTTGGGTTTGACTCGTTCTATGTATTTGTGCTATATACAGTAAAGTCTACAGGAATGTAAGGAGCTACCATGAACCAGTCTTCAGCTTCACCTTAATAAAATAATGACATTGCTTTGAAACACAGGCAATAAAAACATTCAATTTCACGTGCTGCACATGTTCTAGTTCTTTAGCTGAATTTGCAAAAAATGATTCTTTTCCCTGGCTTTTGAGGTTCGTGATTCAAATTTTAATAACAAGTAATGTCAGCTACACCACTAGAAGTTGAAATTTCTTGAACAATGCATGAATTTTGCTGAAATGAGTCCTAAGATTAAAAGATTCCTAATCACAAATGCAGTGGTATTGCAAGTTCAGCAGTACAGAAGAAAATGTGATCTGATGCTCAGTGGAGATTAGAAAAAAAATATTGGAATGGGTTTTGGTGAAGAATGAACAAGACCAAAAAAGTAGCTGAAACAAATATTAAATTACAAGCCTGTAAGCTGCAAACTTCCAAAGGTGACTAGAAAACACAGCAGCCGAAAAGCTGTCACAATCTGGAAGATGTAGTCAGATTTTTTTTGTTTTTGTTTTTAAGTACATTTTATAAAAAGTAAGTTGAACCCTCCTCTCATACCTCAGGCTTGAAAAATATCCTATTCACCAGAAAAGAAGGAAATCCAGAGTTTCATATACAACAGCTTTTCAATGTGGTTCCCCAACACAAGAACACTGCGTACTTAGTTATTACAGTATGAGAGTGATGAGGCATGTACTTGTGCAGAGAAAAAAAATAATAATTCCGCAGTAGAAATGGTTCCAAGAAAATGAATCATAAATAATATTGCTGTCACCTATACAAGTCCCATGGGTTCAATAACCTGACTCTAAAAAACTTATCCCTAGAAAGTCTCTCACTACAACATAAAAGCTAGGCCAATAGAAAATCCCCCATTCCATATTTCCCTGTTAGTTCTGCCCTGCAGATAAGCTTAAATCTCCCTATTTGTAAAGGCAGTTGAGAGACATTTTACAAAGAGAAAAAAATCCCATCCATGTCTTGAAAACTCCTCTCTAAGGTAGCTCAGAAGAAGCCTGAGATGCACTCAGAGAAAGAGGTACTGTAGAAGGCAGAGCAATAAGAGCTGGTGAAAACAATAACTAAATATGTAACAAACATACTCTTTTGGAGGATAACTCAGCATTCACATCCTGTAAGAGAAGTATTCTCAGTAAGTGTTGCTTGGATCACTGAATATCACCCTGGACTAACGTCTTCTACTGCTAGTAACCTCAAACCCAATCAATATTTGTTTGATAAAGTGTATGTTTACACAATTTTGGAAAGACAGGCTTAACAGTTGTGCTGGGATAGCTAGCTCTAATTCATATTTGTTGATATTAATAGAGAGGATGTCTAATATCTTGGCTAAGGGCAGATGTTAACTCTGCCTCTGATGATAATGTCCTCTTATTTGTTTCTTTAGAGGTCAAGCTTCCTCAAGTTTACTTTCAGCTTCAAAATGCATTCAACTTAATTTTCAAAGGCAAGAATGGTAAGTACACATGACTGATAAAAATCTGAAATGTTCACTTCAAAACTCAGCTGGAAATCAATGTGCTAATTTCAATGAAGGCATCACTGCTCATGTGCTCCACATTAGGCTATTTATTTTGCAACTGAGGGAAGTTACCCATTGTTTTAGATGGAGGAAAGCTGATTAGCCTGATATTAGACCAACCAGCTATTGCTGCTGTAACTAATGAAGATCATGCTAGATATCCCATTTTAGACACAACAATTCTAGATTTCACAGTAACACTAAAAGATGTAAAACAGACTAATTCTAGGTAGCAGAGCATAAACTGTCAGATTAGAAAGCTATAGTTCAGTGTGGTATAAAGGCAGTATTCCCCACTACCAAGCAGGAACTGGGGGGACTGATCCCCCAGCGCAATGTCAAACTGCTGTAGGAGACATCAAGCAGGCACCGTATTTTCAAAAAGAAAGCTCTCCATGAACTACTATATAATGACAGTGAAGACAGACCTACCCTCAGGGCTCCCACATACAGGGTAAATTGCCCTACAAAGAGAATAAACTAAAAAAAAAAAAAAANCAGAACACAAGTAGTTAGTACAATGAAGTAGGTTAAAACCAAGTGTTTTCCAGTCAAAAGGCGGGAAGCTATTCTCCTATTTTAATTCCTTGTTAAGAATCTAAAAGGCTATCTTTCTGGAACTGTCAATGATGGTACATCAGTCTGCAGTGCCTACAGTACCAGAATAGTTAAGTCACCAAAATTTGTCATTTTAGTCTTCTGCTTTAAGATGATTTTGCCACAGATTTAGGGTTAAATCAAATCAATGGAATCATCCTTGTAGATAAGCAACAACTACCATTAGCTAAGTCATCTATCTAGAAAACTATTAGAGAGTTATGAAGTCCAAATGAAACAAAAGTTGGACCTTTTAGAGGATCTTCTAGCAAAGAGTAGTACTTAGTGTAAAATAACATCAAATGTTGTATAGTGTAAGGGTTTAAGTCAGATGTAAAGAAACTTTTCAAAGGCTCAGTGATTCTGAGCAATTACAGAAGACCACAAAGAGGATTTTTATTTAATCATTTACTGAGTACATGAGATGTAGGAGTTAAAATTTTGTCTGCATATGTGTAGGACAGGCAAGAGAATTTGGGAATTGTTATTTGTTTTTAAAACATATTATTTCTCTATTTACCACCAGTTGGAAGATGGGACAAGGCTACCGGAAGTTGAGACCACTTGAAGACCCGTGTTTAACCATTCCTCAAAGTAATCAAAGTAATTCAAACTGATATTCATGGATAAAACACTGGGTTTCAGAAACACTAGTTCCTGTAGTTTAACTTCCCCTCAGTTTCAATGAAATAAATCAAAAGCAAAAAAGAATGCAGTTGATACATTTCAATCGACAAGCAGCTCCATATGGGGCTGCACATGCTAGAGCAATGCCACAAGCCAAGATGCAGTGAATAAGAGCTGAAAGCATCATTATGTGCACAGTATAGGCAGGCACATGAGACTATAAGCACACCTAATGAGATGGACTGGTCATTAACTGAAAAAATGTGTGGGCTGTTTATGATCTTTATGCTGAACACAAGTACTCAAGTAAGTGTGATGTCAAAAATATTGTCTAGTACTTCAGTCAAATAAATATGTAAAATCGAGGGCTTACAATATTTAGCCATTTTTCTCCCCCGTATTAAAGTCTGCAATTCAGTGTTTGGATGACCAGACAAGGACAAAATGAAAGCTTCACCACAACTGGAGAATAACTCATTAAAAGATTTCATTCAAAGAGAAATAGCAGACTAGAACTGAGGTATTTGAAGATGTCTTCCAGGACATTCATAGGAAGGAATAGAAGGGGTGTAGAAACCAAATCATTTCACGATTTGTGAGGAGATAACTATACTCTTAGCAAACCCTCAGACTGTGCGTATGCCATTTCCTCCAAATAATACTTGCACTGTGTTCCACTGCATGCACATACAAATACAGCTTTTGATGGTATATAAGTGAAAAAGGGTGAAATAAACCTTGAGAGAGGCAGAAGGGCATGCCCTGCTGAAGATATATTATTAAAGCACCTGCCAAATAACTTCAGAAAGTGATTGTGGTTATTTAAATAAGGTGGTTAGATCAGCATATTTCTTGCTTCTATTAGCAAGTTATAGGAGAAGCTTTCAGTGCCAAAAGCTAATCTAAAAAAAAAAAAAACCAAAAACAAACAAAAAAAACACACACCATGAAGACAGTGCAATTCTACTGTCCTTATGTAAATGATTGACAAAAGCCATGTAGGAATTGAAAGAATATCAAACAGAAGAGGCATGAAAAGGGAACAACGACACTGAGAAATTGATGAATTTGTCAAAGTACAAACCAAATGGCGCAAAACTTTCTGTGAAAACAGTGAATGAAAGGCTACCCTGACACAAAGTAGGCTTTGAGCTGGTTTATAATGGCTGGAAAAGGTACAGATGCAACTACCCTAGATTAGTATTCTCCCTTCTCTAAGATAGCTTTAATGGGAGATACTGCAGTTTGACATAAGCCTTCAATTCACTTAATACACCTAGTAAAACTGTATTTCACAGTGATCCTCATTTGATGACCAGTTTATCGGGCAGTTAGCAGGAAAGTACAGATCAGACATGCCACACCTAAACATCTTTTTTTCTTTAAATAATAAAGCATATAGATTTTTAAAAAGCTACAGATTCCGCTACATTCTGTTGAACTCCAGAGTGGCATTACTGAAGGATTTGCTGACACTGTGATCAGCAGAAAACCAGAAGCCTTGAATGCTGTAGGATCTGCTTTTGCATTCTAAAGCTAACACAGCCTGCATCTATAACAAGGAACAAACACTACAGAGGTATTGTACAAGAAACCATAGTGTCACAACAGGAAGCTTTCCTTGGACAACCACATGCTTTCCACGAATAAGCAGGTGATATCTTTATGGAGGAAAGGTAAGAGGTGGCCAGCTGACCGTTTCTCAAAGAAGATCCAACAAATATGGCAATAAAATAGGTGAGTATCAGGATAAGGAATGATCAGGATAAAGCTACCAAAGCCTGGAAACAGTAGCTCATGGTCTGCACAGCAAAGCAATGCATCTCAGAGGCTACAGCAGGGTATCTATATGCATTTGATATTCTGTAGTAGCTTAAATAACTTGGATTGTTAATGGTTGTATTTTGTGAAGAAAGCTGCATGATCATTACCTTCGTGCAGTTCTCTCAAGCATCTGCACGATCAGTTGCATGCTGCAGAGATTTGCACGATTACAGTCTAAATAATCCTCACAGAACCTAACTTACAGTTCACTGCATACAAACTATTGACAGAGAGATATCAACTGTCTTAACTTTTTTAAAGCTGGGAAACAACTAGATAGTATAAAGTGTCAGGATCTGGCCAATGAACAGTTAAGCTTCTATAAAAGTAGGTAGCTATTGTGAGGAACCTCAGTGAACTTGGATGACTCTGAAGTATACCAACCCAAACCTTTTGGTCAACTTGTTTGCAAACTGTCATTAACAGAACATGTTTTCTGCATTAACATGATGCAAACAGAACCTATGGTATGAGGATTCTACCTTACAGTCTAAATAATGACATATTTGACTAGTCTTAAGGGTAAAAATTACTGAAAGATTAAAACTAAAGAAATTCTCATTGTATTCCAGATACTACCCCTCTTCTGGTGCAGTATTTCCTGGAAGAGGCTGCACAGGCTAATTTCAAGCAAGCAATTTATTTTCAGGACTCGCTATACTTGCTCTGTTTTAGAGCAGACCTGAAACCTGCCAAAGAGAGCATACCCATCCATAGCAGCTAATAACTCAACAGATGAGACTCTTGCTGAAGATGTGAAAAACAGGGGCTAGATCCACATCTGCCATGCTTCTCCTATCTCTCTTTCACCCCAGATAGCCAAGACAGCCCCAAGTTTTATTGCACACCACCTCTGTTTGCCAGTGTGGAATCATTTCCATTGCAAATTGCTCAGACAAGAGCATCGAGTATATATTCCTGGTTTCAAATGAAGGGGGTGACTTGCCTATATCCAGGTTCGCATTCACCACGGGGCTGGTAAACCTGCTTAGAGCCACATACACACCTTGCCATTTTGCTCAAGTAGCACAACGCGCTGAAACCAGGGCCCTCCGCGCGGCTGCAAACAGACTATTGCATTAAGGCCCAATCCTGCTCTCCCAGGAATCTGCATGAGCTTTGCCAATTACTTCAACAGGAGAAAGAATAATGCCTTTGTGAATAAATCAGGGAAGAAAATCAATTCTGTTCTAAGCTGAATCCATAGGCCCTTTTGTACTTTATATGGCCCTCTTTGGAGGAACAGCAACAAAGCTGTCGAGAATTTGAAAGCCCCATGAACAAGTCTCTCTGGGTTCACTCAGAAAAGCTCACATATTCACTGCCGCTCACTTGTTAGGCTCAGGATAAAAAAAAGCATACCAGAATGCTGCCAATAGTTATCTATTTATATTTGGAAATCCTATCGTTTTATTTGAACACAAGTCCATTCAGGAGGAAAGTCTGCAAGCCCAAAATGAAGAAGCTTGAGCTATTAAGGATAGAGAAATATTTAATTTGTCTCCCCACTTATTCATATTTCTCCTTTTGACTTACTTTAATTAAGCTCTCTTTAAGCTTGCAAGTCTGAAGAGAAGGGGGTTTCTCCCTCCTCTTTTTTGTAGGAGGAATAGAAATTGCTCTCCAGGCAGGTTTTTCCAAATACTCATGGCTTTGCTCTTTACTTAAATAAAAGGCCTTTGAAAGGCAGTAGTGTAGGATGGTTCACCATAGATTTGAGATTCTCTAACATCATTCCTACAGTGCTCCAGTTTGGAGGGTATTTCAGTTAAAACCTTAGCTGCTATTTTCATCCAGCCATAGATGCCAAGATAAGGGGAGTGTGCTTTGGAACTTGATACTTGAGTCATGCTCATCAAGGATGTAAGGGGGGGGGTCATCTATTCCTCACTTTGTTGTTAACAGAGATCGTCACAGCACTTGCTGAATTTCTCTTTATACGTATTTTTAAATTCCAGGGCAAGATCTTGTTTCAGTCTTTAAGTTAATGTCACACTCTCCACTTCTAAATTTATTATTTAAGCTCTAGTTGTTCAAAGGGCACTTTCAGTGATATGGAATGGAAGCTAAATAGGTGTTGCTCTGTAAAGTGATATATTCTCTAAAACTGTTTCCAGTGGGTATTATGAAGGCTCAGCAAGCAAATTGTCAGAAGGCATAACTAGGTAATGCATCAACAAAGACACAAAAACCAGAGGCAGCTGGGCTATTATTAAGAAATGAAGGAGAAGTCATTGAAAGTATAGGATGTGAGTTAGAGGAAAAAAAAAAACAGTTTAGTTAGATAAAAAGAACATAAGCATCTGCAAGCAAGCACAACCATAAAAAAAAAAAAACAACCACTTTCTCTTTGTACAACAGTCTTTTCTCTGCTGGTTGCACCCAGAAGCATGGAGCAAAGTCTGTGCCTGAAGGGCATTTCAAATCAGAAATTTTCAGTCATAGTTCCACCTTCACCGAAAGCAACAGGAGTTTTGGAGTCTGGGCACCTCTGAGAGGCGGTGTGAACTCTAAAGCTATATTGATATCCACATGGGGGCACAGTTGTACTTGCATGAAGTCCCATTGAGCTGAATGGCTCAATAGCCCTTCCTCAAATCACGTAAACAACAGCAGGGTCTTCACTTAGTTGCCTTAGTACAGAATTTGGCATCCATCTTTGTCTTATTTTGTCACTTCCAACCAAGTTCTTATTCCCAATATTAACAAGCTTCGCTTTTCTTCTAAGCTGGTCCTACATTCATGGTATCATGGAATACAGCAGGAAACCAGAAATTAAGAGCCTAGCTGCTCCAGTTTGTGTTTTCAGTGCATTAAAAAAAAAAAAATTAGAAGTGAAGCTTACTAGTCTCCAACAGAGATGTCTTCTGTGGAGGCATACAGCAAAGAAGAGACCTGCTGATGTCAGTTACAACACCACTGAATATAATGTTTTTGTTTGTTTTAATAGTCATGCAAATGTAACATTCATTTTACTTGAACTGTGCAAATGTGTTTGAAGCTCACATAGTCACTTTGTGCTCAGAACACTGAATTCATATCTGGGCACTTCAGTACTGGAGAAAAAAAAAGCAAGCAAGTAAATTGGAAAGAAGTACAACCATGCAGATCCAGTACCTAACTCTATAAATAATTTCTCTGTCCAAATGTATTCCACATTCAAGTCCACTGAAGATGATAAAAATTCAGAAGAAAGTAACAAGAGACAGAGAGAAAGAGCTAAGTATTGTACAGAAGTAGTAATTAGTACTTTTATTGGAGTTCTTCTGGGCTGACTTTGTACTAATACAATTAAAAGCAGGGCTTGGCCCTCAGCCTCCTAGTTCTGGTAACACCATGCCCATTTAGTTTCCTTCAAACCCTTTGGTAGAAGTACTTCCTGAAATTCAACAGCCAAACGTCCTCCTTCTCTCTTTAGCCCACAGCATAAGCACAATCAGGAGAAGCACCTGCTCTTTTCTTCTCAGTCTCTCGTTCAGAGACAAGGAAAGAGGTTCTCTTGTGCTTAGTGAAGGCTCCCATGGTCAGATACAGTCTGTGCAACACACTCATCTGGCACTTGACCCAGGACCACAGCAGAGCAACTATCCCCTTCTGACTGATTTCACCTGTCCTATGCAAAAGGATCAGATAGGCCTCTTACTGCAAGCTAACACCTCAGATATAGCACCAGGTAGACATATTTCAAAGAACATCCAATTACATTTCAGCCTACATCTACAAGTTTGTTTTGTGCATTTCATCTTTCACTGCCTGTGATTTTTGTCTTCTATGTAGTTTATGACTTTACCTGTCTCATTAACAAAAACAAACAAACAATAACAACCAACAAACCACAAAACCAACATTCATTCCCAAAAGCCAGAAGACTACATACCTGGCTTTGTAAGTCCCAGGCTAGGAGAAACACCAGGTTGTCAGCCCGTATTGTTACTTCTTCATACAAACACCCATTGTTTTTCACCAGACCATAAAACCTATGTTAAACTGCCTAGAATTAGCCCTCCTTCCCCGAAGCTCTGCTTTTTATTTCATAGATTTACTTACCAACACTGCTGTTTCTTTTAGCCATAGCTGTAGTCTTTTAAAACTGCTGCTTTTAATGTGCTGCAAGAGATGGAAGAGTAATTAGAGGCTCCATTAAGCCTTTACATGCTTCAGGTATATGGAATATACACCCATGCCTCACTATAGGCCAAACCATAGGCAGCTACTGATCAAATTATTGTCTCGGTATTAAATTTCAGAATAAGTGTACCATTCCAGTCTGCAGATTATAAAACTCTGTATATTAAGTTGACATAAAAGTCACAGACTCAGTTGTTTTTCCTACTTAGCAATTTAGCAAAGGGATGAGTTTTCAACAGGGCACATGCAGTGAAAGTTTGTGAGCTAGTAAGTACTCAACGGAGGAAAAAAAAGAAGAAAAAAAAAAGAGGGATAGTAGGGACAGATTATTGAGGGGAAAAAAAGAAATACATCCAGGGAAAGGACCTATCTACTGCTAGAAGAAAGAGAAAACCATTCAATTTGTCTACAATAATCCTAATTTCATACAGAATAATTTAAAACATTTATCTCCAGTCAAGTCAAAGGCTGTCAGAACGGGTGTTACCAAAACAGATACACATTAAAAACATTTTAAAAGATTTTTTTTTCAGAGGCTCATAAGGGCCCCATCCAGTTTCCTCTGAAATCGTTAGGATCCTTGCCATAGATTTTCAGATGGGACATTAGGAAAGAACTTCCCTTGAGGGGGGAGGGGAGGTATATATTTTTCCACCAATTTATAACTCCTACAATTATGCAAGTGGAAACAAAGTTCTGTTGCCAGCACTTGTCCTAACTCAGATATCATATAGCAACAACAGCAAGAAACCACCATACACTGAGTAAACTGGTTTTCACATTTTATGGGTAACATTTACTGTACATGCACACATTAAGATTTAGAAAGAACAGGATTACTTTATTTGCCAGTCTCTTAAATCTGACTGGAGGCTCCACTCACTCTGTGGCTTCTCCACAGAGAAGCCACCAAGGCTCCACTCCTCACTGATGCCAACAACAGCCCTGTCAGCACCCCAGCCTGTGCTTGCTTTGAGGAAACACGATGGGGAGGGTATCATAAAACCAGCAGCTATTTTCTGCAGCTGAGCACCTGCAATTACCTGATTGCACTCAGAGGTGGACCCTACTGCAAGCTGGGAGAGGAGCTTCTCTACTGGCCTCTGACCTTGCTAAGGTAGCAAGGACTGGGGGTGAGCTCAGCAAAAGCATGGTTGGCCTTCAGCCCCCATCCCACCTGTGAAATACTCAGCCCCTGCCCATCCCTGCCTGGCTGCTCCAGCACTACCAGCCTTACCTGGTCAGCTCTGCCCACGCTCCTGCCAGCCTTTTGCCTTCAGCCGAGGACCCCTCCATGAGAAAGGTGCTGGTTGGGTCTTCATGAAGCAGTGGGGTGTTAATATCATCACCTTCAGGCAATTTATTTAAATGTCACTGTAAGAATCAGGTAACTATTAGCTGAAATGAAAGTGCCTCCTCAAATATTTACTTATTGTCACATTTGCTTTTGAGTTCCTCCATGAATTTTTGAGAATAATAATGATGTTGGTACAGGTATGTGTACTCCCTATTAGTGCCAGAAACATGCTAGCAGTAGTAATTACAAAAAAAAAAAAAACAATTAGGGAATCATTGAAATTGACTATGTAGAAAACTCTGGCAATGGGGAAAAAAAATGAAAAATAGAATTTCTTCCATTCTGAAAATTAAATGTTACTTTAGCAAGAGAAAAGTAACGCGTTTCAGAAAGATGTCCAACCTTAACACTGACATGATCTTAAAATTCACTAAAATTATAGAAAGTTTACCACATATTGTTAATGCATCATGGTGACAGCTGAACTTACTATGAAGAGAAAATGAAATCACAAAATTTCTCAGAAAACTCTTATCATTCCCTACCTTTCTTTTTCTCTTCTTCCACAACTACAATTCCTCATTCAGAATGAGGGCAACTAAAACAGCACTACATATAGCTGTGGCGTTGTACTGCATAACTTTTAAAAAATTATTTGTTTCCCCTAAACAGACCATAAGGTAAATTTCATACATAATTTTTTTAATCTAAGTGATGTCTTTGTCTGCAAAGAAATCAGTTAACTAGAACAAAAGAGGTACATATTTTTCAGTATTCAATTTTTCTTTGTCATAAGGAAAATACTCTTATAACACACAGAGGACTGTAACTTACACCTAATCATGGTAAACTTTCATACCTCATTATGCAGCCTATCTCAAGACATCTAGAAGGGAGCCTGTAACTGCCTGCGTATGCCTCTACCTAATAAAATTTTTCTTGATTGAAACATAAGAGAAAAAAATCTAACGTTTAAATTGAAAATCTTTGAAGCCCAAAAAGGACTGGAGTCCACTCTTTTGAAAGTATTTAAGTAGACTTTATGCTCAGCTCAGCTTTTCTTTCCTTATTTATTTATTTGTTTGTTTGTTTGTTTTGCTTTATGAGCTTGTCTACACAAGAAGGGATAATGGGGAGGTCTATCAGTCACAGTGAGTTGTAGTTCAGTAACTGCTGCATATTTAATGTTAGGCTGCAGCCATGGCCACACAGCCAGCCAGTTCACATCTACAGTGAAAATAACTGCTTCCATATTTGTGAGGATTTTCTTGATATTAAGCATTTCATGGCCGTACTCATGTTCCAGTCCCCCCCTGCTAGCCCATGAGCATTGTAGAACCTCACCTGCTGTGTACTAGAAGGCACAGCAGCAACAAACAAAATACATATTTACCAGTTCCCTTGATGCTTCTCTTGACGCCCCGTAATCCTTCTCCTCCGCCCACACTAGTGATACCCCTACTCAGACCAGCAGGCCAAGTGGAAGTGGTGCTGTGTGCTGCACTTGTGGTTACCAACACAAGGGCACCTGGAGGTGTACTTGGTACTTTACCTTTGCCAGGGCCTGTGCCAGCTGCAGAGTGGCAGCCTGCTGGAGCCAAGCCCAGAGCCTAGTCACAGAACAGTGACCCACCCATCCGCAGCCACGCCAAGGGGATGAAGCACAGACGCTGTTGCAGAAAGGTTCCTGGGGACACCTTCTCCCAAACCCCAAAGTTCAGGCGGACAGCTGCAGGTGGTTGGCTAACCCACCCTGCTCAGCAACATTTGGCCAAACACAAAGACTCATCCATCAGCCAGAGTAGTGGAAGCTGAGAAAGGTCAACATGGGACATCTGTAACACCAGCATCATTATTGTCCATAGTAGCAAACAGGCAAGAAAATCTGACCAGTTTGAATTCATATACATCCTGTCAACGTGGGCCTTTCCAGACTAACCAGTAGGCTAGAAAACAGAAATATGCTTTCTAAATTCTGAGCTCAGAGGATGGAGGACAACTGTACAAAGAAGAGGATTATAGACACCACTAGTTGCATCAGTGTGATTTGGAAGTCTTTTTTTGTGCAGATGCATCTCTACACAGAAAAGACTTTCTTAATAGAAACACATCTCTTTTATCAATGGTCTACCCCCATTACATTCACAGGCTACCAGTTAATAACAACAAGGATGGCATTTTGAGATAAATGCAGCCATATGCTTTTGAATGAGTAAGAGATCTCCTGTACTCTGTGTGCTGCTGTTCCTGCAGTTCTGGGAAGAACCTGTCCTAAATATGCAAGATAATCTTTTCCATAAGGCTTATTTTGAGAGCATGGCAAAGATATTATGCTTATTATTCCAGGGGAAGTTACACATCAGATGCTATCCTGACTGATAATGACTTTTATTGGACAACTGGATATTCAACAGAATGGTTTAACCATCACCAAAGCAAGTGTAGGATTACATTTGGCTGAAGTAAGTGAGGCCAATGCTCTTTCACAACTAGGATAGTGCTTGCTGAGCAATGTCTCCACCTGGTATGTTAAGTGCATGTTGTATATTACACAACATCTGTGAAAGCATGAGAAAGCTCTCTGGTGGCTGGAAGGCATGGGTTCAGTCAGGTTTACAAAGATACAAGCAGCCAGCCTTCTCCAAAATGACGGTTACCAGGGACACGTCTAGTTCTTGCTAGATACTTGTTCTACTTGCTAGATAAAGACTTGTCTTTTAAAGTAAAGAATCCGGTTTCTGGAGGCACGTGTTTTTTCTTGTACTTTGTATAATTTTCACACATATTTCATGGGCAGTCTATGCAACACAACATGAATATTTCAAGCTTTTTTTTTTTTTTTCAGAATTTCAAGTTCTCTGCTACTGTTTTGGATAAGTATTTTCTTATTACTCCTTTTTTATAATTTTCCTCCTGGTTCAAAAAAAAAAAAAAGCTAAGTATGAGTTGGCATACAGGATTAAGAACTTATAGAAATCCTACTATGAAAATATTACAACCTATGAATACAATGATACTTTGATTTTGCAAAAGCATCAAGTGCCTAACAAATTTTATTATTGAAATGAAAAGTATACAAAAGTACAAATGCATAACCAAAAAAAATGAAATAAGAACTGTGGGAGGGTGCAGTGTGACAGTTTATCTACTCAAATCAGTGCAAAATGGAAAATGTTAAGTCTGAAATACTAGATCCATACAATGTTACAGTTTCTATATCTGCACAGCCTTGAAAGAGAAAAAAAAAAAAGTACAGCTGGGTTGAAGGACTGAAATGACAGATTCTTGGGCCACTGCTCTTGATGTTTTTACATTATCACCAATGGTGGCACAGGACAGTGTGGGGCTAGGAAATGGTAGCCTCCTAGAGAAGAGATCCTTAGGCTATCGAGAGCCAGAGGAGGAATTATACACAGTTGCTATCCCACGCCAAAGAAGTGCATGGCAGAGGAGGAAGAGCTGTGATAGAGCGCTTCTTTCTATACAGCTCTCTGCTCATACCATTGTGGCAGCTGTCACAGCACATTCCATGTTCAAGCAGGTGGCCACACATGCTCCAGCTCTCTAACGAGACTCTCATACACACCTGCAGTCCTGTCCCCTCTCCACACAAGTGTTGGTCTGTCATGTTCCCACAGGTGCCCAGCATGTATCCCACAGGCAGTCCTGTGGAGATAGGTGGACAGAAACTTTGCCGATGGCTTCTTAGTCCTTTAATTTCTCAGCTCAAAGAATCCCATTAACTCCTGGCCTTCCTTGTCTCTGACTTCTGGAAACTGGTCAAATATTCCTCATTTCATCTCTTCTTCCCTCAAATCTTGCCCAGAAGCAGACCCCATGGAAGATGGCTCAATAATAAGCAGCAGTGGTCCATTCCTTCATTTTCACAGAGGTGAAGCCATCATCTTGCCACTGTGTTGGGAGGTTATGCAGGTGTCTTCAGCACAGGCATTTAAACCCAAGCTAGCCTACCATTCTTGTTCTACACCCATGCAGTGTGCAAAGCAGATGCCTGAAGGTAGATGAGATGGATCCTACCCACTCTTCATCTAATCTCCAGCATGCCTGAGAATCCACTGCCCTTTGACTTTCCAGATGCTCCCAGCAAGACTGAGAAAACAGTGACACCTACACAATAACAGGTGTGTTGACATATGGCTGTTCAGCATTGGGTTGTGGGAGAGGCAGGAACAGTTATCAGGCCAACTGGCAGTTACATCTGCACTTCTGCAAGTATCTCTTTTCGCAGAGGAAATGAGAATAGGAAGCAGAGAAAGAGTTTTAGGAAGACTAGAGTGAACTCAGCACAGACCTAAAATGGTCCTACCTGACATTGTGCATAAGTGGAAGGGCATTGTGGAACGGGTGACAAGGCATCTATGCTTGGTTCACTTTGGCTTTAATAAATTGCTTTCCCTCCTTTTCCATTTTATACCCCCTGCAGACATGCACAAAGTTCACTGTGAAATACATGCAGTTTTGAAATGATCGCTGACAATGCCTTCATACTGACATGTATTTTCACAAAGATACTACACAAAATATTTTTTTCAACCTTAGAGTTCATTACCTAAGAGCAATACTAAGTTTTGTTTAAGGGCAAAAAGAGAAATACCTTTGTACTGCTGTAATGATCTGATCTACATGTGATTAAACGCTCCAGGAAGTAATTTGCACATTGCCTCACTGATACTTTGAAATGCATTTCATAACATGTTATAATATCTGTTGTCCCCAAAAAAAGTGTTTTTTTTTTTTTTTTTTTAAATAAACTTGTTTCTTTTCAGTCCTCTCAAGCTCCTACCATCTGCTCAGGCTTTTGTTGCAAAAGGCCCTACTTTCTCATTGCTCCTCACTCTCAGAGCTGTAATCCAGACCATCCACAGCCAACTTGCTGCTCTTCTACAAACAATAGCCCAGCACTGGTGTCACAAGACCAAACACAGTCCAGTTCCTCTTACTACCAGAAACACAGACTGTACAAGAGATACAGGTGAGGGCTTCTTCATCACATCTTTGTAAGCTGAATTCTCAGACTTCATCTGAAGCTAATGGACAACTTGAGTGTGATGGCCAGCATCAGGGCCACATACATATATGTGCACCTACCCACACTCAGTCATGTAACAAATGTTTCTGCTGAACAGTTTCCTGAACTCTCATCTCTCCAGAAATATGATAGCCTAGGGAAATTCGAGGTTCCTTACAAGGTATTTTACTGTCTGTGCACCTGAGTCTAACTGGAAACAGGCTGATCCTGGTTCAAGTTAAACAGATAGAGGGTAGACAGCTAAGAAGGAGACTGTCCTAGCGGGAGATAAAGTAGTGCGCAACAACAGTGTAGAGATGCCAGAATACTAGGTAGTATACATACCATATCAACTTTGTTCTATATTAACTCCATAATAATTAGTTTACTACACTTCGAAACAGAACTATGGAATAAATCATAACTTGTAAGATATATGTACTACAAATTGTATCTTGGCAACGCAGCTCACTTGGTATGCTCATTTCAGAAATTTTGCTTAGAACCAACTCACATTCCATTCTCCTTTAGATAATCCCTCCATGTTTCATTGAAGAAATGAAAGCATAACAACAATCCTATGCAAAGGAAGAAAGCCCTGACAGTGTCCTCATAATTTTACAATAAGATACCGGTTATTTCTGAAACTGAGTAATTTTTTCCCTTCTGAACAGAAAGAACTTTCCCATTTATTGATTCAGTAATTACTGCATATTTAAGTTCCTCACAAAATCTAAGTGAAAAGTTAGCCTACTTCTCAAAAGCATTCTTTGCATTTTTCTCCCTCTCTAACCTTCCACTGCTCATGGTAGCCAGCAGTCCTGACTGTGCACAACCTCTTTACTAATTCCAGTGTCCCAGCAAATTAAACCAAGAACATGAATTCTTTCTTTGTGTTTAACCAAAAAATAAAGGGCCAGGTTTTCAGCTGACATAAATCAGCCTGATTACACCAAAATCCAAAGAAAGCAAAAAATAATCTAGGATACCAAATTCAACTCACAGAAGCATAAGAGTATGGACTTGCTTCAATAGGGTATGCCTGTGTAGACACAGATTGAGTCAATGGGAAAAAGACATACTTCATTCGTTAGGCTTTCCATCAGCAGTGCATAAATTTACCTACTCTCATTTCTAACTTATATTTGCTAAATTTGAATTAAGCTAAAGAAGTACTGAAGAAATAGTATAACAAAACTAATTATAAACAGGTCCAGAAAGACCCTGTTCACCCACTTCTGTTGTTTGCAAAGGCAAGATCCTAAGAATGCCTCAAATAATGCTCCCATGACTTTTACTTTGGGTTAGAGCAGACCTCTACACTCAGCGTGAAATTCACAGGTCACACTTTGGCACTGGTGTTTCAGGCTGTCTGTAGATTCTGAGAAGTAACAATAAAATTCATTTTTGTTTTGTTTTGTTTTTTGTTGTTGTTATGTGACAGCTATAAATATTTTATGCTTTAATAAGACTTTGAAATCTTGAAACCCAAGATCTGACACTATGTGGAGGCCTGCACTATTTAGGTCTTGAAGCCTTTATGTTCGCGTGCTTCATGCCAAAACCATTGGCTAAGGGCAGTGGGGACTCCCAGGAGTTTCCCAGGGCACTCCTCAGCCCTCAGAAAGAGTCACAGTAGATGCCGTCTAACCTGTCCTGAGACATCTTCAAAGATGGAGAGTCCTTAACCAGCTGTTGTGGTGTTTCACTTTCCTTGCTGATAAAAAGATTATCTAATGTTTAACTTCATGGTTCGTTACTGAAAATGAAATCCATTACTTCTTGTCCATATCTGTCATGAAGACAGCGAACAGATCATTCTGTTCCTCAGTGCATTAGACATTAACATACTTAAAGATTAATCTTATGTTTTCCATCAGTCTCTCCTTCTTTAAACTACATAGTTTTGCCCTGCAGATCAAGTTATCTGGACTTCTCAATTCTCTTTGTTCTGCTCCAGACTCTCTACAACCAGTCTTGAAGAGCAGTGCCCAAGACTGACCACAGCACTCCAATTGTGGCCTTTCCAGTTCTGCAAGATGCATAAATCTTATAAACCAAACATCTGCTGATACATCCTAGTATATATTTTTTCCTGCTTTGTAACAGCACAATGATATTTAATCACGTTTTTATTCTCAATAATTTGCAGGTCCCTTTCCATGGACATGCTCCCTTGCTGTTCGGCCTGCCTTTGCATGGCTGATTACCCCTACCTAAACTTAGCACCTTGCACTTGTCCCTGCTGAGGACAATCCTACCCCCCACCCCAACCTCCTCAGATCCTTCCTCCAATTCAATAAAATCATTTTGAACTTCATTTCTGTTTTCCACCACTCTGGCAGTCCCTCCCCACCTGGAGCCAGACAGACAATTGCAGAAAAGTGTTAGGTTAGCTATTGCCACTCATGGTTTAAAAATGTTGAAAATGTACCAGCCAAGCAAGAAGAAAAGCAATGAGACAGCCAAACTTAGCCAAATTAGGAAAAGACATCTTGCAGAAGAGATACTTGCATTACTTCTTATTTCTATCTTTCAGAACCACAGTACTGACTAGGAGACAGAAACTATCCTTGGACTTGTGGGTGGTTGCCTTCTGCTCTGCTATGGACTTTCTGTGTGCCTTCAGGTAAGTCATTAACCTTTTTGTGTTACAGTTCTTCTGACTATATGATGGACAGAAAAATGCTCACTATCCTTTTTAATGTAACTTACTAGCATCAAAGATGGAAAGTACTCTTTAAGTACTAAGGTGTTATTTATGTTATTATGTTATTTATTTACATTCCCTGGGCAGGGCAAAGTGAAGTCTAGAAAACAGTTTTTTTTTTT
>VXAL01006036.1:13384-26484 GCA_013399475.1 Chauna torquata
ATTATTCTGCACATTTTTGAAAGAACTCAGCACAGATTAGCTAACTGTCCATCTGAACCCAGGAACAAAGTGTTGGGAAGCCCTATTTATTCAAAAATGCACTGGTAGCATTTCTGAAATGGCAGAACGNCAACTACTAATTGTAGACAAACAGCCATTAAGCTTGCAAAGTGTTGTAGCCAATAATTTTCTATCAAGGATATTTTGACTAGCTCATTCCAATACATTGTCCCAATCAGTTTGAGAGGGCACTTACTGTTAGCACAAAATGAACATGCAACATGGAAAAGATCCCAGAAATTTGAACCAAGTCTATTTTCTCATCTCTCCCTCCCCCTTTAATTACAAGCTATTATGGCGTTTTAGACTCTCTCTTCTCATCTTCATTTCGGCATTCCTGGCATTGCAACATACTTTTATCAGCTCCTCTCCATCTTCAAACAGCAGGTGGAAATTTTAATATTGAAATTTTTAGTTTCACATTGCTCTAACACCGTATGTGCTCTGTCCTCTGATTTCTCAGTCCTACAGTAAAATTATGCTCTGACTTGTATGCAGGAAAAATTCAAGATATAATCTTACCACAGCACATGAAAAGGGAGACTACTCTCCTTTTTGACATGGTAATTAAATAAAAGAGATATGTAACTGCACTGCTCCCAAGTGCACTACTATTATATGCCATCATATATCCAAGATTAATTCCTCACTTGAGTGGATGCCAGGCTAAATTCAGACAAAATACAGTAAATTAGCTTTCACACTTCATTAATACTGCCAGTTTCACTCTTGATGTCCAGTACATAAAAGACGGGAAGCTTATATAAGGTTAAAAAAAACTGATCACAAAACAAAGAAAAAAGTTTCTTAGATAAAAATAATATATAAACTCAAAAACATGAGGAAGTGTATGATGTTGAATTGCTAAATCTTAGTTCTTCACTAAGTAATGCTTTGTTATCTGTCACAGTTCCAAATTCAAAAGCATACTAATTGTGGATTGCACTCAAATTTCAAGAAACAGATTTTTTTTGTCAATTTATGACAAATTGTTCAGCGGTCGCACACCACCATAATACTCAAAGAAGATGTGATAAAAAGGGCAGAGCAGGATATGCAGCTGAGATGCTGAATTCAACTCCATAGAACATTGTCACCAGAAGCAAGATATTTAGAGAGGAATAAGCAAGGCAGATACCAGAGCTTCAATAGGTGTGACAGTCAGTTTCAGAACTGGGAAGTAAAAATTCGAAGTGCCAATACATGTCTCCTTTGCACCATGAATGCCAGATGTGTATTAGTAACCCTCTCCTTATTCAGAAAGGTAAATGAATCCAATAACATTTCAAAAACAAAGTCTTCCTGTAGCACATTGCTTTCCTGAAACCAACTGGAAATGCTGATCACCCTTTCCACTCCAGAAGTGGACAAAGAGAACATAGAAGCTGGAAGACTATTGGCTCAAGGTAACTCTTTTTGGATTCTCAAAAGCAGCAACTAAAGCCATGGTATCTCCAACATGTCAAGTTAACCGTTGACAAATCTGACCCAAATAGAAGTGTTGTGATTATGACAAGTTATGATTATCATAAGTTATGAGTAGAATTCTGGGGTGTCAACTGAAACAGACCAAAACCAGTTCTCACACTGTACTAATATCTTGTCTACCCAGGAGGCTAAATCATCATAAGAATGGCTCTAACATCAATCCCTTACCTAAAGTTTATAACTGGATGTACAAATACATGCCTAAGCTCTAATAAATTTATAAATAAGGTCACCTAACTTCTGCTAGATGACAGAGAGATTGAAAACATGCCTGACCATTTTGTATATAGCTATATGGAGATCAGCCTTAATCCATCAGTTCCCTGTACAGGAAGTTTTTTTTTTAACCTTCTCTTATTCAGGGAATAGCCAAGTTTCAGGAAAAGAAACTATGCTATATGCTATATTTTAAGTTCTTAAAGACAGATGTACGGAATGAGTTTTGCTATGCATTACTTCAAAATGTCTTTTGCTGCACATTACAAGTCTACTACAGAAACAATGAGGTTAAACATAGCAAAACACAACAATCGCATTGAACATTTGTTTTACTTACTGAAAACAAGGGTCTTCATAAGCACTGTGATGTTGTTACTTAAAAGAATGTTTTTCTTAATTTTTTGTTTTAATAGAAGGCTTGAGGCATCTAAATTTCGTTTTCTTCTTAAAGGTGTGAAGTAGGTTTACTTAAACATTCCATATATTACAGTTTGAAATATATATTTCCAAATATTTTAATATAACAGTAAATCATAAAAAACTACCTGATGTCATTATAATTAAAATGCTTGCGTACAAATGAAGCAAAGCTGTTTGATGCCCCAACTATTTATCCCGACAAATCCTTTACCCTGCCATATGCGCACACACTTTTGCACATCCATTGACATTAGTCACACATCTAGCAATGCTTCCTCAATCTTCAGAAACACTTTAGATAAATACATAGTTTCTCATGGTTGGTTCTCTCAAAGTTACAGCTTTGATATCCATCTATAAGAAAATCTTTTCTCAACCAATTGAGATGAGCTTCCCAAGTACAATAGCACTTTTGCTCATTTTGACACCAGTAGACAGGCAAATAAACTGTACTGGATATCCTTCATTGTTCCATCCAAACTATTAGAAGCGTATGAAGGATAATGGAAAAGCCAAGTTGCAATAAAACCTTGACCTTGTTAAAGATACTGGGAGCTCAGCTGTATACTGAGTGTAGTGGAGGATCTAGCCGGAAACATTGCCGTCTTTGAAATGTAAAGACCATTTTCTGGGGATCATTTTCTCTCAAGAAGGTAGCTGGACAGCCAACAAGTTACAAGGTAACCAAAACAGCTTTCAGTAATTCCTACCTCATCAAATCCCTCAACAAGTTACACATCCCTCCTCACACACACAAAAAAGTTTTTGACAAAAATCAAATGGATTATCATTAATTTGAATTATTTGTTGGATTAGTCCATACTGCTCTTGGACTGAAGGGAGAAGACTGATCCATTTTGCAATTCAAGATTTTTAAAGCATTATCTTCAAATTTTAAAGTTCTTATTCACAAGTTAAACTACATAAAATCATTCATCTTCCTAACATTAAACGCACATAGCCTCATATGATTTTTGCTGTGCAGTGTATAGTTCTTTATCAAAACATTCTTCTGTAGGTCACATGAANCGGAGCGGGGCCGCAGCTGCGGGGCGCCTCCCGCCCGGCCCTCGGGCGCCCTCTGCTGGCGCTCCCGGGGCGCCGACCCCGCGCTGCAGCCCACGCGCGCTCAGGGGCACCAGCAGCGTGGGCTTCCCCTCGGGACACTCATCGCGCTGGCGCCTCGCCGCATTCGGCTTATCTGCTCTTCAGGTTTCCTTCAACTGGTCACGCTCCAGAGCTGGCTGTTCATTTTCTTCTTCTTCCAGAACTTCCCGATTCCTTTGGCAGTAGACTGCATGGCTGACAACCTAACCCCCTCAGACAGCACAGAGCTCCAGTGAATGGCAGATACTTTAACACCTTTTTTCCCCCCCAGAGCTCTAAACCCATAGACATTCCAATATACAGCTCACTTCCTCTAAGAGAAGTTGAGAACCGAAGCACAAAATAACTTCTCATTTCAGGAAAAGTCACACTTCAAGGAAAGCATGAAACATGAGTATGCAGACAAAAAATGATCGTCCATTTGCCAGTTCCCTTGCAGCTACCTTCTACTCTCGAGTGTTCTCTAGAACACAGAATTCCCTACTTATCTTGCTTGGTTCTCTGACCTTCCGATTTCTTCTGAAATGGGGACTCCAGTCTTTCTCCAAACAGCTTTCTTTGGAGAACGTATAGCCTCCTATTTAAAAAAAAAAAAAAAGCACCACACCCAATCCATCCAATTCTGAAAGACTACACTTCTCGTCCTTTTTTNTTTTTTTTACTCTATTTCATTTTTTAACCCCACTCTGATATATTTTTCCTCCTCCCTGCAGGTAAACCCATTCAAACAGTTCTCTTCCAGATAAAAGTTACTAGCATTTTCTTGGAAAAAAAATATTAAGTCCCATGAGTCAAAGTAACAAAACAATGTAATTTTTTTTCCCTGAGCCACACTTCATATTTCAATAAACACTGAAATCTTCTACATTATCTCCAATTCAATACATTTACCATATAGGTAGCCTGCAAACCCCATCTTCCAGAAGGCAATGCTTAATGCAACTACTACAGAAGAAGGAGAACATGTCAGAAAATTGAGATTTTACATCTCAACTTAACCTTAAAGAAAAAGTTAGTCATTTCCTGCCCAGCTGAACTGTCCTAAGTGTCCCTCTACTGTGGGGAGGGCAGCCCGTTAGCAAACAGGTTCAGAACTGAAGGATTCCAATTTCTGTCTGCTGAAAGGAGACCGATTTAAAATACTAGAACATACAGAAAACATCAGACTGAAAAGACTCAGGTCTGAAAGGGCATAAAACTTCACCACCTCCCTGACTGAAGGCTGCAGAAGTACAAGCAACTACAGAAAGTTTTGCTTTTTTGTGTGTGTTTGTTTTGATGAAGGTCCTAATCATTAACTCCTCCCCAGCACCCTCATGACTTCACAAAAGGATTCCCAAAACTTGGCTGAATAATCTGTTCAGGACACATTTTGGATTTTTGCTTACTTTGCTAATAAACAACATCTCAGTTCTCCACAGATTTCAATTCAACAAGCATAGGCTCACCAAAACCATGAAATGGAAAAGGATTTTGTATAGCAGGTATTTGAAATACAAGCTACTTTAGCAATCTGGAGTGCTAGTAGTAACAAAAGCAATTAGACTCTGAACTCAAGAAAATACAGCCTTTGCAACTTGCATAGTTAAGTAGTGAACAGATTGACAAGAGTCTCTGGAATCTCCCTTACTGAAGTGTTTAGAAAACACATTAAATAAATACCTGCGAGGAATTGCATTGGTATGACTGATCCTGCCATAGCCCAGGAGAAGATACTACTGAACCTTAAACTCCCCTTCCAATGCCCCCCCACCCCCGACCTCTCCTACCTTTTCTTTGAGTCAATGAATTGTGGCAGGTACATCATCGTATTTTAGTTAGTTTACCTTTTAAAAACACACCCAAAATTAAGCATATTTAATTCAGTCACGAAGTAGCAGATGATCAGACAACTTTCATAACTTTAAGGCAATAGGGAGGGAGGCATTACTAGCGAAAAGCACGATCCCAAGGGAAGACAGGCAAGAGGAGCTGACAGGCAAGAGGTTCAGAAGCGGGAGCAAGGAGCTGGAAAGGTGTACTGGTGCCAGGAAACCACATCTGAGCCACAGAGCTGTGTTTGTTGTTTCCACCATTGAGGAAATGAGACAGGAGTAAGACTATTGGCTCATGATACTAAGAACGTCTGTTTGCCATGGTACTCATCCTTGAGCAGGACACTGAACGTTTAGCAGCCTCAGGCAGCAGCAAGGGCTGGCTCTTCCCAAAGGGAAAACCCCAGTACAGGCAGTGCCCTCCCTGCCCTTGGGGCAAGCCCCCAGGGCAGGAACACAACTGGCAGAGGAAGGTGCTGGTAACAGAGCCCACTGACAGTCCCAGACAAGAGACAACGATATCCAGAGTCCCATCAGAAACAAAACCAGATGTGGCCAAAACCAGCACCAAGCACCAGTTACAACACACAGCCGGGGGACCCATCTAGGGGACAAACCACCTACCACACAGGGCTGAGAGCTATCCAGGAGGCAACCACAGCAGAGCTCAGACAAGGTCCACCCACCCAGCCCTGAGGCTAAATGGGGCTCCAGGGCCCAGGGGCAGAGGTTGTGGGGTGGAGACCCCAGGTGAGGCTGGTCAGAGCAATTAAGACTTAATGTCCTGCAGGCCCTGACATGTAACACACCTCATCTTCAAGTCCACTGAGAGAGGCAAAGTTGGCAAGTGAACCACAGCCACACCTTAACAGTCTATTACCCTAGATAGGTGTTAATTATGATCAGCTGAAGTTTATATACTAAGTGCAGATCACTTTGTGTTAAGATGAAACGGGAGCAGAGATGTTAGTATAAAAAAAGACTGTCTTACTATGGAAGCAAAACATTTGGGGGAGAGGGGAAAAAAAAAAAAAAACCACCTTCAGCGATGCTCTTGCCAGTTTTTGCATAAATAACATTTAACTATTGGCCCAAAGGTACAAGAAATTCTACACACTACTCAAAATCTCACAAAAAATACTACAGCAAAGCCAACCAAGACTAATAGGATGTTTTCCACTTCCTAAGAATGATTTACAGAAACTTTTCATTATGAAAGACATCAAATAAGTGGGAGATTTTTTTTAATACAAACGATGATCCAACTTCAGTAAGATAAAGCATGCTTGACTTATCCATAATATCACTTCTCGTGTACTTGAAATTAAGCTTTTGCTGAAGTACCATACTGATTTGGGCCTATAAACGGAGTATTCATTTCATTAGTTTTAATAAAATTGTATGGAATCATTGCTCAGTGATTTGGGGATGGAATTTAGTTAAATGAAAATAATCAAATCAACCTTCCAAAACCAAGAATAATAAATTCATTCTTAGAAATGTTCTTTATTATCAATTTCTAGCAAAGAACTCTAATACCAAGAGTCAAGTCAAACAGCCTATAGTTGTCATTCCCAGCTTAATGAGCTTATCTCCTGTTAAGATGGAGAAAATGTTTGTAAGACAAGACAGAAGTACCCATGTAACTGTACCTAATTGCTTCTAATTTGAACAGAAAGTACTTAACAATAAAAGCAACTCTCTTTTTAAGATATTCTAACTTTTAAGATATAAGACCCAGATTCACAAATAGGTTTATGCTATACCTAACTTTTAGACATCTGCTTTGAGCAGTTCAGGCACAACTTCAGTGTCTTAGTCGTGAAGAACTGAGCACTTGAGATTCTCAGCAGCTAGTAACAAGGAGTGGAAAATGTTAGGTTGTAAGGTTACCTGCAGCTAAGAGGTTAACGAAGAGCAGGTTTGAAATCCTACTTCTCCAAGACTCAGACTCCTATCTACAATGCTGAATCATTTGCTTATACATAAATGCCTGCAAGCCCTTCTTGCATCACAGCTACACATATACTAACAAATATGCAGGTATTTCCCTGTGATCATCTGTATTGATATGCTGTTAGCGGAGTCCTTGGCAGGGTTTGGTGATATACCAGTTACTAGTCTTGCAAACAGTGCCTGAACGTGCTTTCAGGTTAGTGTGTCTAGAACCTACTTCCAATGTACAGTTTGTAGGTATCCGGCCACCTTACTATGATAGGTAAAAGAATTTAATATATGGATTCTATCATATTAAATATCACATCATGTTCTGTGCAGCATATGGTTCTATCATGCCACATGGCCTCAGTGCAGAGTACAGGCCCGGTCCATTTTGTTTACAAGCAAAGAGGTAGTTAGATTCTGTAATTGTCTTTTGGCAGAAAAAAAACCAGACCAACTGCTTTTTCCAAAGACAGTATCTTTCTCTCCAGGATATAAAAGTGTGGGTTTGGTCAGGTCCCTCAGCACGAGCAGTTCAAATCTGAAATTTCTGTACCCCATTCCTAGAAAAATGCCTGTAGCATGATACCACATGACAAGGCTAGAAGTACTTCCATTATGCTGTTGAAGCTGTCCCATTTAAATACTCAGAGAGGGATCAGTGGGTAAAAAAAGAAATGGCAAAAGCATAAACAAACAAACGAGTGATTTTAACTCTTTAGTATATTGAGCAGGAAATTCTTGAGAGGGAGGAGTCTTAGGTTCCTATGCCTGCCCCTAATACTGATTATGCATCTTTTTCATCTATTTTAAATTGCAAATATGAACCTGAGGGTAGGGTCAAGAACATGGGACTTCCCACTTTAACTGAAGTGTCTCGCTAAAAGCTGTTACCTGCATTAAGCTCTGCACTATTACTGCTGGACTATTCCAAGTTACCTGACATAGTTTTTTGATTTATAAGTTATCTCTGTGCAGTCCTGTAAAATGGCAAACAGAGGTAGATTAACAGAAAGTTAGAATACAGTAAATTAAAAAAAAAAAAAAAGGAAAAAAAAATCTCCTTCCATGTAAATAGCAGCATGGCAACAAAATTCACTTTTTTTTCCCCCCTGGGGCTTTTTTAGATCATTTAGATTAGTTTTTTTTATTCATTGGCTCTATAATAGTAAAAAGAATTTTAAATCAGAATTTATCATTTAATTTTGCTTCATTTCCAAAGGCAATATTGTGCTTACATGTGGCTAAGCCTTGACTGATAGATTAAGGAGCAATTTCAAGTGATCTTTTCAATTTTTTTTTTTTTTTTACTTGACACTGCTCCATCAGCCTAAGAAAATCATCTTAATTACTTCTAAGTTAAATATCCACATTTTACAAAAATATTTCAAATATAAACATATGTTTAGCTGAGCTTTGTTCTTTTATTCACAAGTATTTATCTGCAGATTCTCCATCAGACCAAATGAGCCCAAAAGAAATGCTGTCTGAAAAGGAACAAACATACAATTAACAGAATCTATAAGTCCTCATCAAACAGCTGTCTACTTATAATATAGATGAATACTCTGGATACTTCTCAAAAGTCTTGTAAGAATCATGCCACTGAACATACTAATTTTCCCTGCCAATCGTACATTTTTATGTAACAGTAACTAGGTTGATGTCAAAGAACTGCCATAAAATTATATTCCATATGTCATACCAGACACAACTTGTAAAGATTAGCATATTTATAAGACAAAAATGTGTTTTAAGTAATGCAAATATGAAAAAAATCTTATTTGTAAAAACATTTTTTTTCCAATTGAAGTATGCTTTTCTACTTCTCTTTTACAGGATCAAAGAAATTAAATTCCATGCTGTAGGAAAGATCTGAGAGGGAATAGCATCTGATATCGGGCAAAATGTCAACAATCAATAATTTATCCTTTCAACCTGTAATGCTGTGGTCTAAACAATAATCCATCTGGTCCAAGATAAGACATAGAAGTCAGTCTGGTAACAGTCACAACAGCCCAAAACATTCCAAGTTCAAAACTATATGGGACAAGAACTGAATATATAACTCTAAGTTTTTAACTAAAATCCAGTATTTTTTTTACATGAGCCTACTCTGGCAAATTTCTAATTGTATCTGAATTCATGTAGACAAACTTTTTAAACCAGCACTCTTTATACTCCCATTTAAAAATCTGAAAAGTAATGCTAATTGAAGACGAACAACTAAAAGCATGTGTTTTCAGCACAAGACCAATATGCAAATAAAATGTTATTAAAAACAAAACTAATGGATAGTTACCAAGTTATACTTACCTTTATTATGGTCATTAACTCTTAAAGCAGCAATAAAGTCAGAATAATATTTGTCTACCTGCCAAGACATGGTTCTCTACAAAGTTGATGGACGAACATGTATTTCAATGTATTCCACATGTGTTTTGTTATATTGCCTTTGGCGATAATGTATAATTTAGCTAACCTAATTTAACATCAATATCAAAATAGCTTGCCAGAGAAAACTGTATGCTAGTTAAATATATATTTTGCCTAGTAGGAACATAATTTGTTATCCAAGAATCTTCACAAAAAATACTTACAATTCTCTGACAAATATTTTCATTTTCAAAATGTGAAAGTTGACTAAAATAACTTTAGATTAATAATTAAATTACTGAAAAAAATTATAAAACTCCTTTTGAAGAAACTGGGTGAGAAGAAGCCAAAGCAGACAGAGATGAAATGACCCCAAATCACTGGATTGATTCATCAATTACTAATTACAGAATTACTCATTAAAGTATTTTTATCCAATAAGCTTAATATATAACAAGTGAACGTTACTTTGTGTTTCTAGTACTGATGATGCTATGGATAAACTATGTAGTATAAACTCTGTAGGCTTGATTTGATGACTATAACACAGTAGCAATAACTATCCAGTACCTCAAGACAACATAATTTTAAATATAGCCTAACCGACAGAAAACATATTGGCCACTACTATTCAAATGACTGTTAGAGGGGGGAAAAAATGGCTAAGGATAATCTATATTTCAGATAAACATAGTATGTACGTGAATGCTTTTTGGCAGAAAACATCCATGCACTAGTCTCCTCCAGATTCTAAAATGACAGAACTTGAAAAGAGAGAAAGTGCACTTTTATAAAAATCAAAAACTGTCTAATTTTCTATATTCTGACACCAGGTGTATTCAAACTTGATCTATCTGGTTCAACCAACAGCCACCAAAATAGCTCATGGTTCTTGGGTTCATTAAACCTGATACGGTTATACCTCAGGCTACAAATGGATACCAAAAACATTTTAGACTAGTAAAGTAAAATCTATTGTTAAATTCACAAGCATTAATTAGGGAACTGCTCTAATGGAACAGCAACACAAAGAAAGCAGACAGCCAGACTTAGCTTTTTTCATTATTATTATTATTCCCACAAACTACCAAATAAAATACATTCATACATTATTTTCTTCTATCCAGATTCCTGTGGAGAAAGACATTTCAACAAGACAAAGGAAAAGGGAAAAAAAAATCCTTAGTTTAACAAATTCCATGCAACGTGTAGGAGTCAATGGAAGAAAGTTTCGTGAGTCATTTCTCAAATGTAATGAAGAATCTTCAAATAAAATTAGCCTGGGAATACAATTAAAAGACAAAGGAGGAATAATAAAAAATAACTACTAAGAAATAATGATCCACAAAGGTATCATCTGCCAAACACGGCACAAGGGAAGGATGCTTAGTGAAGGAATAGAATGGGAAATATCAGTATAAAAGCTTTGTAGTTACTCCACTGAAGTATCTGTACAACTGAAAAAAGATGGATGGAAAAGGAGATTGGCTACACTGAGCTAGTTACAGATGCCCAGAGCTAATATATGGCCCTCAGAACATCAAGATCCTGAGATCCTGAGTCCACCACCCGATACTTTTGTCTAGCAAATCTGAACTCTGCCAAGAGCAGTCTAGGTGACCCAAGCCCTTCCCATAAAACATCATGAGTAGCGTCAGTAGACAATGAAAACATCCTATAAAATGATGTGATGACCATATAATGGGGACATAAAATGGGACCATCTTGTTCAAGCATTATATACTCTACCTATACCTGATATACTCTAAACCCTTATGGCTTGACAGTTTTTCATATTTCTGTTCATGAACTAACCTCTATAGTCTACTAAGTGGTTTGTGGTTAATATTTTTGCTGGCTCCTTCAAGACACTAAAGTTATAGATACCTGCACATCGTTAACATCCTCAGTTTAATTTTGGAAACCTGTTCAACATGGATGCTAACTACGTTCATTTTTTGATAACAGCATTATGAACTTCCAGCATAAGGAGACTGAGTGCTGACTATTCATTTCAACAACTATGTTGTAGAGAGTTTCCAGAGAGTTCGTAAGGGCAGAAACCTGTGAGATTCCACCGAGCTCCTATCTTTGAACTATTAACTATGTGTCAGGTTAACTACTACATGTCAATACTATTTCAGCTTAAGAACTGTGTTTCAGGTTAAGATAACTACTAGGGCACTTGGCAACTAAGTAAATCTGTGCCAAGGAATATTCTGTGAACTTCTGTATTTTCAGTGCTTCATGTTTTAGTAAATCCCAAAATAAACTCCGCATTTTTCTGAATGCTCTGACAAGCCCAGGAAGTTTTATGATTACTTTATGCTATTACAAGCATCTAATGAACAGCACACCGGGCTAGCTACACTGATTGCAATGACAAGCAACAGCTGACATCTGTCCTTGCTTTCTATAAGGAAACAAAGCTGTTACACACTTTAGCAGAGAAGAAATCCCTAAATTGCCTTTTCTGTGGTGCCGGGTAATTTAAAACATACTCAAATTCTAGGAAGTAGCTATGCATAAGGATACAGGTAGAAGTATTCAGCATGCATAATCCCCATTGCCTCCTGAGCAAAACAAAAAAAAACAAAACATTCCTCCCCTGATAACATGGCAGAATCAGGAGTCAAGCCAAAGAACACACAGTTACTTATAAATACACAATTTTAACAGAAATAGTGTGTTCCAGTTGAAATAATTTATGAAGATTAGATGTGATTTTCTAAATTCTCAAATTGTGACGTTTGATCAAATTATAATTAAACTGAATTTAGTTTCTTCGCACCTAACTCCTTTGCACCTCCAGAATTATGAAAATTATTACCTAAACACTGTCCTAAAAAACCTGCCGTTTAATAATCATGATTCTTATTTCTCTAAATATTTTGTTTTCCTGCACTACTGCAAGAACTTCCTGAAATAAAAGAGGAAACAGAGATAAGTGTTAAACTGAATACATATAAAACATTATTATTACTTTTTATATTCTAATTAATAGTTACTGCTCAACTTAGGTTTACAACATAATATTTTCTCTCATGTTCAATACTGTAGGGCATTTATTCTATCTATAATTGTTACATTTTCAGATAATATTTAAGTTCTTTCAAAGTGAAAGGAGACAACATCACAAAAGAATCTGGGATTAAGACATAAAGGGAACTTCACTCTAAGGGATAAACAATCAATATTAAATGGATATTTGAGCTAGTGGCCTGCTCCAGAAGTCAGAGAAATAATCAAGAAAACAATGGACATTACTTTATTTTTCCTTGTCATTGAATAACCTGTACCCTGCAGCATCAAGTACAAATCTCCTATGAAAGCAGGCTATTAAAATTGTCTTTAATATGTTTCCACTTGTTGATTTTCATGCCATATATATTCTACTACAAATCAAACTCTTAACCCTGCTTAAGCTAGTATCTGAGAATAAAAATTCTTTCCATTTCCAACACTGTAACTAGTCATAAAAGGTATGCCTGACAAATTTAATATTCGCAATATCAATGCAATATTAGTACCTTCACCAGCGCTTGCACAGACTTTTGTGCCTTGAAAGAGTTTGCATAGGTTAACTGTCTGGAACTTAATAAACAATTCTGATGATGACGCATGAAGAGAAACAGGATCCAAGATGACCTAACAGCCATCAGGACACTAAAGAAG
>VXAL01006036.1:40686-57871 GCA_013399475.1 Chauna torquata
ATCTCTGCACATCAAATGCAGTTTGAAATTTGCTCGAAAACACTTTCTACACTTAGCATATTTATAAATTACACACGATCAGATATCTGAATTAAAAAAACTGGGCCCCAGAAATATTTTCTGCTACCTTTCATATCACTGCTTCTGTTAAAGCATGAGAGATATCAATACCACCTTTAATACGCATTCAGGTCCTTGTAGAATGCTAAATTATAGATTTCAGCAAGTGGCATAAAAAGATTCCGCTTCCATTGCTGTTAAACTAAGAAAAAGCAGACAAGCTTCTCTTTCTTAATATTTAAAGATATCACCTCCTGTTGGAGAAACTTAAAGCTATGCACTGGTTTTGTCTATTTTAAAATCATTCTGAACTATAGCCATCAATCCAAAAGAAGTATATTTTCTAACTATTCTTTCATTCTTTAACAAAAGTAAGACGTTGGTCAGGTACTTAAACTCATTAAGATGCACGTAGAGTAGCCTCTACCAACTTCCAACCAATTTAAATAAGCAGAATTTACCTATTTTCATACAAATAGTCTATTATTTTAGTAAAAATTTTGTACCGCAGTAGGCATCAATGTTTTTTAATCTCATACATAACTAATAAATTCCAACCCTGCAATGAGCTCCATGTATTCAACAGGACTATGCACAGGCATGCTAGACCTCTGAGCTAGAGGTCGCTGCAGAATATTATTCTTTTAAGTACTGTAGTTAGTTACTGTGCTGAAGTGATTCACTTCTGCCATCACTTTTTAAATTCTGATTTGATAATTATGGTGATTATCAATTAGCACCTCATCACTACTTGATGACACACAATGACTTAAGGCTAACTAGCACCTAATGCTCAAATTTAACAAAAATGTCATAAAAAGAGGCATCATGGCAGAAGCTAGCCAACATAAAGAACTGAGTAAGCAAAGAAATGTACAACAGTTTTCAGACTCCTACAGGCTAATTTTCCTGACAGTCTTCACATTCACAAACGGACCGGCGTGGCAAGCAGGGTGAGACATGTGCGTAGTCTGAATGGGTGTTTATACAGATCTGCAACCAGAACAGCAGTGGGAGTACCATTCTAGGCTATGTTCATGGGACAGGCCACAGCTTTGTTATTCGTCAGCTTCTTCCACCCCGAAAATCACTTCCATAACGAGGTCTGCACTAACAATACTGAGATTGAAGAAAATGCTTTATTATTCAGTACAGTAAACCAATGTATGATTCATCATAATTAAATTTACTTTGAAAAGGAAAAAGCAATCATATAAGTCCTTATAACTAATTATGTAACACGACTACCAGGGAAGAAAGAGAAGCCAAAAAGCTAAATACAAAATGAATTTACAACTGGTTTTATCTACAATTCACTACTAGATCTTCTTTTACATGGATGATCATTCAAATCTAGAGAATACTCAACCTGTTGCAATTTAAAGTATTTTCTTCCATTCTCTTTTCAGTATAATGTACTTAATCTCAATGACTTTATTTAATCTGTTTCCTATGAATTCAGAACCTGTATTTCAGTATGCCTGAAATACTTCTTATTTCTTTAATACTGAAGTAGTTATTACAGAAACATTAGCTGGTTATAGCATAGTATTATGATTCATTCAAAATAGCCGTGGCCCGTATATTTAGAATGCTCTTTTTTTTACCACATAAAAAGATTGGACTCATGTAATTCTCTCATGCATGTGACCACATCATTCCATTAAAAAGTTTTTGTGGTTGTACCAGAATTTCTATTTTCATGCAGGTCTTCCATAAAAAATGTCATCTTATCTCTAAAGTAAATTTTGGCATACAAATTACGAGTGTATTAGAATCCATTAGAATTCAGAAAGCAAAAAGAACCGCGAGTTATAAAGGAATACAAATTTTGTGAAAACCTAATAGAAGCACTCTGCTTTAAGACCTCCACTTTGGTTATGTGGCAAAGAATTTTTAAAGAACTAACTGTAAGATGCAGTTTCTGCACTATATTATGCAGAAACACGTATTTTTATATATTTTTTTTTCTTTCATTGTTTAATGTCTTCTAAACTCCATACCTTTATCTACACCAATACTTCTCAGAAATAATGTATGTTACTCTCTTCACTTCACCTCCCCCCTTATTTACTGACGGGCAAAACTAACTTGGTGGTTAGAACTTTTCTTTAGGATAGCTTGTGACCGCCACATAACTCCAAGAGATACAGGACCTAAAACTGATACTACTGCAAATGCTTAGTAATCGGAAATATGCTACTGAAATATTTTTTCATATTTTGTTATAAATAAAGTTTCAACTCACTTTTTAATCCAATACGATGGCTAGTTTACTACTAAACCACAGAAAACAGTTTTACAAGACATCTGCATTGATTCCTGAATCGCTCGCCCTTAAAGCTGGCTTAAATTAAAATTTTTTGCATTTTTAATGTGAACACCAAGAATAATCACCATTTGTCTCCCAAAATGGAGCATCATGCTGGCATCTATCAACAACAACTACCAAAAGAAAAAAAAAAAGTTATGTGAATTTTAATTTGCAGGGAGAATTATGTCAGGTATGTCGTTTCAAAATAACAATACCTTGTTAGGGCTTGCAGGCCTCACCGTAAGTAGTTTGGGAATAGGAATGACAGCATAAACAAAGCACTGAAAAAGGTTTATGAGGGTGGAGTCCATTATTAAACACAGGATTAAAATTCTTCTGTATCCTGCGGCTCCAAACTTTCAGAAGGTGCAGTAGTAAACCCTGAGCAGACAAACTACAGCAGACTTGGCTCTATAACCCCTCTTCCTCAGCTCACAAGCCCATCCAGTTATTAAAACTGAATGCATCGTTGTTCCCTATGAAATACTCAAAAACAAAGAACTAAAACACAAAGACCATTCCCCTTCAGAGTGCATTGACTTCCGCTTTTAATAACTAACTCATCGTCCCACACGATACAGTTCAGCATTGTACGACACATACCACTTCAGTCAGACAATGCACACTGCAATAAAACTCAGCCCAGTGAAGAAAGTGAAAGCTGCGTTTGTTCAGCACGTTATTTTGCGCAGCCAACTGTAATGCTTCTGCCTGCCATTTATTGTTTACTCTGTGAAAGGATTATTAAGAATTAAGCTACATTTGGCGATTTTTTAAGAAGGGAATTTACATGCAAAGTGACTGACACTTGATATTTAAAGTCTATTGGTCGACTCTGACCCTTCGTTTACAAGTGACTCATTTGACTGCAAGGAGCTCTGATGTGGAAATGCTCAGATACGAATCAATTGCAGTTTTTGTCTCGGGTAAATGCTACTTGGCAATCCAAAAGAAATGAACAATGCTCGAACCGAGGTTCACATAGAATAGTACTCATATGCTTAAAGAATTCCTTTCACATGCCCGATTTAGTTCTAGCCGGCGGATTTATGAGTCCCCTTCTCCTAATAACTTATCTCAGTGCACAGTGTTTTTAAACACACACAACCAGCAGTTAACTCTTCTGATGCCTAAAAGAAAATGAACGGAAATATACAGACTTATTTAAGTAAATAAAACGCAGATTTTGTCCCAATAAGGCTATTGATTCTCTGTGGGAGGTAGGGATAGAAGGATAGGAGGATGTGAAAGGGAAACATGTAGGTACGGTTTGCAAATCCTTGCTCCATAAAGAAAGGATTGTGTATAATGAATGACCATTCCTACATGAAATCAGCTCCGTGCAAATTCTGCAGTTTACCTCTGGCAGGGATAAAGTAAAACGGTATATCTTTACCCTAGAGAGATTTCCTTCCTCTTAGAAGGCAGATGCAGCATTTCCATAAACAAAAATGTCTCTAGCCCTACCTTGTGCCAGTGCTCGCAACATGTGGAGCTGAAGCAACAGAAACGCCCACCATCCCCGACAGAAGAAGAAACAGAAGTTTAACTTCATCATCATTCCGTCTCGCCTGCTGTTCCTTCGGGCAATAATTTCGCGATCCACCTTTCTTTCAACCATTATTGCCTCACCGATCCCCATCCGATCCGACTGCCTGCCACTCCTGACAGCACTTTGGTCATTGCTCATTTCGCACCCCGAGGCCAGGCTCTCTTTGGTGGGTTGGAAGCATCGCCAGCTGCCTTTGCCCTGGAGTTTTGGGGGAACAGAAGCCCCCACTTCACAGGAACCGACGACTCTGTGATTTGTGCTCACTTTGCATGCAACCCGAAAGCAGCACTCTGTGTGCCTCACTGTATTATAATCGCCACCTAAGTCAATGTTTCTTGTGGAGGTATTGATTGCACCAAAACAACCAGTCAGAAATGTGAAACACATGTTTCTCTGCGCTGTCACATCCAATGCCTTCAACAGAGAGGGAGTAAGTTTATTGGCATCAGTACTTCAGTAAATCCGGATCCTTCACCACATTGCTAACAGAAAAAGAGAAAGGCTGATCCATCTTAGCCACCAGCAGACAATCCAGAGTACCTTTCATACCGCAAGGATGACGGAAACTGTTACCCCTGTGGTATTCATGAAGCGTGAGTTTTCCGGCATGTGTCCCACTCTCTCGTAAAACCCTGCTGTTGAAGTGTTAAATTCTTGTACAATGGGAAAAAAAGCGCCAAGGAAAAAAAATGCTAATTGAAAGTATCTCGCTATTCCTTGCGCTAAGGATTTATTTCAGACAATTTCAAGATTAGCCATGCAGACAGGGTAGTCTCCAGATATCCGCTCAAAGCTCTGCATAGTTTATATTAATCCGATTTTCCTTTGGATACAAATCTCTACCGTCAATAAAAGGGTTTGAAGGGTCCTCAAGCAGGTAAATTGAGCAGCTCTGGCTGCAATTCCAGCTAGCTGCGCAGTCAGTCAGCCACAGGCCAGTGGCGGTGTCACTTGAACTCACACGTTCAGCCAGAGGTAGGGAAAACCTCAGTTGATCATATTTCCCTCCTCCTAGAAGACGGGTGCTGATTTCCTTCTTGCAGGGAGACCACGACAAAAATCACCTCTAAGACGTAAAGCGTTTTTCTTCTGGCCGGCTACGGACGCAGCAACGAAACAAACCCTCAGCTGGATAGTCTCCGGTGCGGGGGGAGACAAGATCTCCTGAAACAAACAAGGTGAAATCCTTCCAGCTTTGCCTAGATGGGTTCTTGCTTTCCTTGTTTACGCAGCCCGGGGATCCTGGTTCTTTCTCTGAGCGTCTCTCCCTCACAGAAGCTGTAAACACAAGAGGGAACGCGCTATCACAACGGCAGCGGCGGCAGCAATAAAACCGTACCAAAAAAAAAAAAAGCGCCGAAGGTTTTAACGTTCAAACAATGCATCGGGTATTGTTTCAGTCCCGCCTTCCGTAAAGGGAAAAGTTTCGTGGGAGATTCCCTCCCCCCGTATTAAAAATAAAGGATATGAGTAGTTAGACGAACACCCAGGATAAACGCAAGTTAAAAACAAAGCACCTAAGCTTGAAGTTGATCAAACAAAAATTTTGTCAGCTCTCCCCCCCCCGCCCCTCGAAAGACAGCCTGAACTTTTCTCACCTCCTTCAGCGCAAGCTCGGCTTTAACCCTCCCCTGGCAGCAGGCTCGCACTTCACCCAGCACCCCGGCCGGATGCCTACCTCGCCGTCTCCGCCCCACGTCCCCGCTCCCCTCTCACCTCCCTCAGAACCGGCAGGCACGCTGCCCGCCCGGCAGCCGCGCCTCCTGGCTCACCTCTCGTCTCCCGCACCCCCTGCCTGCCCACAGCGCGCAGCTCCCCCGCCCTAAGCGCGCGCGCCGCGCCTCAGCCCACCTTCCCCCGACCTACACCTAAACGGGGCTGTGTCTGTCTGGGGGCACATCCTCCGCGGCGCTGCGGGAAGAGGGGGTACGTGTGTGGAACTGTCAGGACGGGGCGGGGGGGGCATTTCAATGCAGGTTTGCCCGCCTGCTCGCCACAGAGGCTGGAGGAGGAGGAGGAAGGGGCCGCCCCTCCTCGCGCGCACACACACAAAACACACACGCACTGCCCGGCCGCCCAGCGGGACCTGCCCGCAGCCGCTGCTAACGCTCGTCGCCCCAACGCTCCGCTCCTCCCCTACGCCCTCAACTGGCACCGCCTCCAACCCGGCCGCTGATTGGGCGGCAGGCGCGTGGGGCGGGAAGGGCGCAGGAGCCGCGCTCGCGCAAGGCTGGCGGGACGTCGTGCTGCGTCCCTGCGCGGGCTAACGGCCGCGCGCGTGCAGGAGGGAGAGGACGGCACCTCTCGTCCTCGCGCTGGCTAACGGCCGCGCGCGCGCCCCTGAGGGGATTTTGTCCCGCGGCCCCGCGCTCCCTAACGGCCGCGCGCGTGCGCGCCTGGCGGGACGTTATCGCGCGTCCCCGCGCTCGCTGCGCCCCCTAGGCCTGTGAAGCGCCGCTGTGGCGGCGGCTGCCAGGGGGCACGCCAGGCACGCCCAGGAAGGCTGGGGTGCGGCTGCTCCGGCTTGTGCGTTCCCAGCAGCTATGCTTTTTGCAGCGAACAAGGAAAACAGCAGGTATGTGATGAAGCCAGCGAGCCCGGAGGGAGAAATTAACCCTCCTTCCTGCTCTTTGCATTGTGTTTAATTCAGCCCGCGAGGCTGGCAGTGCAGCAAAGTTTCTGAGCTTGGTTTGTTTTTATTCAATGTGTAAGGAATGTCTGAGTTCAAGATGGGCAGCCAGATCTGCTCTTGTTTTTTCTTCCTTTTTGACAAGCTCTCTTCTTATGATAGAGTCATGCAGGCAAACACAGTAAATTATCACATCAAATCCAAGGTCACTTTTTCATGTTATTAACAGCTGGCGTTATGAGTTTCTGACCGAGGCATCTTATTCAAGAGAGCACCTTCTTCACGTGCCTTTGTGGCTTTATAGCACAGAAGAGGTAAAGTTTCTCAGTTGCCACACCACCCCCGTGTTAGGTGAACGGCATTTACCAGCTCCAGCAGTGCCTGCCCGGTGCGTACAGCGTGTGCTCCTCTCCTACCCAAGTCTTCAAATCCTGGCAGACTGCGGGTCGGCTTTCCCTCTAGACACTGCCTTGGTATCTCACAGGTACATCTTGTCTGCCAGACTTTCACCAACACTAGTATCTGCTGCTTCTAGTATCTAACAGGTTATAAAAGTTTACGGTATTTATTTGCTGTCCTTCTTTTCTTCCCTGTGTGTGAAAACTTGTTGCCACCTATACTGAAGAAGTTGCTGTACTTAAATGATTCTCCTGTTCCATCACCTGGTAACTAAAGGAAGGAGCTGTAGTCAAGAGCTATCTCTTCCTTGTAGTCTCTTGTGTGTAACTAGCACTTTGGTAGTGTCACACCTCACACTTTGTGTGTGTGTGTAGATCACATGAAAAATTATTTACAGATATCAGGACCCTGTGATTATGATTTTCCCTTCAATATGACTGTTTTCAGAACAATACAAAGTGAACCCAGGTTATTCTCCACTGTGTTGAGAACTGGTCTCAAGGAAGTACCACAGTATTTGTAACTCCCATTGCACTATTCATTAACAGTGGCAAATTTATTGCAGCGTGAAGAGCCTGCTTTTCTAATTAACTGGTAGTTTTGGGTGGGACTGTTGAGTCCTGTTTTATCTTAACTGGAAATTGAAAGTATATTTCATTGTGGCTTTGTTTTGTTTTAAAGTATTATTAACAAAGGAGCATAGAGCTGTTGATTTGCTAGCTCATGGAAACTTAGTTTAAGATGTCAAATTCAATTTGATCTGTAAGAAAGTACTCAGTGCTTCCTTGTAAGTTATAAGGGAGGCAATTTGAGGTGGTTACGTTATTAATGTCTAAAGTATGCTGAAAGACTCGTTGTCAAGCAGTCAGGTTTTAAAACCAAGATGCTACAGAAGAGAAATACTAATTTCTGTTACCTTGCTTAATTTAAGTGAAAGCTTGTTTCCATTGGAATCAATACATTTTCCTTGCAGCAGTTTAAATCTGTTCGGCATACAAACATAAGAACAAAAATTAACCTATTTTCACCATTCAGGCCTTGCTTTTTAATCATTATTTAAATATGGTAGTGTTTTTTCATATTCTCCAACTCCACATTTAGGGTGAAATGTTTTCAGTTGGTTATTTCCTTATTTTTAACAATAATACAACTAACAAAGTCTCTTTAACCAGTCACAGACAACATTGTGGATTTTTTTCTGTTTGCCTTGGTTGCAATAACTGTGCTTGATAATGGTCAAACCAGAAAAATGTCCGTGAAGTCTTGTTATCTAGACTAGTAAAAGGATTCCACCATTTCACTATCTGTTTTGCGCCTGCTTCTTCACTTTCCTACATGCATATAACAAGTGAGGAACTAACCTGCTAAACATGCAGCAGGAAGACCAGTAGGAGAACAGCTCTGCCACCTGAAAAAGCAGGAGCAATCTGATGCTGATAAAGAGGGGGAAAAAAGGAGGGGATGTTTTTTTTTTCAGGAATTGTAAAAGTAAGTAAAAGAAACAAAGAAGTGATGTAGACAACTGCATTTAAAGGTAGAGAAAATGAGGTAAAAGGAATTTTTCCAGGACTGATGTGTTCTGCAGTGAGCTATAAATGTGGTAAGCCTTCAAAGGGCTGCAGACTTGCATAATTATTACAGAATGGTGGGAAGTTTTATTTACATATATGTTGAGCCAATGAGACAAAAGAGAAAGGAATAGAAGGTTCTGCTACCCAAGACGGGCTGCTAATGAAAGACAACTTTCTATCCAGGAAAATAAGCCATGGAACTACTTTCAGAGGAAAATCTCTCCAATATTGTACAACCTTAATTCTTATTTTCATTCTACAGGTGTTTATATTTTCTAGGGTATAGCCTATTGACTCTTTCTAGCAGTTGGAGTTTAGCCAAACTCCTTTAGAGAGAGCATTCTCATATACAAATATTTTTAATGCACTTTTTAAGAGATGCAGCAGGTTGTTTTGATTTAATGCATCTCCTGATGCAGTCTCTGGTTCTTGCAGTCATTGATAGATAATACCAAATTAGGGAAGTGCAGATTATACCAAAGAGAACGTTTTTCAACCAGGAAATTGGTATGGTTTGCTTGCCTGTTTTAGTCCTCTAAACTGAGTCATTATCTTGCATTTATTCTTCTTTTAAAATAAATAAATAAGGCACTGATTGATTTTGTGCTAGAGTGTGGTATTTTCCGTGGGTGCACTTACTTGGAGGATGACTTACTCTACTGAAAAATTTAACTGATTAAAGAAAAAAAAAAAAGCCTTGGCAAAAACTATGAAAATTAAATTGAGAGAGATATGAATATACTAACAGATTAATATAGTCTTGCAACCCAGATATTAATGTTCTAGTAAGATCTTCATTATAAGTATTGTAGAACAATCAATATTTCTAATCTATAGGTAGAAAGGCTTCCTATAGAAGGTGAAGATCCTGTGGTACCCTGAAAACACTGTTTTGTGGTTTCTTCCTACACTTCCATTTTCCTTCGCTCTAAAACTGAAAGTGCAAAACCCAGGGCAGGCAATTGCAATAACTACTACATGGTTGTCCCAGAAGATTTTTATATTGCCTTTCCTCTTCTCCCAGGGGAGACAGAGCTTTAGAAAACAATGCGTATGTGAGTAGAAGGTAACTTACTTTAAAATAGGATTGTTTTTCAGCATACCAAATCAACCTGAATGTGGTAAACTATTGGAGGGGGCTAAAATCTTCGTTAACAAAGGTATATTCCCAAGGGTCACTAGCCAGCTGCTCTGCTTTTATGGTGTAAATATGCTTCTGCATCAATAATAAAGATTGGAAGAGAAGAAAAGAAATATCACGTTACATAGCTGGAAGTCTCAGGGGAGACATTAAACAATGACTTCACACTTCTGGAAGTATCTTCTGCAATGAACGCAGTTACAAGAACAAGAATAACTCCCATTAAATTTTACTGGGCTTAAATAACTTAATATGGTGTCACTTACGAAGCCCCAAAACAAACACAATGACAAATTTTTGTTTTCTCTATATGGCTTGGATTTACATAAAGGAAATTAGAAATAGATTTATATACCTTTTAGGTCTCATTTTAAATTCAGAAATGCTAGCAAATTCGGAGTTACACAACATGATTGTGCTTAGGAGTCTGAGAACAGGTAAGGTACAGTTCTAAGCCACAGTGGTAAAAGTTGAGGGCAGAGTGAATAGATTGAGATGCATGTTTCGCGGCTTTTATGAGTCTAAGAGCTATCCTGATAGAGCTGTAGCACAGCTGTGTTTATATTAAAAAAAACTGTTAAGCAGATATGGACAATGCCTGTACAGTCAGGAGAAGGGATTTGTGTAGTTTCTGAATCATCCCATCTTCTGTATTATCCCAATGTAACAATAGGCTTTCCTATTTAGCTATCAGAAGAAATTCACGATGACCTAGCCACGTTGCCCTGCTGTGTTTTATGGAGTAGAGAGTTAGCGAAGTAACATAAAGGATCAAGACAACATGTTCTGTGTTTTTGAAATGTAGACGTTTGAAAACATTCTTAGAGCCTCCCAGAGGAAGACTACAGGGGCTGTAATGATTCTACTCCAGACAAAGTTTGGCTAGAATGTAGAGAGAGATCTTATTTTAAAGAAGTCTGTGTCTTCAAACACCAGTCGGTCTGGCTATCCAGCCATGGGTTGCAGGGATTACCCTTTCATGATTCAGATGATGCCCCAGGCATAAGTGACCTGGGCGCTTTGAGGAATGGCTGAAATTGTCCATAAATACTAGGGAGGACGTTAGAAAAAGACTATATCTTATGGTTGTACCCAACCTTTTTACTTTTGAGTGCCATTGTGACAACTTTCTCGACCTACTAGTTGATCAGGAAAAAATATAAAGCAGAAGCTGAAACCATAAGTACAAAAGAAATCTACTAAATTGCAATTGAACCTGCAGTAATAATGCTACAGAAATGCATTAATACATCAACTTATACTTGGTCACGCTAAGTAGAAGATTTTCAGAGAATACCGACNAACATAAAATGTCAAGCACCTTGAAATGATACTGGATTTTTTTCCATTTTAAAAGTGATAATTTTGATGTTATATTTGGGGGGAAAAAAAAAAGGCAAACAAGTCATTGTATGCCATGTAAGAGCCAGTCTGATTTCTGTTCGCTATACTTTTCTTATTTTCCTGATCTTCTTGTACTAAGATGCTATAATATGACCATGATTTCATCCAGAGAGGATGTCAGTTCAATGGTTAGTGAACTGATGGTTGTCTCCCATGTGCTTACTCACAAAGACACTACGAAGGCTTAAATAGCATTCTTATAGTGTTGTAGAAGATCGTGTTTTTATCAAATGCATGAGTTTTTTGATGCAGTATAAACACCTTGTCTTAAGTAAGCAAAGGCATCTGTTGAACATTTTGTGTTGGGATTCCATTATTACTGTGGAGAGCAATGTTAAATGTATAGATGGATATAATATTCCAAAAATAGCATATTCTTGATTTACTGTAATGAATTGAGAAATGCAACATAATAGATGTGATGAGTTCATGATTATAATCCTGCGTTTTTCTGAATAGATTGATATGATTTTAATTGAATAACTTTAAAAGAAAAATCCCATTCATTGCAAGGTGATAAACAGATAACAAGAAGGAGTATGAAAACTACCATGAGGATTTGAGCTATCACACTTGCTAAAAAGAGATGTAACTGAACAGCTCAGCCACGTTACTACTGTCATGGTCTGCAATTTGCCTATCATGTAAAACAAACATCATGAAACGAAGAAGTGTTAAAACGTATGTAGAAGATATTTACAGCAATTACAGCATTGACCACCTTAGTTATAAATTATTTTTCTTTCTATAGGATGTGAAAAGGTATTGATATGTAGTGTTTTAAATTAAGATTCAAATCTAGAGGAATCTGCCATTATAGGGACTTCAGCAGAGAGTTTTCTGCCATACTGAGACTGTTGCTTGTCTTAATGACATTTTGGCTTTATTAAACTTTTGGGCCTGCACACTTGTGTATCCAAGGATTTTCCAGATTATTGATGACTGAAGTTGAGACATCAAGCTTAAATACCCTAACTCTGGTTTGTGTGTATAAGAGGGAGGGGTAGGAAAAGATGGACCAGACTGTGTCGCTTCAGGGAGATGAAGTAAGAGGATTAACGTGAGTGAGCCAGTGTATCAGCTGGTTTCTACAAGTACTGGTATTAGGTTTAAAATTATTTAAAAAAAAAAAAATTCTCCACTTACTTGGTGCACAGCATCTCTACCAGCAGATTGTTATCTTTAGCAGGTAAAATAATTTTTGTCACCACTTTTCTCCTTGGCTGCATCCTTGTGTATGTCAACTCACCCCTTCTTGAGTGACTCTCTATAATTCAGCTGGCATCTAATCAGTGCTTCAGTGCTTTTCAAGACTGGTCCTACTGAGTACTGTGATTTTTTTTTAAGGTGATCAAAAGCAATTATATCGTCCAATCTGTTCAAGATAGGACAGGGGTCCAGATTAACACTAAAAAGCTGTCTCTTTCATAGGTCTCTTATCATGATTCTACTAATAGAAATTAATTTTGTAGAAATCCAGGCTGTGGACATGAACAGTGCATTTTACTGTTCTCATAGCTTTGGTTCAAGGTTATTATCACTGTTCTGTGCTCAGAAGGGAAGAATGTATGTTAATCACAGAAATTTTATCTTAATTTCCATAGCAATTACAATATATTAAAAGGCTAATCTGAAATATTTTCTGTTTGATCCACTTGGATGACACCCTTGCACCATTTTTAGGAAAGTTGTGAAGATGTATTTAAATGTGTAATAAGGCTCATCTGGTCTTTTTACTTGATTCAGAATCAAAATCTCGCTTTTCAGTTGTAAACACAATATGGAATGCATATTCCTTGAAAAAAACACCCACAACAAAGGAATTCACACAAGTGGTAAATTTAAACAGCAGCAGAATCTTATGATAGCCTTGACTTCAAGCAGTAGCTGAAGTAAAGAAGAAATATTGGAGTAAAAATAAACATTAAACTTTTAATAAAGAAATTTATGTATTAAGGCAATTAGTAAAGCTTTGTGATTGTTTATCATAGAAACCACTGTTCTCTCAACTACTCTGTGAAGTGTATATGCAGTAATTTGGAATGTTTATACTTAAAACAGATGTTAGCATTATTCTTCAGAGAATATTCAGAGCAGAGTGAGTGTGAGACAGATGAACATAGAAAAACCAATAGTTCAGAGAACTATCTCAGATGCATGTATTTCACATAGGTCAAGTTTGATGAAACCTAAGTTTCATGAGTCAACACTTCTGATGTAAATAATTCACAGTAATGGGGAAAAAAACTGCTAATCTTATATGGGATGAATGTAAACATACTTTAAAAATAGTTCTTTGAGTTATGATATGATCTAAGCCTTGCACTTGTTTTACACGTAGATGTGATTCTACTAAAGTGAGGGTTTGGAACAGCAAAAGATTAGATGGAGATTTGCTTCTAGTAATACATTTAGCAAGGAAAAATTCATGAAATTTAAAATGTGTGGCAGTTGCAGTACCGTAATGCTACAGTTTGGGGTTTTTTTTTTTTTTTTTAGGAATGTATTGTAAAAATCTCTGGAAATCTTCACATTAGTATTTAAATTTGTTCTCTTTCCTGACTTTGTATGCATATCATCGGTTTTTAAGTATTCCAAGATGACTATAATATGACCTTCCTTTGGGAGTTGTTTCACAGTGCTCTCATAGTTACCAGAGGAAAATGCAAGTACAAACTACAAGGTGAGATGTCATGCTATATAAAGCACTCAGTTATCAGGGCAGTGCTTCTTCTGCCTCAGCTAACAGTGAAATAAAGTAAGGCCCACCCAGTTTGGATCAGAACAAAAAAGTAGAACTTCATTTTGATCTAACTCAGTTGTTTGGTGTTGTTACTTCTGGTTTATGCTGTTAAGGTGAAAAAACAGTGAAAATTAATGTCATTTTCTTTGCAAGAAGCATAGTGGAATCCAGATCAGACACTATGTAAGACTAGAATAAGGGCTACTACTGTGTTTTCCTGAGACAGTATCATTGTTTTTCATGATGGACTTACAAAGGACCTTTTAAATTCCCCTCACAAGGCCACAAGTTAAGCAGGTAAGGGTGAAACTTCAGCACTAAGTTGTAACTTCTGTTCATTCACTTGCAACTGAACTAAATTATGAAGTCTGTAACCTTTACAACCTATAAAAGCCTAAGTATTAATAACTAGGGCTAACCAAATTGAAGAAAGATGGTGCATACGTTACCCACTATGGACACAACTCGTATTTTTCTTCTGTGTCGGAAAAGAAATAGTGATGTATTTCTTCATTAGTCAAAATTAATGCTAAGAGTTACAAGGAAGAATGCAAAATATCTTCAAGTTTACAGTGCTTGGACAGTATAATATACAATGCCTGGATATACCAGAGATGTCAGAGGAATTGCCTAAGAACTTCTATGAGCTATCAGTGTTCTTTTTAACAAATCTTGAACTGCCATTAAAAGTTCTGGAAAAGTGGGAAGAAAATCCAATATTGTAAATATTTTTAAGATTAAACATGATGCCTCCAAGTAATCGCAGACATGTTAATGGAAGATCAGTTCTCATGCACTCAAAGGCTGGTTAAGATGGAAACAGTAGATACAAAATGAACCGTCAGTTCTGGTTGATCTGAGTTTTATGGATAACAGCTATTGAACAAGCATGCTGGTGCTTCTGATGAGATTGCAGGGTTGGCTGATAATCTATATTGCTTAATTTAATGTACTTCAGCACTACCACTTGGTCATAATGTCTTGCATGATTTTTTTCTTAAAAAAAAAAGTAATCTAAAAGGCTGTACATTAGATAACACTGATAAACTGAAACTTCAGAAAGTCATCATCTGGTTGAAAGGTGTGTGAAAGTATGTGTACAGGGGATCTATGTCCGATGTCTTTTCTGGCCTGTTGTTACTCAGAATCCTTCTTGGAGAATGACATTCTGATAGATCTTTAATCTGTCAGGAAAAGCATGCTCTGGAGAAAAAAAAAAGTGATGGTAAATGATTTCAGACTACAAATAAGAGTAGGGGTGAATTTGTATCTGTATGGTGACACTTAGAAAAGTTTAGTTAAACTTCAGAAAGTGTAAAATCAGTGAATGTAAACTGAAGAATGTTAAACCCCTTTGTGGATGCTGTCAATCCTGAAAAAAGAGAAATCTAGTATCTTGGGGGTCAGAACTTAAGGGTTTCTAACATGTGAAATGAAATAATCTTCACTGCATTTAACTTATTTATTGCCAGTCCTCACCAGTTTAGAAAACTTTCCTGATCTATCCACTTAATCCAGTCCAGTTGGTAATTGGTTCAAATTGTTCAAATACTTTACCTAGAAATGCAATGGCTTCCCTGTCAGAGAAGACTTCGCTTATTTCAGAAAGAATTTGTAAATAGAATTTTTGCTTTTCTTAATTAAATATGAAAATAATAGTTATGTTAATAACCTAACAAAAAAAAAGTGCTAACGTACGTTCTTCAAGCTTTAAAAGTTAATGAGAGTTTAGAATAAATATCAACATTGGTTTATCAAACCTTAAAGAAACCATTACCTTACAAGCTGGAGTAAAATTCTGACCTTATTAATGGCAGCTTGGCCGTTAGCTTCAGGGAAAAGAGAGGAAGGGAAGTTGCTGTTGCATGGTGGATGATTGTTCTCAGTTTCACCTGAATCCAGTGATAACTGCTGATCACAGGTAGCACCCAAAGAGTTACTCTAATGTACAGCATACACAGAAAGAAAACAAAGATATTAAAAAATTCCAATGAGAAAATTGTCAAGAGAAAAACAAGGTGGTTGCTTTGAGAGCAAAAACACAGACACCAAAGAAGGACATTTACGCTCAAATCTTAAAAATCCAATTAAATAAATCCTTAAAATGCATTGTAAAGAAGTTACTTTGGAGTCTCCATATTTCTTTTATCTGATAAGAGAAACTTCGTTTTGAATCATCCTTTAAACAATGCCTGCACCCTATTTTTTTTCTTAATTCTTGTCTTCAGCCTTTCAAAAGAAAATTTCCACAATGTCTGAGACGTTTTACAAGATTAATAAAAAGTAAATTGGCATTGGATGTTGGCAAATCTCAAAACCTTATGTTCAGAGAGTTCTTTCATTCAGTCATAATTAATATTTAAAAATATAAGTAACTTTAATCATTTAGATACCTGGGTGGAGTCTGAATCCTGCTATGGATGTTTGAACTGTCAGGGAGTTGAAATAGAGCAAGAAGAGCTTTGATAGATGTGGCCTTATTACTTTCATTATATACACCCATTCTAAATAATATCAAGACTAATTCTGCCTGTAGTCATAATGATGTAATTCCAAAATAAAGCCTTAACAGTGCAAGGACTTAGCACATATACTCCAGGCGTGGGACAAATACTATGCATTACAGCAGTAATGTTCATCTGCCAGAAGCTGAACATGTGTTTATCTTTGCAGGATTTAATTTAAGCAGACACGTCTAGTTTAAATGAATGTCACCTAGAGCAGAGCTTGGTGCTATAGCTGAAGATACTGTGCCTTGCTTACAGTTTTTGGTTTATATCTCTAACAAGTTGCACAGACTTAGTCACCTAGTGTTCTTGACGTCAGCAAAAACTCATTAAAAGGGATCCTAAAAATTACTGAAAAATTGGTGATTATAAAAGCTCGGGGGTGGGGGTGGGGAGAATGATACAGCTTAAAGTACTGCTTAAAACACTGCAGATGTAGAATTGTGAGATTACAAACCATTTTAAATTATTCCATTTTTAGTTACATTAATATATATTTTCAAGTAACATGCATAAATATGTCCATAGCAGAACATCACCAAGAGTGGAAAAAAAGAACCCTTGTTTTAATCGTGCTCCCATACTGACTGGTTACGCTTTGCGTTGGCTCCATGGTAAACATTTAGGTGGAGAGTAATTCTGAAAAAGAAAAATGGAGAAGAAACTTTCCTTCTGGCACATTGCGGTAGATCGTATTATGACACAGCTAAGTATAGGTAATTTATTTGGAGCTGAGGGGTTATTAAGATGAAGATTAATGCACAAATAACTCTTATTCTTGGAAGCTTACTGTGAGGCATAAACTTACAAAATCTGTTGCATAGGAGGGTTTACAACTGTGCCCAGTGTAGCTGTGATCTTTATA
>VXAL01006036.1:58588-71522 GCA_013399475.1 Chauna torquata
GTTTTCCCAAATGATTTTCAAATTGCTTAATAAGCTGTTTATATTCTGTCATTCTTTACAGATGAAATTGGACATATTTGTGAAGTGTCTTAGCAGCATGCCTCTAATGACAAAGAACTTTAATTATAAAATGTTTTTGCAAGTTTTGCATTAATTAGATGTAAAATTAAAAGTGTAAAGCTTATACACATGTTCACACACAGAATGCCAGCAAAGTTTCATCTATTGATGTGTCACAATGTATTTCAACATTTGGAATCATACTGCTTTAAGAGTAATAGCAATTAGTAAGAATTCTGCTATTCATATGTATTGGAGCAGAGATTGGAATCGACATCTCTCAAATCTAGTATTCAAATTTGTGCCAGATTCTTTACTGAAGTTGCAGAATCATGCTCCATCTTACCATCTCTTTTCTCTCTGACCTAGTAATCCTTTCTTATAAACATGATGCAGCTTCAACAGCAAAGAAGAATGCACCCCATAGAAATCTGGATTTCTTGTGTAGATTCTTCACCCATTAGTTTGTGGAGGCATCAGTATCTATGTCCACTAGCATTTTAGCCTGAATCAGGAGTGAGCTTCTGAGGTGAATCTACTAGCTTTTCATACTTAGCATGCTTTGGTTTGCATTATGGGGAGTAGTCTTAGCTCATGGATTCATGTCAGATAAAACTAAACTGATAGATGTGCTCAAGTATTCAATTCATTGGATCAGACGGGAACAAGTCTGAAGTGAATATTTGTGAAACGTGCATAGATGTTGAGTCTTCAGCATCAGTTGTTTCATTTTGTAGGTCCACTGCTGTTGCATTACACTTAACAAATTTTTGCAGAACCTCATTTTCCTAAAGGAAAGCAGGGGCATCTGTCCCATTTTTTAAGTGCTATTCCTTTAAAGCCTAGGAAAACTTGTAGGCTGTCAGTCCTAAACCAAGGTAAGTATCTACCTGGAATCTAGAAGTCTAAAATCTTGAAAGAAATGAGGTTTAAGATGCGCATCTTCCTTTAATATTTTCATAAGGCTAGCTTTGGTGATTACCTTCTCAACTTGTTGGCTATTGAAAATTCTATGTTGAGGTGCTTGGTTCTTATGTACATTGTGTAAATAGTTAAAGCACATAGCATATAGTCATGGATTCTACAGGTTTCTGAAAATTAAAGCTTGAGATGAGCACTGCAATGACTATGACATTTTTGAGAATATAGTCTTTAGATTTTGTATTTAATAAGAACCTCTTAATAGCTATCGACAAGGCAACAATTTGTTATTCTTCAGCTGGACTCTTCCTTCAATACAAATGTCCCAGTTAAAAGGTTATTATGTCTTAACACTCAGCTGTATTAACCCTATTATATTCATGCTGTTTGAAACCACAATGGAGTATAATGCACAACTTAAACAAGAAAGCTTTATACTGTGGAGCAGATAAATATGATTAAATTAATAATCTCCAGTTCTGGAGTAACTGCTGTTTACAAAGCACAAACTAGTACTGTGATCTATTGATGACTTCGTTAGAGAATTGGTTTAGTTAAACTCTATATTGCCTTCGTTTTACTATGACTGCCTTGATTTGATTTGTATAGGGCTCTCATTTGGAAACTAGGTATTGCTGCAGAATTAAGACTTGCTTATATTTTTGGTGTCCTATGTTCCACACAGTAATTAAGAACAACCTTTAAGTGTATGTTTAGCAGTTTTGTTGAACTGTTGTATCTTTTATTCCCCTTCATTCAAATGCATACCTGACATAAATTCTAAGGCTCTGATTCTTGCAATCTTATTGGTGTTGAGTAATGACTTACTTGTTAGACTATCATTTTGATACAGACTATTCTAATCTCAGAACAAGAAAAAACAAATGCAGGTTATTTAGCAAGCTGTGTTCAAACTTAGAATTAAAATTTTTTGACAGAATCACACAAGAGGAAATAAGGTTTTATGTTAATCTTTATCAAAAATAAATCATTTGCAGTCCATGGAAAGGACTAATGAGATTTCCATGTCAAGTACCTATTGATGTTTGTTGTTGAGAAGAAGTGATCAACCAAAATGAATTTGCAGAAAAGCAGCGTTTTTACTGATACCTGCAATTGTTAGATCTCCAATTTAGTAGTTCCCATAACAACATCCAAATGATTGAAAGGTCTGTACCATTGCTGGCCACTGAACCAACAGGATGTAGCAAGCTATTGCTCTGACTTGCTTGTTTCTCTGAGAAAGGCAAATGCTTTAGGAAGCTGACTTTACATTTACACTGTCTGTAATTTCGCACCTATAAAAATGACAAACCCAAGATACATAGTGTTGAGGAATTATTACGTATCCTTTACAGTTCAGGTCTTTGTTCTCCTCTGAGTGCCTAGAGAAATACTGTACAGCTATATATTTGTTGCTTCAAAATTATGAAATAAAAATATTCTTTTTGTAAATAACATTTTATGTCCCAGTAAATCATATTAGATTAGGCAGAACATGAGCAGAATCTAGCACATTAAGAGGTTAAGGGACTTTTTCCTTTAAAATCATTTTAACCCTTTCTGACACAAATTAAGAGCATGTAAATGCTGTAAGGTGAGGAAATAATATTTTTGTCCTCCAACTTACGCTTTGCTAAGATAAATATTAATTTCCCCAAAACTTTTTTTCCTCCAAACATAAAACAGACAGGTGCGTGAGGTAAACCTGAAGCTATATTCTGAAGTCTCTTTGAACAGAGTGGTTTAGTCCAACAAATTGACAGGACTCATATTCCCTCTAGTATGCTGACAGTACAACTTGTTCATTCTGCCTTGAATTTGTTAAGACATAGACAGGAAAGGGATTTAAAGGTTGGGGAAAGTTGTTTTGTTTATCCTGCTGGTGATGAAAATAGCCTTCTAAATATCTGATGGCAACCTGCTGTTTTAGAGATAAAAAGTGCCTGAGCTGCCTGTAAAATAGTTAATAGTCTACTTTGCAAGTAGCCATAATCTTTAATTTATTAATTAAAGATATTTTCATAGAATATCTGTGTTAAACCTGACAGCTTGCTTGCTCTGGGGTCTTGCCCCAGGGCAGCTGTTTGGATGCACCATGGACACAGAATATCAACACAAAGCAGTTTTGCTGGAATAAAAAGTCTGTTTATCATGCTGTCCATATTTAGTGTCTCAAGTGTACAATTCAACAGTTTTGTAAAATTGAATAGTATATGCTCCAATTCTCTCTTGGAATGTTGTGATGTTAGAAAACTATTGTATTGCTGTGCAGAAGGAGATGAATCTTTATTCTGTAGAAAAGCCTTGCCTAGAGCATTAAGATTTTTCCCTACCCTTATGTTTAATATGTTTCTATATATGAATTACCATTAGGCCAAACTTCTTCACAACTAGCTTATAGCTATCACTTCCAAATTGTTGTTATGTTAATACAGAATTTTTTTTTAAATACCCCCCTGCCTACAGAATGCTACACCAAGAAGGAGATAAGTTTGAGAATGGGTATTAGCATCCTTAAAACACACACAAACAAATGCAGACATATATGTCAGTTAGGGAAATGTAATAGTTATTCCAAAAACAAGAATTACAAACCTAAAAAATTACGTTAGTATGTTTAGATCTAATTTGATCTCTGAGGCATGGAAGCAGACAAAGAAATGAATAGTCTGTCAGCAGTGCCATACAGTGAAACTTAGGAATTCCAAAAAAGAGGAAAATACTTCTGTTTTTTTGCAGCCTACTTCAGAGTGGTATGCAGCAAGGNAGTTATAATCAAAATATGTTTGTATCACTAGTTTAGATAACACTGAGTTTTGAGCATACTTTTTTGTCTTTTTTCAAGTATACTTCCTTCCACTTCAGGGCATGTCTACACCAGGAAACTGAGTGAGGAACAGAGCCCCCCACTATAGCATAGGTCAGGGGAACCAGAGGCAGCGGAGGACCTGAACTTGTCTCTCTCAGTGCTACGCTGCTCCATGGGGTTGTTTTAGCTTGGACTGGCACCAACTCAGGAATTTACGTATGGTTCTCAACTATATCCTGCAGCATTCCATCACTGCTACAGCAACGCAACTGGGGCTGGTTTGACAACATAACAATACATCTCCAGATCTTAACATGTTTGGATTTCTTTTGGGGGTTTGATCTATACTGCTATTAGTGTTGAGATTTATAATGTTGGGCATTATATTTGAAATTCCTTTCTAAAGTTTTGGAGCTTCACCTGTGATTTAGCAATAGGCATGTACAGTCTGTTTTATTTTAATGTGAAACTTGATTTTTAATCAGTTTTAATCTGTTTTAGTTAGTTTTACTTCACAAGATTGCAAATGAGTTTACTTGCAAATTTTAGACTTCGTGTTTTAGATGTAGCAAGCAGTTGGAATCCTTTTTACAAGTGCAAAATACAACTCCATCTTAACTATGAAACTGTTACCTGATATTGTCTATAATAAATAGTTATCCATATGTTTGCTCCATGCTTTACACGATACAGACTTCAGATACACACCTACTGTTTTTTCCCCCGCAGGCTTCTTGCTCCATTCAGTGCTGAGGAGTGGTTGTACTTGCTTGGAATGTGTCTGCATAACATGGTGAATTGGTATGCAGAAATGACCATGCAAGCTTTGAATAAGCTTTTATGCTTGAACTTAGAAGGAGGCAGTTCACAGCAGCCAAGACCTGCAACTGCATTGGGAAGTCCACTTTGTTTGACTATAGTATGCTCAAGTTGTATTGAATCTTGCAGGCATTGGCAGTAAAAATCAGTCTCCAGTTAGGTATCCAAGCTCATTTGTAAAAGATTTGTAGTACCTACATTTGAGCAAATTTTCTGAAGTATGGCGAAAGCCAAATCCCAGAGGTAACACACGCTTGCCAGTATCCGAGTTCCAGGTTCTAGAGCATGAGGCTCAATGTTGTTCAGTCCATTAATAAGCTTCCTCTCATATTTTTATATCAAATTATATTATGTACTAATTGTTCAGAACCCCCTTGTTTTTCTTGCTTGATCCTTTAGTTTATCTGAAAAGTAATGAACTCTCAGCCTAGAGGGGGCAATGGAAAGAAAATGTAGACCTGAAAGTTTTCTAACTGCAGCCTATATGAGAAGTTCATTGAAAATCTAGGTGAAGGAGAAGTGACAGTGCACCTGTCTCTTTTAGATGACATTGGAATAATTAATTTTATGAAAATGACTTCTGTTGGAGGTTAATTTATTTTGGCTGACAGTCACATACATTAGTGGACATGTCTAATGCTGCAGTCAGTCTGAACTTTATTTAGAGTAGTTTATTTATATCTTCGGGTGATTTCCTTGCAAAGAGATGAGACATTTAGGATCATCAAGCTTGAGCATTTTTTCTTAGTTAAAAAATAAAATAAATGAACAGACAAAACAAACAAACAAAAACCAATTCTGACTACTTGAGTGTTTTAGCTTTCTGATGCAAAATTATTTCATTTCCTTCACCAGTGAAGTTTAAGCAGTTCCTTCAGATGACACAGTTGAGTTCTTCGTACAGTAAGCAAACATGGCATATGTCCTCTCTTTTCACTTACACTAGTGGGTGGGTATAGTGACAAGGAGACGTAGTGAAAGCTCAGTATATGAAACAGTGTTTGCATGCACTTCAGATGACTCTGCTCACCTGTTCTGGCCATAACTTGATGTTTACAACCATCTCATTTGTAAATAATTTACTGACACGAAAATGGCCAAGCACAACCATATGATATCTATATTTTAAATGGCTCAGATGTGATAGGATGGAATGACCCTGTGTTTTAGAAAGAGGACCAAATCTGAGAATGAGTGGATTTATATGCTATTTTAGTCTGAAAAATCCAGCTCTAGAAGATAATCTGTGTACCCATTTCAAGTTCAAAGTTCATGAAGTGAGTACGGTAGTTCTTGAAAGTGTATGTTACAACAATTTCCCAAGAGATAGTTACTCCTTATGCTTTTTTTGTGCATCTGTGTGTAGGTGGATGTAGGCTAATGTAATTTTAAAGGCTTAGTTTTAACGTAGTGTGTACTTGCGTTTTCACTGACCCCAGCTAATCAAGGAGACAAAAGTGGTGTATTCTTTTTTTTTCTGTAATTAAGGCAATGCTTGGCTTCCTAACTTTGTGTGAGAGGCAGGTAGTTGGTATGTATGGGTAGAGAGAATGTACTGATAAACATACTTCTTGTAAACACGGATATGTTGCCTGTTTCAGGAAATGAATTCTTCAGAATCATTACTGCCTTTTGTTTTTTTCAGTCATTCATGACTGTGTGGAATATGTATATATGTGTGTGCGCGCGTGTGCAGAGAGAGAGATTCCACAGAATTTAGTGGAATCCTTGTAGTAGCATTTTTACAGTCCTTTTTGCAACTATGTAGTGGGCAGTGAGAGTGAGATCTAAGCTATTTAGAATCAGATTTATCTTAATTTAGGTACAAAGTTATTCTACTTGTGTGGAATTTCTGAGATACTTAAATGCAGAATGCATATCCTGACTGTCTTAAGATTTAGGACCCAATATGAGATCCTGGAACAGATACCTCCACAAAAAATTAAGCAGAGATATATATTTCCAGTTAGAATTCGGTAGGTCAAATGATAGGTCAGCTGTTCAGTCCCTTCAAAGACAGCCAAGATGAATGGAACTGAGTGTAAAGTTTGACTAATACTTTCCCCTTCAGAGATGCTTTACCCAGTAGTTCCCATTGCTCCTGCCACAATGCTAGCCACATGGAGTTAACGAGATTTTTTATAGTTATGCTTCAATTTATCAGTTGCAGTTTCTCTGCAAGAGTCATAGTATTCTTTCATCATGCATTCTCCTTGGTTACTAATCTGAAGTAAAAATCAGTTCATATTCAAGGAAACGTTCTCTAAAGCATTGGTGATCACAGTTGTCAGAATATTTGCCCTTTCTATAGATTTTGCAGATTCTATCATAGGTGTCCAAGGTCACTGAGAAAGGGAGGGAGGGAGCGACAATGCAAATTCTGCTGTTGTTGAAGTGCTACCTTGGAACTGACCTGGAAAAAAATTCCATGGAAAGCAATAGGTAGGGTGTCAGTGCTAACTCCTAAATAAACAAGAGTGAAACTGCTGAAATGCGCCAAGTGCCAACTTTTATCGCCTCTAACTGTTAAAAGACTAAGTAGTGTTGTTGTCATAGCAAGAACTTATAAATCCTCACTTTAGAGGTTACTCATTAGAGGAATGATTATTATGATAGTAGTATGGCAAACCTAATGTTTATCAAAAATCACAAAACTGTAGTAGTATAGAAGCTGTAGTAAGTATATCGCTCATTCTGAAAGGCTCTTGAAGTCCTCGTCCCCCATAATAGTCTGTAGCGTCAGTTGGCGATGTCATGATGTATTCGCAAGGAGGCTGCAGTTATACACACAAGACAGCACACTACACTTTTTGAGGACTGCTTATGGGAAAAAATTCACAGCAGTGGAAATCAGTTCTTTTTCTTCTTTTGCCCCTTGGTATTTATCTCTGCTTTTCACTGTTTTTCTTCTTTTCCTTGTTGATCTAATTATTTTCCATTGGTTTTCTTTAAGCTTTCCCTGAATTTTGAGTGTATGGTTTTCCAACTGTAATTTTGACAGATATGAAACTAAAATACTTCACTTGAAATCGCTGTTTCATGGGAAAGGTACTGGCTTACATTACAAGGCTTGCTAGAATTCAGGCACCTTTTTCTCCCAGTGCAAAATACAAGATCTTGCAAGAGCAGTATGAGAAAGGTGACCTTTGATCTAAGATGTAGTTTGTCTAGTTTCCCTTATGTCTTAGGCTTTAAGTATAAGATAAGTCTGCTTGCCTTTCCCTCCTCCAGGAAACATGCCTCTTCCTGGTGAACTGCATCAGCAATTCTGCCCAGAAAGAATATATTCCCTTTGGGTTAATGCTTATGTGGATACTGCCTTACAGTCTTTGTACATTTAGAATAATACGTTTTATGTCTGAATACCATTCTGTTCTTCAAAAGAAGGTGCGGTACTGATGACATAAAAGCTGGAACAATTTATAAATGGCGGCAGAACCCTACGATTAAATTACAGGGTAACTATTTAGCCATGAAACTGTATATTGTTATTGGCCATGTGCATTAAGAGATTTTCAGTAGTTAGTCTCCAGGGGCTATAATTTATAATTTACTTCGCAGGTGAAAAAAGTTTATAGTTTGAGGAAACTGTGTGTGTGAAATCATGTTTGTGCCATTGTGTGTGAAGGGGTAGTGGAAGAGGGAGAAGAAAAGACATGAAGGAAATTTTTAGTTTAATGGAAAAACCCATGGAGTATATGAGCATAAGGTAGAATGATCCTTTTTTTCTTTTGGGTTTGTACAGTACACTGTTATCTGTGTAATTCTGGAGTCGTCATAGCATAATGCACTTTTGCAGAGTAGTCCTTCATCTGTAGTAAGGCAGTTTCATGCTTGAAAAGATGCTAAAAGGCTTCCTGTGAATTTTTCACTCAGTATTATTCAAATATACATGTAGCTCAGAAAATATACAGTACACTAAAGAACAATTAATGATTGTCATGTAAAAAGTTCTGTGTGGTAACATGATTGTTACGTTTTAGGTCACTAATTATGTGAAAGTGAATTCATAGAATCATAGAATATCCAGAGTTGGAAGGGACCCACAAAGATCGTGAAGTTCAACTCCTGGCTCCACACAGGACCGCCCCAACAATCAGAGCCTATGTCTGAGAGCTTCTTGACGCTCTAGCAGGCTCGGTGCCATGACCACTGCCCTGGGGAGCCTGTTCCAGGGTCTGACCACCCTCTCGGTCAAGAACCTTTTCCTAACACCCAGGCTGACCCTCCCCTGTCACAGCTCCGTGCCGTTCCCTCGGGTCCTGTCACTGTCCCCAGAGAGCAGAGATCAGCGCCTGCCCCTCCGCTCCCCTCGTGAGGGAGCTGCAGGCCGCCATGAGGCCTCCCCTCAGCTCCTCCTCTCTGGGCTGAGCAATCCCAGTGACCTCAGCTGCTCCTCATACGTCTTCCCCTCCAGACCCCTCACCATCTGTGTAGCCCTCCTGTGGACACTCTCCGATAGTTTTGTGTCCTTATACTGTGGTGCCCAAAGCTTCACACAGCGCTCGATGTGAGGCTGCAGCAGCGCAGAGTAGAGTGGGATGATCACTTCCCTTGACGTTGAAGTATATTGCACCCAATTATATTTAATAATAAAAAAGTAGATTGGAAAGTCAGCTGAATTATTAACACTTGGTGCTATTGCACATCCGTTCAAAACAAAAGTAGTTACTGTTATTACTTGATGCCAGTTGATTTGGACTTTCACAGTGAATATTGCAAAACCTCTTCTAGTCATTTTTTTAAGCAGCTAAGAACTGATATGACAGATCAACCTGATTGTTTGTTTAAGGCTGTATCCTCTCTGGCATTTGGAAGTATAAAACTTACCAGTGATGGGTACAAATAAAATGCATAAGGTGTTTGTGTTAACAGCGATGAAGCTGCTTTGAGGTCTGAAGCATGGGGTCTTACATCCCTGATAATTAGTTTTATTCTATGTGATATAATTATGTATGTTTCTATGTAAATGTCTGATCCTTTATTTGAATTCTGCTTGATTTTTGGCCTCTGATTTCTTGTAGCAATGAGTTCATGTAGTAAATGATTCATTTTAGCAATGATTTTGCTAAAATGTATTGTCATGAAATGTAACTAATGAAAAATGGTTCAAAATGTTTTACTGGGGAAATGCTTTTTAGAAAAAACTTAAAGGATTTTGTGCATTTTACACGTGCATTTTACTTATTGGGATACAATGCGCATGCAAAGGTAGTGGACTTAAGTCTGCTAGATAAGCATTTAACTTATTTATGTGAGCGGTATGCTTTATCATGAGGAGGAATCAACAGGTAGCTTGTGATAAGCAGCTTCCACTAAATTGCAGTGGACTATTTTGCAACTGTAATTCTGTGAAATGATTAAAACATGCTTATATGTATGCCTTGCAGCATCCACAGTTTAGAAGTAAGGCAGAAGATTCAGTGATGCACTGGAGGGGCAAGGGTTGTAGTGTCATTTCCAAGAGTAAATTATTCATAAGGATCAATTAGGAAATGTTTGTACTGTTGTTTGAAATGGAAAGCTTCATAGAAGTAGCAAGTCACAGTATTAAGCCATGAATTTTAGTTTTCTGAATCTATAAATAAATTCCTACCTTAGTACTCTTCTTTCCTTTATATGATGTGATTTTTCCATTACATACCACAATTTTTAGTCTGCTTTCAAGAACCAATACCCAGTGTTTTCTGTAACCTCCCTAAGATGAACAACTGACAAGAAATGATACTGCTTAATTAGCTTCTTGCTGTATGTAATACAAACAAGCCCAGCCTCTATGTATGTTGCTGAGCTGCTTTTCTTCCTCGGGAGCCTGAGTTTTAATGTCCTACATGTGAGTTGGCAGTGAATATCAGCCCAAGATAACTGTGTATTTGTTATAGGAATTGTGACATTGTGTTATGTGTTATGCTATAAAACAGTGGCATGCTTTTAATACAGGGCAGTTTGACATGGCATAATGCAGGCCAGTGCCAGCAATGCTGTAAGAAAAAACAGTATATGAATTTTAGATGAGATACTGTTGTGGGTTAGGTTGGAAAAATATGCTATTTGTTCTTTTTTCGTGTGTGTGTGTGTGTTGGTGTGCTTTTTTGCTGTTGTTTTTGTTTTTTTATGGTGGTTGTTGTGAAGGTGTTCGGCATCTACAACAAAGCCGTGTCTGAGCACATCGTCCCCTAAGGTCCAAGAGTGACAGCCTCAGTGTCCTGAGGGCTTAAATATTTTGGCCATAAAGAAAAAAAAAAGATATAACACCTACATGCAGAAACTAAGTTGGGAATGTCTCAGGAGTATGACCCTAGCCCACAGATTTGTTGACAGAATGTTAGAAACTAAGCCAACTTCACTTACTTAGGAAAATCATGTCTTTAGCTTGCTGTTGTCCCAGATCACCCTTGCACTTATAAAACAGCAGCAGGTGGTTCCTTGTGTTTGCACAGCTGCCAGTAGCAATGGTAACAGCAATTATGCTTTTCACTTTTATAATACCTTCCATGTGACAGTCTTATGGAGCTACATAGGTTGCTGTGTGGTTTTGTTAGATTGTGTGTGTGCGTGCACGCACGCGTGCTGTCTTGGGGATCATCCGCTGGGGATATAATTTACCAAAGGCTGCCAACAGGTTTTCTCCATTTTGTGTCCCCATCCCTAGACACCAATGCACGCCCTGGCTGCAGCTCTGTTTGGTTATTTATGGCTTCTTGTTGCATAGATGCTTTTTGTTTGTACGCAATCTTCTGTTTGCTGTTTTGCAATGTATTTTGATCATACCTTGTTTAAAGACCACAACATATATTAGATGCCACTGAAATGATTAGAACGGTCAACAATATTGAAAAGGCTTATAATTAAAATTGGTGTGTTACCTGTCATCATAATATATGTAATACGTAGGCATGTTTATATGATTTACCACTACAGAACAGAAAATACATGTTGGTAGATCCTTATGGGTTTGGGTTTTTCATGCTGTATGGGAGAAAGGTTTCATTTAAAAAAAAAAAAAGCCTATGTGAGCTCTTGCATTCCCCACTATATGAGTTGTGTATGAATGCATATTTATAAACGTCTGTGCATACATGTCTGTCTGTAAATATATCCTATAGATGGCATATACAATGTACGCGTATTAGTATATATAAGTATGTATATATGACTGTATGCTTAACTCATCCTGTGTATGCATGTGAAATCAGATGACTTCTCTGTTCTATTTTTCATTCCATTAGAGAAAAGACAAGTCTGTCCAACCCTGTTATTAGTAAGCAGTGCCCAGTTCAAAATGAGGTGGAAAAGTTAAAAGCAGAACAGACTACATGTCTGAGGCCTGTTGCTGAATGATCACCTGCCTTCATCAGGAAAAGGAGGAGAATTTGGCACCAGGTAGAGATCAGTGCAATGAATGGAATGATTGTGCCTTTGATTTGTTGCTACACAGCTGCAGCATGGAGTAGGAGGCTGCTGAGAGCACCTGGCCAGTAAGGAGTGCAGCCTTATCTACAGGGAAGTGGAGTCTGTCCGTTTTCTGTGACTAGCTGCTTGCTTTTCTCTTTAGTCCATACCATTTGATATGGTAAAAAGAGATCCTATAAACTTTGCCTTTGTAGTAGGAAGAACATGAATAGTAAAGTGGAGATGAATAGATATTTTAGTATTAATGAATGCATATATTAATAGACATAGATCTGAGGATCATGTGTCTGTAGTTCGGCTGAAAACTTTGGCATAAATTTGGCTTGGTTCTACCTAGTATAACTTTGTGGAATTTGCTAGATTTTCCTCTGATTTGTAATACTAGCGTTTGTGATGTGATATCCTGTCTTTGGTACTGATTGGACTGTTTTCATATGTTTACAAATCTTGCAGGTTTTTCTCTTCTCTCCCTTCTTTGCATGAAAAAAAGTAGTTTTATGTGCTCTGAGATTCCCCAGACCACTCATCAACCTGTGCATCATTTCCAATATATTTAAAATATATATAGTTTTGTTTAAATAAATAAATATTTCTGTCTGTATATGACAGTAGTAGTACTATTTCTAGTGAGGGATGTTGATGTTTAGGGGAAATCCCAGTGTCTAGGTTAAGAGTAAATAAAGGCCTGTAAGTAGGCTTTCATGACAATCTACAAATGAAAACATGGGGAGAATGGTTTTTTATACACATATTTTTTCTTGTTCTTTTTTATTTCCTGCTTCTCACTTGACTACATTTTCTACCCAGTGAGCGCTGTACTGAAGTCCTGTTTTGCAGAAGTCCAGCTCCAGTTTCACTCAGCACTGTAAGGTGAGCATCCTGAGACTCACTAATAAAACCCTTTCACGA
>VXAL01006036.1:71812-95986 GCA_013399475.1 Chauna torquata
AAAACCCTTTCACGACAGATATGTTTTTTTCCACTAAAAAGCAGTCCTGCTAGTCTCAATGTATAGAAAGCCTCCAAACAAAAACCAAAACCAAACCAAACAAACAAAAAAAACTTTTTATATTTAATAGAGTTAAAATGAATGCAGCATTGTGCAAAAAGAAAAGTGTGCTCTATAGCTGTAAACCAGCTGTTCTGATAAATAAAAAACTTCTGGACAGATATGTCCAGAATATGCAATGAAAGCCAGAGCCTACCTTTTATCGTGACATTGCTGGAAGGTTGCCTAACTGTTATTTCACCCCTTTTCACTGGCCCTAGACTCATGCGTATATTTATATTATTTTTCAGCATTTACTATTTACTAGAAGTATTTTATACAATTAATAAGGAAAAACCTATATACAGACTAATAAATTTAAGATGATATGGTTAACAAGCTAAAATGAGCTTATTTTAATTAAAAGTACACATCATATAGTATAGCTACCACATCCATATCAATAAGACAAAAGTGGGACACAAACAAAAATAGAACAAAGACTATGTTAAGGCAAAATAACTCTGGTTCACAGAATTCCAACTGCCAGTATATAAAAGGGAATGTCATGCATTTTTTTGAGAGGGTATACTATAAGTCATATTAAAGAGGGAAGGGTTTTACAGAGCTTTTAAATATTCCCAGAGTTCTGGAAAGGATCCTGTAGATAGGTCTGTAATGCTTTTCATCCAAAGATCTCAAAGTGCTATGCAGAGTGATGAATTAAGACTCAGGGTACTATTAATATTTACTTTCTCAGCTGAGAATTCTCTGATGCTTTAGTGATTAAGAAGATCCTACATCTATATTTAGACATGCAAGACCATGATTTTCAAAACTGCTGAATACTCGGTATTTTTCAGGCAGAAATGATTTAAGAGTATAAATGCTTAATTGTAAAAATACTGGACAATGTTTTATAAAGTTGCACATTACAGAGCCGTCAGCAGTAAACTGGCAGTTAAGGTTGCATTGAGATTTTTATAAAAAGTTGGACTTTCACTTCAGTGACCGAATATACTCTCCAGACTAAGGGTAGAACTGTTCATAGGAAAATGAAATTTCCTGTGAAGATTTTGTTGATACTGTAGCTAACTTTTGCAGAATAAATATTTTAAAACATTTAGTGTTAGAAGTATTGTCCTGTTTTGTCACAGTCTTATTTTCTTTTTCCCTAGTTTTAAAGACAAGTCCCCACTGCAGTTGTCCCTATTTTTGACATTTCCAGAATTGACTGCTGATGTGTACTTTGTATTGGAGCAATACCAAAATATCACTCTGAAATCTCAGCTAATGTAGAATCCTGCTGCCCTGCTTCTTAATGGAGCAAATTATCTTTGTCCTTTTCAGATCTAATTTGCTTCCAGTTCATTCCTGGGCACAATTTAAGCTATACAATGTTTGCAGTGGTGTTGATCCAGCATAACCAAAGAGACCGTCTTTACTTAGGTCATATCTATTCATTTGAAATAAACTGAGAAGCAAAAATGTATTTATCAGGAATTGGAGACCAGAACGTTTTCCACTGAGGAGTTCTATGGTCCATCAGAGCCTAAGCATGTTAAGCTTCATAGCATCCAGTAAACCCTGCTTTTTCCCAGGGGCTGGTTAAAAGACAACACAGTGGTTTCAGTGAGTTTCATGCAAGTGACTGGAGACATTTTGTTTTCCATTTATATATAATATATATGCTTTCTAACTATTGTGAATTACCGAAAAGTTCATCAGTAAAGCTACACAGAAATAGGTAAAAGCTTACTTGGCAAATTAAGTATTGAAATCCATTAAGTTGTTATGGAAATTCATAGAATCTTTCTAATTTCATGAAAAAAGTGCAAGCAAGCTTTCAATTGTGAAGTGGAGATTGTAGGGCCGTACCTCAGGTAAGCAGTTCAGCAAAGCCTGAAAGCATGAGAAACACGAGTCACATAACGAGCATAGAAAGCAGTTAAAATCAAACATGATGAGGTTTGTTTGTTTGTTTTTCTTTAATTATTTTACAACTGTATTCTCTGTCATTTAGGCAGCCTGGCAGAAATTACAATACTGGAGGGGAAATGGAAAGCAGTAATATATAGGATTCTAGATGACAGACTCGGGCAGTGGAAAGCATGCAAGTGCTAATTACATAGGGAACAGGCACAACTGTTGATCAGGATTTATGATAGTCTGTTTTGTGGACAAATGAATATTGGTGTGCCTGGAACTGTATACACATGGTGTGCTCTCAGGGTCATGGTATCTCTGGAATCATGCAGAGATGTGCTTTGCGTCACACAGTTGCACTTCCAGAACAGTGTAGACCTCTGCCATATGTCCAGGGTTCTGGTGCCTTTGGCTCTTTTTCATCTCATGTTTTATATCTAGAACTATCACTTCAAGTGCTGTGGTGGCTCAATATACTTCCAGAATGTTTGAAAAACAGTGATTGACATATTTACAGCAAGAATTATGGCACACATGGAATAAAAGAGCAACAGTAACCAAAACAAATTTGTGTTCATAAGGAGGAAAAAAAAAAAAAAATCTTACTCCTTACCTGAGTGGTTAGTGAAATCTTTTTTTTTCCCCCCCCCTCATAAAGTGATCTGATGAAACCTATAACCTTTAATAAAACCGTTTCCACAGGAGAAAGAGGCTATGAAGAGGTATTTTTTTATACTGTATCGTTGGTTAATTTTAAGTAAGTGCAGTGTGATATCCTATTATCCAAATTGTCATCTTTTGCCAAGTGAATTAATTACCAGATATTATGAGTGACTGTTCAGCACATGACAACTTATATTGTAGTGCAAAGAGAATTTTTGATATACAGAAGTATAATTTTTTATTCCAAAGATTAACTAAAATTAATTTATGAGATTTAGAAAGGAAAAAAAAAAATCTGCCCTGACAAATTTTGCAAGATCTAAAGGAAATGATGTAACATGGCTGAAAAAGAAGGTTAAGCAGGATACAGTCATACACATCAGATTCCATATGTGTGTACATGATGTAGGACTGTTTGTTGTGTTGAGTTGTGTTGACTATACAGAGTTAAATTAGAGATGTTAGGGGGAAAGCATAGGAGATCAGGCAAAATTGCTAGGGGTACGATACCACCTTAAAAAACACATCAAATATCTTTAAGAAAATAATTATTGGGCTCTTTATAGGGAAGGCCCTCCTGTCATTGGTTCAACAAAATGAAGCCTTACTCTGTCATGGCATAAAATCTAAAAAATGGTGAGTAATTACAATGTGTTTCACTGAAACAACAAGATCATTTGTACAAACCTCTAGGAGGATAACCTGACTAACACAGAGGCTTAGCTGAAAGGTGTCTGAAGAAGCTGGGCTCCCAAAGGAACGTCAGAGGAATGGTGAGATGAAGGTAGATAAGCTTGCTAGTAAATACTCGATTTCTTCTGTTACAAAGTGATCCTATTGCAAAGAAAAAAATATTTTGCTTTATCAGACCTGTATGGAACAATCAATATATTAATGATCATAGCTTCAAAGAACAGATACTCGCAGATACTGAATCCAGATCAGGCTTGTTGAAATTAATACACAGGGGATTAATACACGGGATCGTGTTCTAAAAGTGATTCCATTCAAAGAGACATTGTTTTGAGGCTTATCATCAGTGGGACTGGACTCAGTACAATTTAGAAAGGAGAGAGCAGTTGTTTGCATTGACATATATGTGTGTATACATATATGTGTGTATACATATATGTGTGTATACATATATGTGTGTATACATATATGTGTGTATACATATATGTGTGTATACATATATGTGTGTATACATATATGTGTGTATACAAAATACTGACATTCCTGCCTTTGTCTGGGCAGGAGAAGAAAAGAAAGCCTACTTACCTAAGACCATATTTTTCCCACTGACTGAGGAAGGAACAGTGTTCTATCCTGGTTTATTGAAATTTTTGTACCATTTGCCTCATGATAATAATGTAGCTCATTCTAGAAATCCAGTAGGCCATTATAACCTTAAGCAAAAAATAATTTTCTTTCTCCCTTCCATCTCAAAAAATCATTAATGGATTACAGTTATTCTTAATGATTCTACTTTGATTTATTTAATCTTTTTTCTTTAAAAACAAAAAACTCTGTGCAGATTCTATTGCAAAAGCTAATAGAAGATTTGTGCTTTGTTCTTGGCATGTAATTGAGGAAGCCTTATGGTGATTCTACAATACTGTGGCAGTGTCTGAGACTAGCCCCTGTGAAAAAAAATCCATTCTGTGCAGAAAAGCTATCCTTTTGCTGCAGATAACACCTGTCATTCTGGATATATGAAGTTAAGACTGTTCCTCATCCTGTTGAGTCAGGATGGTATAGATTAAGACCTCTGTCCAGCAAGAACCTGGAAAAGAAATATCATGTCCAGATTTCTATAATATATTCTAGATTTTCCTAGTTAAACTGATCATGCCAATCAAACATAATTTGTCACTATGAATGCTTATGAAACTTTTGTAGTCATTCTGCATTTCATGACTTTATGGCAGTTTCTGTTAAAGTATGAATTAACCAAGCACGTCAACACTGATAGGAATGGAAGTTTGTCAGATTTAAAATGTGCAAATCCTCCTTTTCTCAACTCCTGTAACAGGCTTCTAAGTCATAATTTGTTCTCCACGAACTGCAACGTTGCCACATTTGTTTTCAAAATGTGTAAAGTGGAAGTTGCTGTCAGGCTAAAAATTTATATTACAAGTCTCTGCCTCCAGCAAATTTTTACAGTTAAATTAAGCAAGGCTTATAATTTAGATAGACTTTTTGTTACAGCCACACCAATGTGAGAATCTCTGGTAGAGGGTGGTTTGTTTTTTTTTGTTTGTTTGTTGGTTTGTTTTTTTTCTGGGGGGTGGGAGGGAGTGGGGGGAATTTGGACATATTTCTGAACTCAGAAGACTTACATCTGTCCAACTAAGATGTTAACAGCTGACCACCTAGGCAGCAAATTACGCTGGTTATTCTAACCTGGAGCTTCCGTGTCCTGGCTGAGTCTGGTGACTGTCTCACCAGTGATAATTTTCTGTTTGAGAAAGAGTTGAAACTAATCTCACACCATTTTCAAACATTTACATTTCCAAGGAAAATGAAGAGATCTCAAATATAAACTATCATGGCCCCTACTTCCTTAAGTACTCTTTATCAAAGAACTTTTGAAAACCCTCATAGGCACGTTTGCAAAGATGCCAGGTGACAAAAGCTGACTTAGGAAAGACCTTTGCTTACGAGAAGCCTATGGTAATTTTAACCAAAGTGCTAATGATGTATTTGTATGACAAGTTTTCCTGTGATCTTAGTGCTGGTGAAAGAGGAATGTAGTGCTCCATAGCTTCACCAGGAAATTATGGATATGCTATACATTGCATTCCTTTCAGGTGATGATGGTTAAGTACTGAAAATCCGTTGTCTAATTGTAAGGGACATAAATGATATTTTTTTTGTTTAATGTGATAGACCAGGGGCTGAACTCTCCATATGTGCTTTCAGTGTAGCTCCAAACTGTTGATTTCCTTGGCTCTGTTTTTGGGGGATTTTGTTGTTGTTGTTGTTGTTCAGAGAAAGCAAAATGAAATAGATCAGCTGGAAAATATCAGCTGTGAATAGATGATGCTTTTTATTACGTGAATGGTTCAGATTCTCTGTTCTTCTGTCTTCCAAACATACTTTCATTAACCAAGTTACCTTTGACTGTTTTGCAGTAATATAGGTCATCTTTGATCAGCCAGATTGTACAGAAATAAGCAGCGTGGAGATGTCCAGTAAATGGGGCTTTGATATGTACAACTCATGTAATTAGTTTTTTAACTAAGGCTGAAAAACGCAAGTCTGAATTTTTAAGTTGAACACATGGACCTGACCTCAAGCGTTGCTCTATATCAGTTCTGTGGTTGCTCCTTGCAACTTATCTCGCAGGGTTTCTGTATCGCCCATGTTGTCACCCTTTCATTGCTAGTCATTGATATGGTGATGTTAGTTGTACACAGTGATTTACAGCAGGTTCACTACCACATACGAAACTAAATCCTCGCTTCAGGGTATTTGTAGATTAAAGGTTTGAGTGGTGCCCATATTTTGAGGTGCTGGGTTTTATAAGAACCAGAATATTGAAAAAACAGGTTATATTACTATGAAGCATTAGAGTTGCATGCTATGCAGTATTTCCATGACTGGGATGAGTTCCTCAGTTTATTCATTACATCCCTTATCAATTGCTTATCCTCTGCATGGCACATCAGTTTTGTACCCTCCTCTTGCATGTAACTTTCACAGCTTTATTATCCTGTACACACAGCCTTCCGTAGAACTTGGCCAGCTATGTCGTCTTACTGGGGATCCTGGCTGAGAAGAATAATGATAATGAGATGAGAATATAGATATCACATTGCTGTGAGTAACTGCATGGCGACCACTTTTGCCAAGAGCCGATTGTGAACACAGCTATTGGTCTTTCCAGAGCAGGCTCAGCGATGGCTGACAGAGTGAGATTGCTGCCAACTGCAAATTTTGTGAACTAAAACAATGATTATGTTAAAATGGACTGGAATTCTAATTGCAGCTGAATGTCTGTTTTCTGTGCCCTCCTGCTCTGGTCTCATCTCTAATTCTTAAAGCAGGAGCTAGCGTGTATCGTTGATCCTTCTGAGTTGTGCTGAGGGAGTAAAGCTGTCTATGGATATATTTAACGTCTTTGAATGAATGGTGCTTTATAATGAGTGAACAATCTGGACTTCCTTTCATCTCCTTACATGCTAGTTTTTGATATTTAGTATGTGTGTTAGAGCATGGTGCGTCACATGAAATGGAATATTTTAAGCAACTTCTTCACATTTAGGAGATGAGGGCCAAGTGGCGGGATTAGAATGGCTGCATCCCAGAGGCAGGCTCAAACTGCCTTTGTACTGTGCTCTGTGTCAATGATATGTAGTGCCTGGGTAGTGATTTTCATAATAGGCTAATCATGGTGGGGAGAAAAGCAAAAGAATAAAGTCCAAATTGTAATAGGAAGTTATTCAAACACGTCAATTAGCTTTTTCTCTTCAAATGTATAATACAGAACAACTGAATTTTATATTTACTAAATGTGAAACAGAGGTCTGGGAGGGTAAACCAGCCAACTGACAAGAGAAACACGAAGTGATGAGGAAATGTTAAAAATTTAACATGATGAACCGGTTTTCATCCTTTAGAATATAGCATTTGGATTGTCTGTTTGCTTTCGAATCTTAGGGAGTCAAATGACAATTGACTTTTTTCTCTCAATAAACCTGCCTTCTTACTTTGAGGAAGCATCCTTCACAACATGCAGCTGAGAACTGGCATAATTAGCTCAGCTGTTGTGCTCCCCACTTCCCTTCTGGTAGGGTGTGGACTAAGTTCTCTGTTGCTGAGTGTACTAGGAAGAGTGATATTCAGTGTTGTATCATCCTGTGGCTCTATGTAACATGAGAGAAAGGCACACTAAAAGCACCCGCCTTTGTTCATTTTTTTTTTCCTGGAGCTTGCTAATTAAATCATTAAAATTTTATCTTCACTTATCCATGGATAAAACCATTTGAAACAATTAGTATGCTGCAAGAGATGTGTGTGAAACCAGAAGCATTTATACGGAGTGAGTGACAAAGATAGACCGAGTATATGAGAATGCAACAAAGCTGCCCATGCTTCCAAACAGGCTACAGATAAAATTATAGTATTGGCAGTAGGTGCACTTCTAATTGAGATGGTGGCACTCGTATGAGAATACTAATAGCTAACCCATAGATTTAAGTGCAAACGTATTATGAATATGTTTTGCATTGCCACATTCCCTTTAGTAACATGATGAGGGAAGTTAGCCCCTTATGGAACTTGTGCACCTGAGTCACATATATAGGTTTTCTTGCAAGAACAATGCCATGGAGCTGAGAATCCAGACAGTTTCTGCATACCTAGTTAGGAGCTATGTAAGAAAAAAAAAAAAGTTCGTCATGTGGAGAGAGATGGGTTTATTGGCCAAGGCTCATTTGAGGAGCACCTTAACCAAAAAAGGACAGGAAATGTAATTTTGGTCATGACATTTTGATACATCATACAACAATTTTGCAGTCCACATTATATTTGTTCTGCAATTCCTTCCACTTTTTTTTAATAGGAAAAAAGCCTGGTGGTACAATTAGGCAGAAAAGAATTCTGGTCTTTCAAAAACATTTGAAAGAAATTGAAAAAAGAATAGACATTATTAAGAGCACTGATGTGTAATTCTGATGTAAAGTCTGACAGCCGAATTCAAGTCTGTGCTTGAAGTCGGAGGTGTGTTTGAGTCTGAGTCTCACAGACCTCCAGTGAACACCAGTCTGTTGTATTTGGGAACTATTATATTACACAGGAGAAAGGCCGGAAATAGTCCCTAAGCAAGCATATAATGTATTGTAGGAAACTTTGAGAGACACAGTATGGCAATTTCCAATTCTATTCTGAGTGTTGGGAGTCCTACTTCTTTGGGACAGTTTTGTTCTAATAAGGGGGAAGATCAAGAAAGGCTTGTTAGTCTATAGCTGAATTTCCCTTTGTTCTCTTTTTTAAACTACACCTCTGTTCCTTCCATAAATAATTTCTTCCTAGCTGTTTTGCTGACAGACTGGCCTCCCCCAGGCATTCCTCATATGTCAAAAAAGTTGTAATAGTTGTGTAGGAAACAACACTAAATTAAAATGAAGAAGAAAAACACTTTTGTTTTCTCTCTGCTGTCCCATGCCCATCCTAAACACCGACTTTACTAAAATATTTTAAGGTCTGCAGAAGTCAAAACATCTTGCAGAACATCATTGCTATTATTGTGTGAGGTTACAGAAGTGCTGTAATAGGGATGTGTGCCTGTCAGCTCTAACAATGCATAATGATATAGTACTCCATTTAGAAATGGCAATGACAGCTATTAACCTATTCTGTTTGTTATAGGATAATAGTGGAGAGTAATCCCTTGATTTCACTTAAGCACCATGAGAGTTTAATGCTGCCCCAGAAGAAGCAATTGTTGGATTCATTTAAATGAAACTGTAGAATGCTTTTTGTCTACATCTTTATTGTGAAAATTCTGTACTCGGAATTACAATTCTGTCGTTTGCCTGGTCTAAGATTTAAAATCAGAGGTGAAAAAGAGGGATCTTAATGTTATTTGTTCAGTACACCTCGGTTTTCAGTTCAGACATTCATTTATTTCTTTGGTGAAACTTCATTTGCATTTAGTCATGAGTTCTCCGTGTCTTGATTCATCAGTGAAGCTGTAGCTCTGACCTAGCAAGACTACTTTAGCTGAACCAAACAAAGAATTTCTACTTTTTTTTTTCATTCCGTACTGGTCATTCAAGTCAGGGACTTCTGAACAAACTCATCGTTCTTTCCATTGATCTGAAGGTAAGTCATCCATTTGCTAATGCAAAACAGGTAATGTTAAATTTCAAGTTCCATTCAACCTTTATTTTCTGAAAACATATAGTGGCATGAATCTGAGATAACTTGCCTTGGATTTTAAAAACATACTCATGTGGCAGGAAGATGCCTAAATTTAGGGCAGCTTTTCCTTCTTTGACCTGGTGTAGGCTGACAGTTTTGAGAGTACCGACAACGTTAGGTATGGATAGCTGTTGAATCGGCTCTACTCATCTTCTCACTCGGCATAGCACAGACATGTTAGCTCAGCTCACCTAAGAGGGCTGACTGGATGGAGGCATGGGAACAGCAGAATCCATCCTCACTCCATCCCCAACATCACTAAAGTGTCGTCTAGATCACAGCCAGTTCGTTATGCAGGCAGGGTTGAGAACAAAGGATACTTAGTGCATGATTGTCTGCAGTTTACTGGTTAGGCATGTCCTATATTTTCCCTCTCAATGTATAGAATTATGTTACAATGCCAGTCAGTGTATAAGACTGAACTGTAACGATGAGAATTGAGAAGGTTACCAGTGTACACTGTTCCCATCAGCCTGGAGAAATTAGATGGATCCCTATCTCTAGAAATTCCGGAAAAACTCCGCAGTATCCATAATCGTCTTCACAGTGGTTTTGTTTTATTTTGTTTCTGCCACAAATACTTCACATCTGCTCTTCACAAACATAATTTTTTAGTGTGAGGTGAGTTTAATTATCATACATCAGACTCCTTGAAAATCCAGGTTCAGATTTACCTTGATGGTATTTTTGTCAGGTTCTTCTGTATCTCCCTGCCCAAATCCTTTGCTCCAAATAAAGGACGTCTGAATGATCAAAAAAGAATACTAGACAAACAAGATGATCCATTTGCAGTCCCCCTGAAAATTACCCTACTTCTGTGCATTCTGTCATTGGTATATTTATTCATATTGGAGTCAGAGGCTCACAATAGAGCAGCTAAATATCAGGACTACACAGCCGCAGACTCTAGCAGTATATAGAATCATTTATAAATTGCTGATCAGATTCTACCCAGAGTTACATTTATGCACTTCTGTTGACTTAAATAGGGTTGCCTGGAAGTGCTAAGGATGGAATCTGCCCCCTGAAATCTCTCGTAAAGGTGAGACATTTATCCTTTGACATTAGTTTCCCCACATATGTCTTGGACAAATGGTCATCAGCATTAAAATAACAATTCAAAACAGTATTGTATGTTCTTTTTCAGCACACAGATATAAAATCCTATGCTTACATTTGTTTTGTGATGTAGTTTATTTTGGGGGAATCATATTGTAAATATGAAAAGAATTCTTTGCCTTCTCCCTTATTTTCCTTAATTAGAGTAAACTCTTAGGATGCGTCAGGCTTTTATTTCTGAAAAAGGAGCTTCTGGTTGGCCCAGCTGACATCACCTGTGTTTGAGAACTAAACTTTTTCCTTTTATGACCATCCAGTAACTACTTAACAGGCACAGCTGCTGTTCAGGGTCCATACCTGGGCTCTCCTGAAAGTAGCACTGAGTCACCCACGGATTTCAATGTTTGATTTCTACTAGCACAGATAAATGGAGAAGGCAGCCAGAGCAGGGTTGTTTAGGCCAGCTGCAATGTGGTTGCAGCTCCTGGATCTCAGGAGCATTCTGGATCCCAGGCTATTCCTAGGACATGCTGCCAACTATTTCTCCTGCTCTACAGGCCCTGTCTGCTACAGACAGGCAAGTGACAGCCTCTCCTGAGCAGACGCTAGCATTCTGCAACCAAGTACCCTGACTTATCATCTCTGTCTGATGTACCACAAGGGTGGTATAAAAATGGATGAACTAACTGGGGGACTAGTGCCTGGTCATGCTGCAAATTGTTGCTTTCTGAGGAGCGTTTTAGACACTAGTATACATTTGATTTTAATCAGGACTCTGCAGGCTTTTCCCTGAGTTGACAACAATGTTCGTATGAGAAGTCAGTGAGAATGGGGTTTTTGTTGTTATTCTTAGCCTACTCTTTACTGAGTGGCTGTTGATGGAGTAGTATAGGTGCACCCATTGTACGTGCATCCAGGCAGCTTTGTGACTGCAAAATCTCATAAAGTGAATGAAAAATGTTTTGCAAGTTCCCTTCCTCTTTTCTTTTGGGAGAGTTGTTCAAGATAGTCCCCACAAGGGAGGATAGTCTTGGAAGAACCAGTGTGTTCAACAGGCACATGAGCTGAAGGAGGATGCACTCTAAAATGCCGAGATCCTTCTTTTGGAAGTAATTTTTGAGCTTACAGGTCACGGTGGGATGAGTAAAGTTGATGGAAGTAATGTGAAAGTTTACAGCAACGTTCTATAATTGCATGTCCTGTTCCACTGAGCTAAAACTGGATTATTCAGATAACAGGGTTCTTTGACTTCAGGATCTTTGGAGCATGATAGGGATGGAAAAAAATCTACTAAATACTTGTTGACAGGAAGACATCTGGCCCATTCCCCTACCTGGACAGATATGTCAAATTTGAATTATTCACCTATTTTAGTGACTTATTTTGACCTGAACTCTGAGACATCACAGTGCAATTACTGTTTTTTTCTGTGCATGCTTAAAATACGAAAGCTCAGTGTTTGTGCTCTGCTTTGCATCAGTGAACTTTCTGAGCCTGATAAGGAAATCAAATTCCAGCCTCACAAGCAGTTCTATTTGCAAGTTTTGCAATCCCCTCCTCTCATCCCACTGTGTCGGGCTGTCTTGCTAACAAGTGACTACCTAGTTTAACTTCCTGTTATTTTTTTTTTCTAACTTTTGCAGAGCCCATAGATATCTGTAGGTCTTCTGTTTAATTTTTTCAGTTCTTGTTGAGGATGAGGATATTGCTGGTGAATTATTTATATGACAACAGGAAATGAGAGGGGGAGTGGTGTGAAAAATTTCCATAAAAATCTGATACTGTTTTCGGTAGATTTCAGTAAAAACATTTTGTTCTCTTCTTTGCAAGTTTGATTTATATTTTGTCACTAGAGAAAGCTGCCAGTGATTTATTTTAAATATTTATACAGAATTACAGTCTTAAGATATACACGCACATTATGAGAACCATATATTAAGGAATTTTATCTCCAAATAAAGAGTAGGAAAGGTTGTGCCTCAAATGTGAACTGATTCATTCTTTGCTAATTACCAGCACCTGAAGCAGAAATAATTCTCCACTAAAACTAAATATTTTGGTCAGTGTTGGTTTTAATTAGAGATGGAACAAATGCATCTTCCATGTGTTAGCAAAATATACCAATTGTCCACTAGAGCAGATGAAGAATGGGATGGGATGGAATGGAGGATGTAGTCTTCTTTTTGTAGTAAAGGAAATACTGTAACTCCGTGAACCGCAGCCATTCCTACTCTTAATGTAGTTTGGTTCCATACTGCATAGGTAACACCCAGAAAGCTTCTGGAATGGAAATGAGATTCTCTGGAACAGAGTGGCATCCTTGACAGTGAGGGGTTAGAGTTGCAAGTTTGCTTGAATATTTGGTAGGAGGTATCTTCAGGAACAGCATGCTTGGACTAGAGGATATAAATGTGGTCTAGAATTGTCATTTTGATGGTTTTTCATATGTATTCCTATAGTAGCCCTTTCTACTGGAGTTTGGAATCTCACCAAGAACTGACATAGCTTACCAGCTGGTAAGTGAACAGGCACCCATAAACAAGTGTCTGATTAGGTAACCATTGCATAAATTTAGCTGTGTATGGTGTGGTGTCTAACTATGATACTTTTTTTCTTTCAGGCTTAAGCTCTGTGAAATTTCTTATCAAATTGTAACAATATCAGTGCTTTCCAGAACTTAAAAATAAGCAGAGCAAGGTCATTGTATCTGAAGTTAAAGCATTTTTCCCCATTGTGATTTAAAAATAGATGGAAGGGTGAGACCTAGAGTGATTTTTTTATTGTTTTTTTTCCCCACCTGTAAGAGCTTCAAAGTATGCAGAAGAAGGCCACTAGACTTGAAATTAATATGCATGCATTGAGATATATAGAATGTAAATATATATCTTGAAATGCATGGAATTTTGAATGTTTGTGTTTAACATTGTACTTAACTGTGAATGAAGTTCCAGTACATCTCAGCTCGTGGTAGTCTGTTGGGAGCACACTGTATGCGTAAACATTTGTTTATTGCTGTACTTGTGTTGCTGATATAGTCAAGATTTTCTTCAGTAATTGTTCCTCCTAAAGCGCAATAGTTATGTATCCTGGAGATATTCTGTAATGTTAGAGCTCCATAAAACAGATATAATTGTTCTGTTACTACTGTTAAAGTTACTACTGTTAACATTACCTCAAGATAGCTTTCTCTTCATCTGTGGATAAATTTGTCAGAATCAAAAAGTGTATGTAATTGATCCTGCCTAAACTAAGTGGGATGGTGAAGAAGATTGTGGCAAGAAGGGCAAAGAATTCAGGCATGATTGGAAGTAAAAAGGGAATTACTATACATTATTTCAAAATAAATAATATAAACTCTGACATTAAGTTTTGTATCTGATAAATATTTAGATTTAGATTTTACATTGTCAGTTAAAGATAATGAAAAGGAAGCACTGAGTAATGTGAAAAGAAAAATAGGATGTCATGGAGTATTTCCCATCCCTTGTTCATGTGCTGGCATACTGTATTTATAATCATTAGTCCCTTTCAAATGTAAGTATTTTCTGAATCTTCTTTTCGAATGATAGAAATCAGTGATTGACAGTAAGCTATTCTAAGTCTTAGTATAAATCCCAAACTTCCTTCCTAGTGTTCAGTTTCTTGAGTATGTAACCAAGTAAGTAACTCATTTCCTTAACCTATAACCTCTGCACCACATTTGTAAAGCTTACTTTTGTAAGTGATTATAAAGTAGCTGTGTTTCCCAGTAAAAAATGTTATGTAAAATAAATTGCATTTGTATTTCTCCTTTTTTGTCCTTTTATAGTATTTTTAGATGGATACATTTTTTAGGAACTTTGTTTGACAACCAAGTTCATTAGTGTATGCTACTCTGATATTTAATTAATAATGTAATTATAGTCTCTTAGAGTTCATAACTATCACCATTTCTCATGTTACTCCACAACTCCTCCATGCTTGTTTTTTTTTCCTGATGCCTCTTAAGGCACGTCTGTTTTGGCTATAGGACTGCAGTGTTAAGCAGATGGTACAGCTACATTGAGCTTGCCCTGTGTAAGTACTTTAATAGATAAAAGAAATTTATTTAGCAGCATGAATCTATTGCTGCTACTCACTCGTTTCATTTGAAATTGCAGTCATTTAGCAGTTAGGCTAGGAGTAAACAGAGGTAACCAAGGCATGAAAGTTTTGGGGCAGCTTTTAACCTTTCTAGTTATTAAGTAATTTTGCATAGCTTTAACCTCATAGTCACATTCAAACGCTTGCTTAACTAAAAAGTCTAAGGTGTCTTAAAGGAATTATTTTCATCTGACCTTCAGAATTAACAGTGAAATGTGGTGGATAGGTTCTTCAGAAAAACAATAATAAAACTTCCCTTCCATCTCAGCAAATGAAGCTATGCTTTCTTTAGATTTTATTTGTTAAATAAGTAGTGTAAATGCATTCTTGACTCCAGGGCCATTAGGTGGCACACTTGGGCTGTGGGTTTGGCAGGGCATGCCATGAAATTGTTTGTGGAACCCAAACTACAACTGATGAATCACACATCTTTTAATTTATAGGGAGTGAAGCAGGAAGAATGCAATAAAATGATGTTTAGATATGAGGCACTGTAAATATTTAGTTGACTGGAAACTAGTGAGCTTTCTGCATCTTTCTTTTTAGGGCTTTAGGAAAGTGTTGTCTCCAGGAACCTTACAATACTTGTATGGATTTTGTTACTATATGGGTTGAATTCTCAGATATACTCAAGTGTGCAACTTGCAGTGAAATCAATGCGAGTTATATAGCCATATACTTGTGAGGGTCTCCAATGCCTAGCAAAGGTCTGTTGTTTTTGCTGTTTAAAAAACAAATAGACCAACAACAACTTAATTATTTAAGTCTTTGGTTATAAAGTTTATTTTTGGAATGTCTGTGCCATTGGAGTTACATAAACTATGTACAAATGCATCCTCGGGATTAGGCAGGATTGTTATACAGGGTTTAATATTTCTAAAGTTCATGCAATTTGAGTAGGATGCTTTCTGAGGTGAAGAAACTGAAGTTAACACAGAATAATGTTTTACATGTATCTGAGACACCTTTAGCCAATCCACTCCCAAGTGCTTATGATTTCCAGAGATCCAGCTCATGTTATATTTCTGTCTCCTGTTCTCATGAGTTTCTTTCAGTTGACTTGACAGTTTCTTTACTCCAATGGGATGTAGCTGCCTTATGAAGTTGTAATTATGGGTAAATCACGTGCCATTATTTCTTACTCATCTCAGGTGAAGAATATGTGTATGGACAGTTTCTGCAACCTGCTAGCTTTCAGATAGCTGAGGTAAAACTAGTGGAGAACCATTCTGAATACTAGGACAGACACCTGGAATTTCACAAGCGTCTGCATTTTTTATTCTCTAAGCAATGTAGCACCAATCTGAACAGTAGAGATCTGGGATGACATTTTCATGGTCTCTTGTATCTTCCGTGTTATGATACTTTGCTCTAGTTGGAATGTGTTCCCGGTTTTCATTAACAACAGAATGAGCTGCAGAAACAACACCTGAATGGACCAATATGTAGCTGACTTGGCCAGTGAATGATTCCTAATGTAATCATGGAAGCGTTTGTATTTGTGGAATGTCTACTGGAGCATCCATTTTTATTGGACAGAGAAAGAAGTCCAAAGGCTTTATTTAAAAATCTAGGGAAGGAGGCCACCCGTAATGTGGGGTATCTGTGCTGGGGAACGTTCTCCATGCCATCCCACCCCACACTTTATGCCAGAATCCCTTTAGCTTTCCTCAGGCTTAGTATTAATCAGCTATTTTGTATTGTGTGGCCATACAGTATATAGGACAATGGGGTCACACCTAGAAGTGACTATAATGCTACTGCATAATAATAATAATAATAATGTAAGACTGATGTTTATGTTATGTGCATGACTATGACTCGGAGTTTCCATTTTGTCTGGAGAGGGAAGCTTGAGTTACTGTCGTTCCTTCGTTTGGCCAGAGCTTTTCATTTAAGGTTTTATGTCTGAAATTCCTTTTGGATACGATTGCACATGCATTCTCACCTGTCTGCATTCTGATGCAAAAATTAGATGCTCCGCTCATATGGACTTTGGAATATTTATTTATGTTTAAAATTTCATGGGTTTGGGTGAATGTTTTTGTATGAAGAGAAAAATGATTGGTGTTGCAGTTACCTGATAAAATGTATAGTACAAGATTAGTTAGGATGAAAGTTGTATTATGATTTCAAATTCTTTTGGAAATAAGAAACAGTTTTCAGAGAATATCCTGATAGGGAAAGTAAACAAAGAATAAGGATACAAGTAACATTGCATTGCTTTTCATTGATAAGGGAAGATTTTTAGTTTATCATCAGGTTACAGCTACTAATTTAAAGCTCTTAAAACATTTAAGACTTTTTTTTTTGAAATATTAAAATACATAAATAAATACACCTAGAAAGTGGTGGTTTTTCCTAATTCACTGTTCATAGTTTCTCTGATGCTTCTATGCCTCATTAGGAGTAAGTAGTGTTATTGTGGCTAAGGGGGCACAGGCTGAACTAAGGCAAGGATCAATAAGGACACAAACAGAACAGTGTCCAAATGATAAAAGTTTCCATCTAGCTGCTCCACTCTTCAATTTCCTTACCACGAGTAGCCTCTCTAAGAGAAGGTAATGGTCCAGCAGTGAAGTGTACTATAAACGTGAGAAAGATGAATGATTCTTGTAATTTCTATCATAAATCTGCCATGCACAGAAACAGGATGGAATTCAAACTGTTTTAATGATGACCGAAGAGAGAATCTGCAGGAGTGCCACAAGTTTGGATTTTGCTGTATTGACAAAGGGCATATGGCAAGAGGCAAGCAACTGTCAGTCCCAAAATATATGGAAAAATATGAGTTAAGAAGAAGCTCTTTGGGACTGAAAGAGGAATGAGTGCTGTGTAGCCAGAATTAAACACATTGCTAAGCACATTGGTTTACCAGGAAGGTGAGTGGTACTGCTTAAGGCATTTAGGCAGAGCTCCTGAGGACTAAACACATTTTCTAGAAGTACTACATAAGCCATTGTGTGAAAGACATTTGAAGCTTTTTATTCTAAAAGTGAGAAATGTTACCTTTTGCTCTATTTGTATGAGAAGAGGGAGAATATTAACTATTTGGTATGCAAATAGTGGTTGATCCTGACCCAGTTCTTAGCTGTCAGTTGTCACCCTTTCAGACAATCAAGCCATTATTCCAGCTTACATAGCTAATATTTGCGCAACCTGAGGTGACAGCAGGAGGGAAGTTCATGTAATGAGCTCTTGCTCTCCCCCACCCCCTTGCATTTTAGTTAAATGCCTCTTTAAGCCTCTATACCTTTTGCTTCTGAAACTTTTCCTCTGGGCCTTTCTCCTTGCATGTGGCCAGCAGGACACATGATTTAGTATGGACTCAGTAGACCCTGTGCTAAAAAAACATGCTGAACATCCTAATAACTACAGAAAAGCAACTTTCTAGTGAATAGTAATTATCACAAAGTAGGTAGTGTCTTCTGGTGTGTTAGAGGATGGCATGGCTGAGAGCATTGGATTTAACTTCTCTCTATAAGAAGGTAAGATCTCAGAGACCCAGATATTAGGGAGATGATTTGTGTTGTATGAGCTTCATTACTTGATACTGTGCTAATTATTTTGATCACCCCCTGAAAATTCTATAGCAATATAGAGGTACCTCAGTGCCAAAAGAAATGTGACAGCCTTTTTTCTTTGAGATCTGCTAGTGGCTATTTTAGTGGATATTGTGGAGAAGGATGTTACATGGACAGAAGCAACCCTGTTTCTGATGTGAGTGTTCTTGAATCAATGGATTGAGAGCAGGGCTTAATTTTGCCTGCTCTTTCTAAGAGGTTAAATCCCCTTCACGTTCGATGTGTGTGCAGAGGATTGGGGCTTAGGCACCAGGGGGCCGTACGGATGAACTGCAGCACGAACACTGCAGCAGCTCTGCAACAGCACAGGCAGAGCAGGAGCTGCCTGTGCGGAATTGAGTTAAAAACTGCCTGGTTTGAACATACACATTTCTGAATGTGAAATGTGTGTGTGTGTGTGTCACGTTTTTTCTTTCAGCATGGAAAGAATTAGGTTTTATTTCAGTAATATATTTCTGTAGCATAGGCTGTAGCATTGTTCCACAGATGCTATCATTACCCAGGTGTTACAAAATTCCTGTTTCAAAGCTCTGTGATTGCACACAAGAAGGCCAGACCTCTCAAAACTATTCAGAGATTTCTAGAAGAAAACCATACTCTTTTGCTGTATTTGGAAGAAGTCAGCATTTTACAAGTCATCTTCTGCCTGTTCATTTCAACTTGTGTAGTTTGATGCAGCAGTAGCTTCTACTGTTATTGCCTCTGGACACAGTGTTGCTGCATTACTGAACCATTCTGCAGGTCTGCATGGTAATGGTACAGCATCATCTTGTCTTGTGTTGAAACACAGTCAGTCTTCCTACAGGACAAGTTATAAAAGTGTTTCCTTCTTTGAGGTTTGCTCTCATATATATACACGCACATGCAAACACACAAGCACTTGCAGTTTCTGTATGTTTTGTGTTTTACGTGCTGTAGTCATGTGTTGTGCGTCTTTGGGCATTATTAACTATAGCTTATTAAAGAATAATAGATGAAGATGACAACTATATTTGTAAGAGCAATGTGTGCAGCAATCAAGTACGTAATACTCAAATAATGAGCAAAAATGCCAGTAGTGAATATTCAATAGTGGAATAGTTGTTGCTTTTTCTGTAATGTGTTGAAGTGGAAGAGGGGAAATGGTGTTGAAGATAAGGATAAAGACTAGTGGCTGTGTGGCATTCCTGATGCAATGCTTGAGGGCTGATAACAGGCTTGGGTTTAGAATTTGTAGAAAGGGTCTATAAATCAGACAAATGCTTGGAAATTCTGATCTTATATGCTTGGCCTCTGGGGTTTATTTTTGTTTGTTTGGTTTTTATTGATTTACACACAGTTAATGGCTTGTTGGAATTTACTCTTAGTCTGATGTGGGATGTAGGGATATGGTATCAGGGAGATACCTCGTCCTTTAAAATCCCAGAGCTGCTGGAGGTTAAGATCTTTTTTAAAAAAAAAAAAAAAAGTGCAAATAAGGAGTGTTAGGAACAAATTGCCCTCTATTTTCTGATCCCAGTCACCTGACATAGGTCCAGGTTACAAAAATTGAATGCCTCCTGTCACATGGGTAGATTATCATCCATGGACTAGAATTGTTTCTGTCACTGTCTTAACTGTGATTTCTTTGTTGTGTAGTCTATATACTATTTCTGTGAGTAGCTAAGAGAAAACTTTAGTCCTACATTTGCAATATCTTACCTTCGTTCTTACTGCTAGTGCTCGTTATTTGTGTTCTTAAGGAACACAAGTTTCTGGCTTCCTCTTCTTTACACTTCTGACTTCTCTTGCAATTCAGAAAAGGGAAGTACTTAGATATGAGATGTTTTTCTCTTCTTTTCTGCTTTCATATATCCCTGTGGATGAGGGACAATACACACATTCAAATGAATCAAGGATGCAAGGGCAACCTCAGCTGTATCTTTCTTGGCCTTTGAAGTGATTAGTTTTACAGCCCTGTTTTTCTTATGCTAGCTTGTGGAATGGAACGATATTCATTGCAATGTTGTGCATATTACAGTTCCAGAAAAAGCCCTCAGAATTCCTGTATATGCCATTATACACCTAAATCACTACTCATCCTGAAGTTGTGCTCATTGATTGCAAAATGTCACATACAAGAATATCAGAAGTTTCCAGAAATGCTTGAAGAGGAGCCAGGAGCAGTGAAGGTCAGCAGGCTTGGGTATGTCTAGCATATGGTATTGAGGAAGAAGCGTAAATAGTTCTAGCAGCACTAGAAAGCTGGTGACTGCAGAGCTGGAGGCAGAGAACAAGGTTCCGGTCCTAACCAGCATGTATCCAGATTGTAGTTCTTAATTGTAGGGAGCTTTCTTACACTCCAGTTGGTATAAAGCTTAACCAATGGAGGTAATGCTGTGGGACAGTAACTTGAATGTTTTTTAAAAAGTATTACAGCAGAGTGCTGCTATGATTTTCATAGTTTTTTAACAAGGATTTGTTAGTGAGAGTATTTAGAGGGATTGGCAGGTAGGAGGAGGCATCAGAAACTCTTTGAGGAGGATGTTTTGTAGTGGTACTGGCTTCAGCAGGAGTTAGCAAAGAGGGAAAAAGGGAGTAGAATCTCTCTGTGGAAGAGGCAGGGACCCTGGAACCTGTATCGATATTTTGTTTGAAATACAAAGCAAGTCTCAGGCTTGAATTCCAGAGCTATAATTTATGCTTTGGGCTCTGCTGATTACACAGTCCACTGAAGCTGCTGTCCCATGGCTTGAAGCCCTAGTGGAATTAGAGCACTGTAATTCAGTGCCTGTGTATACACACACATTTTTTACACTCGGTATAAAATTCTGAGTGAAATAAAGGCCTGATCTGAAACAGAATTAAATTTCTGTGGAAATAATAGGTCAGATAAACAATACGTTGTTGGAGTTGAATTGTTTGGTGTCTATAGATTCAGACATGCGCTTTGAGAACAATGGTAGCTATGAATGATTTCCATGGTTCTATGCTTGCCATCTAAAAAGAAACAAACAAAAAATCCACGAAATCTTACTCCTTGAAGCAAGCACTTGGAAGTGGATTTTGGGTAGGGAAGGAAGAGTGAGATGAAACCTTGTAGATTTTGAGTACATCATCTTGTGGGGGAGCTGCACATCTATTTGTGGACTAGGATAACAGGTACTGCCTAAACATGTCAATGTGATGTGTATCAGTCCTGGGAACTAGGTAAGTGTGGTTCCAAGGAACAGTTTCCTAAGTGGTTGCATAGCTTATTAGTAGAGGAACCCAATGTGAGTTTTGCAGGTCTTCCATATAAATGACAACCAGTCACACTAACTTATGCTCAGTCTATACCATAGTATTAGAGTGAAAATTTCTTAAATGTAATTTTTTTGTACTGTTTTCTCATTAACATTTGGTGGTGTTTTTTATTATTTCCACTGCCACTATGAGCAAGTTGTCTTGTTACCATTTATCAGGGTACAGAAAGTTATATGAGCAAATAAATTTGTTTATACGGCTAGAATATGTTGATTCCCAGTTCTCTCTGAGGATATGCAGGAATTGCATATTTTGAAATCACATACTTTGCAAAGCAGTAGATTTTAAATCTATAAGTGCTTCAGCATTAGGTTACCCGCTACAGACATTTAAATAGTGTCATCTGGTTAAGAAATTAACTATATACCAGGGAAAAAAAAGATTTTTTGCTGGGCATTTTTTGATTAGATAAAATAGCAGCAGGGTGGAACCACTTCATGCCTCAGCAGGTTAAAAATGGCTGGGTATTACTTTTGGTAATAACTAAGTAGTTGCGAGGGTGAAGTCTAAGTAGTAGTTTGCTTGGTCATATGATAGAAATATGAAAATGTATGTGTCGATCATCAGGTGTACAACCAAAACTGCCCGTGGTCAGCATTCACTTTGATTTTCACAGCTTTTGTCAGTTGAAGTTACATTTATTATGTTTGAATGTGGTTTTCCAAAAGTAACAGAATCTTGGAGAAGAAATGATACCATATGTCACATAAACCTGGATGTAAGAGGTGTAATACTGCAGTAATGGGGTTTCAAACCTGCCAGGATACCTTTTGTAAATGGAAATTGATTTTTCTCAAGGATTCTTTACTGGGTGAAATAAATTAAGCGTCCATTTTAAGCGTCCATTTTAAGCGTCCATTTTAAGCGTCCATTTTAAGCGTCCATTTTAAGCGTCCATTTTAAGCGTCCATTTTATACAGTTTAAAAACCTCTTTATTAAAAGAAAAACCAGTGATATAGAAACAGATTCTAATAAATTAGAGCAAGATAAATTATATCGAGCTGTTTGCTGAATACCTCAGCTTACGAGTTTTTTACATCTGAAGAATACAATAGGGGCCTCATAGGAAGACAGCCTGTGGATGTCACTGAAACACTTGGACTAGCTATAGATTATTTTAGCAGTGATTATGAAATTGTGTCTAGGCTCTTTTGTCCTCTTTTGCTATACACTTTTAATTTGATAGGGTTCTTCTGGTGAATATTTGAGTTGGAAAGTCAGTTTGGTTTAGGTCAATAGGCCCAAGTTTGACCTTAGACATAAGATAGTCAACCTCAAAATGCTGCACAGTTTGTACTCAGACACTTAAAACGTTAATAGGTTTTTAGGACACAGATGAAGCTGTTGTACTCATTTTGCTGGCATAATTTACTACATTAATGATCAAAAAAGAGTGAAAAATACAGAGTAAAAGTGTTAATTTCAAGCGCCATTACAGAAATACAATACAATAAAATGAAAAATCAGATAAATGTTCATTTGCTGTAAACCGATGGTTATTAAGAGCCCACTGCCCTAAAGCAAGTTATGCTTGTAGTACCAGAAGACCTAGGTCACTATCATTTGTGAAACGCAGATTACTTAATGGAGATTTTTGTACAAGTTTTAATAGAAAAATAGTAATTTAAGGAGTATTTCTTTAATAATGAAGAGTTGGCATTGTTGTAGTGATTGTGTTAATGCACTGCTTCCTGTTGCTTTAGCAGCTAAGGCATTCTTGAATAAATATAATAAAAAGTCACAGTGTAACTCATCAGTCAGCGTATTCTGCATCCCAGCCTTGTGCTGGGTGGCCAGTTCTCCAGCTGCCATTTGTTCTTGTTCATGGTCCTGGTTATGGAGATCTCACTTTCAGCCTCTGACTTTGTTAATTAGGACTGTGTTTAGAGCGAATCTATAAGCCTTGGTATAGCACACCCATTGCCTTTCTCTCTGCCTGTTTGCTGGCAGACCTGATTCTCTAAAGACAAAGGGCCATGTATTCTGCTTCCCTTGATACTGGTTCAAATGTTGTTGCATCATTTAACTATTACAGTAGTCCAAAACTAGACTCCAGCTCCTGACAAAGTTTACATGTATAGGAGATTTACGGTGCTCAGGTGACCACAGTAGATCTTTGCACTGCTGCTTCTCTCTGATGAAAATTATGTACTAAGCAGAACGTAAGGCATACCAAATGTAAGGGGCATTCAGGGCTAAAAATGAGTAACATCTGTGGAAGCATGGGTCCTTAGAGAAGCATTAGTCAACTGGAAATAGGTATGAGAAATGTTTCCCTCCTAAGAACTGGAAGGCACCTTAACTTTTCGAATTTGTTTAAAAGCTCAAGTGTGATAGGCTTGCTCAGGTTAAAGCTATTGTGCGTATTTATATCTCAGTCTAGATCTGAGTCTTGTTAATTGTTAGGTGTGCATTACTTGTAAATAATCTAAAAATCAGTATGAAAGTTTTTGAAAAACTAGCTGTTGAGTGCTGAAGATGTAGCAGGAGAAATGTAGTTTGGAGTAAATATATATTTTTTTAATAAAAACTTCTCTAGTGCTATTTTGCATACCAAAAAGGCCTGCTGACACTTCTGATATACTTCAT
>VXAL01006041.1:0-18869 GCA_013399475.1 Chauna torquata
TACCATGTAAACCCAATACACACTCCATGCTCTTTTCTTGACAACACTGTCCATCACTCCCTTGCAAGGCTGCTGGTTGCTTTCTCCCTCCCCTCTCATTCCTGGTTTGAAGTCCTCCTTATGAGCTCAGCCATCCTATTGGCAAAAATAGCTTTGCCTCACTTCATGAGCTAGATCTCTCTCCTCTCAAGCAGATGCAGACCTGGAAACACGGCTCATGGTCATAGAACCCAAAACCCTGGCACTAACACCAGTCCCAAAGCCAGTTATTGACATGTACTATCAGTGCCTTTCTCCTCACTCCCTTTCCCCTCAAAAGTGAGAACACCACTTGGGCCCCAATGCTCTGGACTACTGCCCCCAGAGCTATGTAGTCACTTTTGATACTGTCCAGGTTTGTCCTTGCAGTATCATTTGTGCTCATATGGAATAACAGGAGGCGGTAGTAGTCACAGGGGTGGGCGAGCTTCAGCAGTACCTCCACAATATCATAGATCTGGGATCCTGGCAGGCAGCAAACTCTTTGGCTGATTAATCATGTTGACAGATGGGTGCCTCTGACCCTTGCGGGATGGAGTCATTCATTATGATGACTTGCCACTTCTTCCTGGTGGTCTTGCATGGTTTAGGGTTAGGTGGACCAGATCCTTTGCTTGTCAAATCTGGCTTCTCCTCAGCATAGAGGGCAGTGAATGTATTTAGAAGATGTAAGCCTTTAGGTGGGGCAGGAGTCTTCCCCTTGGCATCAGAAGTCACCAGCTTCCATCCTTCCCCCTTCTCCAGAGGTTGTGCTTACCTCAGCAGTGGGGGTGGACACTGCTAGCTTCCCTCCTGCAGTTGTGGTCTGAGGGTCTTCAAATTGTTGTGTCACAGAGAAGATCCTGTCTATCTTTCATCTTCTCTGATGTTGCACAGCCTGTTCACTTTGTCTTGTAAATTTTTCACTTGACAGCACAGCTCCTCCAAGACAACACACTTGCAGGACATTAGTGTGCACATTACAGAAATGCAAAGGCAGATATCAGGTTTGCTGCAAGCACTCTTTATACATTTTATAGAAAGAGTCAATCTATATTATTATATAGAATAACTTTGTGGAACAGAAACCAGAACTAAATTTCCTTTTCTGCAGGGGATGGTTCTCACCACTGGCTTCAGACACGTGCTTCCTGTTACCTGGCTCAACAGCTTTCTAGTTCTCTTCCGCTGTGACTTCGGGAGGACAAAAATCTTACTACCCAAGCAAGACTTACAAACTCAACACTACGACACACGACAAGGCAACCTCCTCCCCAGCAAAACTGAGGCATTGCCCCACTGGATCTGTTTTTGAATGAAAGTGCTACTGTTTTGTGCCAGCTCCAAACTTGCAGAGATGCATTAGGGATGCTTGAATCAGAACTGCTAACTGGAGCCATTTAGGTACAGCACTGTCTTCTTTCCACAACTAGAATTGGTACAAGCAATAGCTAGGTATGAAGAAGACTTCTGAAGACAGCCAGAACAAGAGAGTTCAGAAAAACTGAACAAGGTAGACATTAACAAGGTGAAGAGGAAGTTTGTATAACTTCATTCTATGATTTAGGCACTGAGATTATACCTAAGACATCCAAGTATATTTGAAAATGATAGTCAGAGAATTTCAGCCCTCAGTGGCTCAATTCAGTTAGAATTTTCCCTGCATTGAATTCAATTACACCAGAGGTATTACTATAAGGACAGCATCCTTGTACATTCAAAATTTATCAGGAGTCTCTCTGTGTTCTTCTGCTTTGGTCAGAACCTGAAATTTCCTGTATCTTTTTCTTTTGACAGATACTTCTGTCAGGAAATGCACTGAAAGATTTCAGGTTAAAACAACAGACCCAGGAAATTGTTAGTGGGTAGGAATACTCACGAGAATACACTAGTATTAACATCCTTTCTCATTACGCATACATTGTATGTATATACATAAATGACTATGCATGCACACACACACATACCACTTAGATAATTAATCATGTCTTTGTGTTACTTATTTCTTTAGTCATTCTTGGTATGATGTGACTGACTGAATAATTTATTAGTCATAAGTATTCTGTCCCCTCTGGATATTATTTTTTACTAGGATGACTGTCTGGCTGGGAAGACATGAATCAAGGGTGTTTGTTCATCATATGATCAAAGTTTAAGGCCAAAACTGAGCTAGAATTCTAGAGGGTAAGATTTCTGCCTTGGTCATTAATTTAGGATATAATCTGGGGCCAGTTAATGATATTATGTGTGCCCAGCTTCCCCATCTGCAAAGCCAGGGTAATAATATTTTTGAGAAACTGAGACTTTCTCAGTTTCTTTTGAGAAACAAGAGTGCCAATTCATGTTAATTGTAGTGAGTTCTAGGGTCTGAACAGCCAACTGTCAACCATGAATCAAAAGTCTGCAACTAATTATGGTTTCTGTAATACTATCAATGGCACATAAACACTACAGGTAGGTCACATAAATAATAGCCAAATTGTCTCAAAATCCCAGAGGCTATACTCAATATAATTCTCATTTCAGATGAAAAAAGATTGAGCAGAGAAGCAGATCAAAGCCATTCAGTAATACAGTCATTTTAGGCAGTCATAAACACAGAAGGGAAATGATAAAACAGGAGCCCACAAATGGAGCAGGACTTTAGACTGTAGGAGGTTAAGTAAGGGTATATCGATTGATGTAATTCCTGTTGACTTGTTAACTCCATGATGTAAGCAAGAAAAAAGAGAGGAAAAAAAAGCTATCTTTGGAATAAACATTCAGCTATTCATAGAAACATAACCAGAAGGGATTGGACAAGTTTAAGGATAATAGAAACCAAATCAATACTTCTTTCATTTTGAATGTTCTTGTTTCAGCTTTGTCAGCTCATAACAAGTTCTGTTAAACAGAGCATTGTCTTAACATAGCAGTGATTAGTATGTGATCCAGAAAGTATACGTATAAACATGTGCTGGTCATTTTGCAAGAACATCAGCTGTTTTATCTACAGTGTACATGTGTTAATGTTATGACTGTTATACATGGGCATTACACTTATGTTCATAACAGGTGATACTTCACATTAATCATACACTTTTCATCCTCAGTTATACATTCTCCACTACTTACAACTTAAAATTTGGGTAGCTGGGAAAATCATAGAACCATAGACTCATAGAATAGTTTGGGTTGGAAAGGACCTCTAAAGATCATCTAGTTCCAACAACGCTGCCACAGGCAGGGATACCTTCCAGGGATACCAGGTTGCCCAAAGCCCCATCCAACCTGACCTTGAACACTTCCAAATCCTCAGGTTCTCCTCTGCAAAATTACAGACCTAAGAGTCCAAGAACCTAATCAATTTACACTTTCTCTGTATTCTCTTTTCAATGGATGCAAATAAATAAATACATAAATAAATCCTTTTTAGCAGACTTGTCATGGAAAAGGAAAAATAAAAAGTTTTAATATTAAGAAGATTTCAGCATGAAAAATCTAGTTTCTCTTGGAAACTTCTCACAAAAAAACTTACTACAGAGGAAAGGTAGGTAGAAAGAAGTCACTATAGTATGTTGGGTTTTGGTCTACCCACCTTACTTTTGGGAACTTTTAAGAGAACTGAATTGAAAACCTATACCAGTTTTCAGGGTCCTTCTTTCTTTGAGAATGCAATAAATACCCAGTAGTTTCTGAAATCAGACAGCATTCTTACATTTGTCATCTCCCAGGCTAGTACATGTTACAGTTGTAGCACGCTACAGTCGTACTGTAATGTTGTATAAGAGTTTATTAGAGATGAATATCAATGAGGTTAGAGACTTGGTTCAGATAAATTCAGGTGCAATATTGAAAATTCAGACTTCTCTGATCCAGCAGCCAGGTTGATACTGCATTTCCTTCATTAGATTTACAGCACATCCTGGATTTAAATGTCTCATAAATTTCTGTTAATGCATTTCCCACAGCGTATGCAGAGACATGCAGTTTAAATGATTTTGACCCTACACAGTTCAGGTACTGTGTTCAGGGGCTGTATGCAAACTGTCCTTTGAGAAATCTGAAAAGCATCTGTTGAGCTGTCCTGCCCTCCTAGAAGGCAGAAGTGTAATTTTAATGAGATCTTAGTCCAAATAGAACATGACACAAAATGATTTTCAGCTGCAATTATTCAAAATTCTTAGGTTGTGAAAGGATGAAAAGAAATGTACTCTTTAGAACTACCAATCAGGTCAGTTTTGAGGTTAACTCTCCTGGGAAATTTGAGAAGTGATTCAGCTTCCAAAAAGCATTCATACTTGCCTTCCTTTGAATTAAGTATTTTTTAAGTGGTACAGGAATGTCCACTAAGGAGCATTCTAAGATAGTCTAATCAGTTTCTCTAGTAACCTAAACTAGATCTGGGTCCTTGGAGACTCAAGGAAATCAAAGTCAATGTGATTTCTCTCTTTCTCTCTGCCTTCTTTATTTAGGAGGAATTATTTAAATTATAAGAGATTATTTTAGGTCATTGACAGGAAGCTAAATTCAATCTTCACAGTTAATCACGCAGTTAATCTTCACAGTTAGCTCTTTTGTTAATTCATTCTACGAGGTGTGTTTTAAGCTTGTCTCAATAAAAATAAATAAATAAATAAAAAGAACTTCTAATTGCTAACTTATGCAACTTATGCAAATGTTCTGCAGTCTGATTTTGGTACAGATTATGCTATTTTTTATGGATAATTAAACCTAACAGTTTGATACATTTGTAAAAGAAAATGTGTTAAAATTTTTAACCTCTCAGTTGTCCTTTTTTTGCGGAGAGTTAAAATTAAACATAAAGAAACATGAAATTTGCTTTCATCTGGAATAGAGTATCGTTGCTTGGAAACATAGTCAGGTGTTGTTTAATCGCTAGTGTGATCCACCAATAGGTATGAAATTCAGAAAAAAAATTAAGCCACTATCATTTTTTATGTAGCTCAAAATTCAGCTTTCTCATGCTTAAAGACTAGATCATACTTGCCCCATAGAAAATATGAGAAGAATTGTGTAAAGAGCATGATTTAGCTCCAAAAAACATATGGCAAAATATAGGCCTTCACAGACATTACTGACTGGAAATTTCAGGTCCTTTGCAATTCTGCACAGCTATCTCCATAGTCTCTGAGCTGCCCCAGGTGGCTACACCACCTGGTTGAGTTGCCTAGATTAGGATTAGAGATCTGCTATATTTATTTTGTAGGAAGAGGGGCATCTGCAGAAAGTGGTGCACATGGAGTTGACTAACAAGGTCACCACTGCATATATGTATACAGCAGTTTATGGGTAGCCAAGCTGCTTGTGAATCAGTTGCTGCTTTTGATCAACTAGAGATTTTTATTTTCATGCAATTGCAAGTCTATTTCATTTTATACTAACACAGAAACAGAAGCAATAGGGAAACAGAGCATAAAAAACTTATTTTAGATGAATCTCCTGACTGAACCACAAAGATTATAGTGAGCGGTTCAGTGTGATGAAAAATATACACAAAAGTATCTTTTAGGAGTTTTCAAGTTCCTACCTCATAATGACAAACAACTGGTTTTAGGGATAGTTATGTTTGAGCAAACCAGACTCTAGACTAAAGTGTAATGGTCCCATTATAAATTAGGAACATTCTCAAATCATCAAAGAAGTCAGTACTAACCAAGATCTAACCTTTTCCACACTGAAGCTCCTGTATTATTATTTTTTTTTTCCCCCATTATATGATAAAAGTGCTTCTTAGTGCTTTGTCATGGAGATCATTTAACCATCACTAAAGACTACCTTGTGCCAAATTTTGGGTTGCTGTGCTTAGGGGCAGCTGCTGAATCATGTTCTAATTCTTTATGATACTTATTAAATTTTTTTCTTCCCTTTAAAGTACAAATAAAAATAATACACAGTTTTCAGTCTGAAAAGTTAGGTATGATGAGAATTCTATCATTTGAAAGAATGGATAAGTTCTTTACACATATCCAAATGCATCCATTTCTACCTAGTTGCCCTGGTTGGGAAATGTGACCCAAATCCTGCAGCTCCCAGGGGACAACCACAGTGTTTAGGATCCTTGCTCTCAGACAAATCACATCCCTTTTTCTTCCATCTTCACCAATATCCAAATACCTCCTCTCCTTTAATGGTGCAGACTTTCCCTTCAACTCCAGCACAAGTATCCAGCACAGCACAACAGCTGATTGCAGCAGTTCATCTTACCACAGCCACTCTCAACATGGTCACTCCCTTTTTTCCTCAGCAGCAGCAGAACTCACCCTCCTGAGCTTGCTGTAAGGTTAATGTGGTGCCAGGTAAGTTGAGTTAGAGTAAGGCATCTGAGACTAAATGTTGCAACAACCACCCCAGCAGCAACTGTTGTTTTTCACTGTCACTATTTCTGTAGTAGCAAGAATAACAATGGCGATGTTAGGCTTTTGCAGTCAATGATAATGTAGCTGTTTCCTCTTTCTGAGAAAAAGAGAGATGGCTAGAAACATGTTGCAAACCAGCACCTGGCCTCTGCCAACATAAGTCTATTTTTTTGCAGATTATTGTACCATCTTCCTCCTCACCACAATGTTTGAACAACTTGATAAGCAATATAAATGACATTTATCACATGCCTTTGGGTATTTTCTTCTGCTTCTCCCTAGTCAATATGCAAAGAATTGTATGCGTGCAAAATTAGTTACTGTGTTTGCACTTCTGTATGTATATTCACGTTACCAGATACAAAATTAGATAAACCAGCTTTGCTCTCAGAGCAAAATATATAGTGGTGTTACTGATGACTCTCAGTTCCTGGGAGGAATTCATTTCCTGGTCTTGGCCCCTGCCCCAGCCAAGTTCTATCAAGAGCATAGGGGAACTATCCTATTGCTGTATGCCTACAACACACAAAATAGAAATAAGCAACATATTTGTTATCCAAGAATGCAAGTGAGACCGTAATTACATTTGTACAAGCATTTCTTCCTTTGAATATAAAAATGGGTATTCTGGATCAGACTAAGGGTATATCTCTTTCAGACACTCTATGTCTGATGGCTGATAAGAGATTCTTATAACAGGAAAAATGTAAAAACAGCAAGCATAGAGCAACCTTTTTTTTTTCTATACCTTCTCAGCATTCATTAATCAATGGATGTGAAGTACTTGAGAAAGGGCGATATTGGGACCATTGCAACTCATGGAGAAGAATATGAAGAATTTCATCTTCTAAGAACTTGTCACACTTTGTTTTGAACATATTGATAATTTTAGTCTCCATGATGAATGAATTCCAGAAATAAATTATTATATGAGTTGTATAGAAAGGTTGCTTCCTTTTGCCTGTATCAAAATTCATGAGAATTTCCTGGAAGTATCCTAGTTCTTGTGGTATGCAGGAAATTTTAAATAATTCCCTGTTTACTTTTTCAATGCCATTCAAAACCTCTGTCTTTCCTCAGCTGTTTCTTTTCCAAAACCAGAGTCCTAATTTATTTCATCTCCACTAGTAAAGATACTCTTTTCAATCTGTTTGTCCTGACCAGCCTCCTTTGTTGCTCTGTGTTTTTTTGTTTGTTTGTTTGTTTTTCCTTCAGCTAAAATATTTGATTTGAGACAACTGAACAAAATGGTACAAAGTATTTGAGAAGTAGAGCATCATCATTCTTTGTATGAGAAACAGTGTGGCCAGCTGGACTAGGGAAGTAATTGTATCTCTTTACTTAGCACTGGTAAGACCACACCCTCAGTACTGAGTTCAGTTTTGGGCCTCTCCCTACAGAAAGGACATTGAGTTACTGGAATATGTTCAGAGAAGAGCAACATAGCTGTTAAAAGGACCAGAAAACAAGATGTGTGAGGAGTGGCTGAGGGAACTGGGGTTGTTTAGTGTGGAGAAAAGGAGTCTGAGGGGAGACCTAATCGCTCTCTACAGCAGCCTGAAAGGAGGTTGTAGGGAGGAGGGTGTTCGGTCTCTTTTATCAGGTGACAAGAGACAGGATGTGAGGAAATGGCCTCACCTTGCACCATGGGAGGTTTAGATTGGATATTAGGAAGAATTTCTTCATGGAGAGCGTGGTTAAGCATTGGAACAGGCTGCCCAGGAAAGTGGTAGAGTTCCCATCCCTGGAGCTATTTAAGAGATGTGTGGACATGGTGCTGAGGGACATGGTTTAGTGGTGGACTTGGTAATGTTAGGTGGATGGTTGGACCTGATGATCTTAAGGGACTTTTCCAACATAAATGCTTCTATAATTCTATGATTCTATGATCATAAACGTACAGAGAAGGATATATATATATATATATTTTATCATTTACTTACCAAAGAACTTATTACACCCAAGAAGAAATTTTAGAGCTTATTTGCTGTGATTTCAAAATCTCTCTACTGAGAGGTAGTTACTAATATAGGAATCACTTCCACATTATTCTGGCAGTGCTTTTTCTATGTATATAACTTTGCCTTTACTGTTAGTTGCTAAAATATAGGTGCATAGTGTAAGAGTATGTAGAAGGAGAGTGTGTGCTCCTTTAAGGATATCTGGTCAAGCATGTTTTCCAATGCAACAAGGGATAATAAGAAAAGGAGGAGATGGGAACCAAGTCTGGTCAGTCACACTAATTGATAAGGGCATGTAAGAATGCGGGGATGTTCATTCCAGCTGGGTTATCTGATTGAGGACTTCTAAACTGGGAGACAATGACCAGAAAAGCCTAGTCAGTTGTACTAATTGATAAGGAAAGAGATGGAAAGTAGGAATGTTGATTCAAGCGAGATTGTCTGAGTGAGGATCCCTGGGTCAGGATGATAAGAAGATGGAGAAACCATAAGCAAAATGCTGAGACATAGACCTGACAAAACAAAAATTGAGACAATGACAAGAAACAAACCTCTCAGTCACATGAGCTACAGGTACCACTTTCAGGAAGATCAGCCTGGACTCTGCAGCTGATAAGACTGCAAACCAGGTTGGGGGGGGGGAGCGGTGTGCGTTTTAGGGGGGTGCAGAAACTGCAGAGCTCTGCAAATCCATGGGGGTTGTGCAGGGGGAAGGAGGATCAGGAGGAGCAAAGAGGGGGATAGGTAGAAAAGGATATGAAATGGCCAGTTGCCTGTAAAACAAGGCCGGTCAGTACACTTGTCTGGCCAAGCCCTCTGCCTATCACCACAGTCTGTCCTACCTTCTTATATTTTTCTCTCCTTAAATCTTTTCTTAACTATTTCTCTGTGTAACCATACTTTCTCTCCCATGTGTACATGAGCTGCAAGGATTGTGACAGCAACTGGCGAGACCTGGATGTGGATGAGTGAGCCTCAGTGCCGGCTCCCGCAGTCGACTTGGAGAATGGACACCCCAGCCTGCGGTGCTTGCTACTAGAGTGAGTGCAGGCATTTCAGCACCAGTCATTAGTAGGCCCTAGATTCACAAGTGGAATTGGTGCTAGCTGCTGAAGTTGGGCCAGGTGTGTGGGTCCGCAGACTGTCGTGCCAGCTACTGGAGTGAGTGAGGGTCCTAGCATCAGCAGTTGGAGGGTCCTCTCTACACCTAGGGAGGGCCTCATGGACTCTGAACCTGGAGTGCCAGCCGCTGGGGGGATCGGCAGAAGTGAACTGGGTGCCAGCTACTGGAGTCAGGCTGGAGATGTAGGCACTCCCAGTCTGTGGTGCCAGCTACTGGATTGAGCAGGGTCCTGTCATCAGCTACTGGAGAGAGTGGGGTTCTTCTACTCCCAGCCACTGGGGCAGGAGTGGTGTATATTCCCAAACCAGCTACTTGGTGAGTTGCTGGTGTGAGATATGTGAATGCAGGTCTCTGCACTGGCAGCTGGAGCAGGGCTGCAGGTCACAGCCTGTTGCCTGGTGCCAGCTGCTGGGGGCCAAGTGTCTATATCTTCCCTAGCCTGGTGTACATGGGGTGTGCATGTATATTCACTAGCAAACTTTAAGCTGGAGCAGCTGGCGAGTAGCAGGGGCCTCGCGTCCAGGCTGCGATATTAGATGGGCAGTGTGTCTTTGCTGGTATGCTCAGAGGGACTAGCAAATGTGGTGTGCATGAGTGACAAATGTGTGAGTGTGTGCATTTGCAGCAAACTTCAAGCTGGACTAGATGGCAAGTAGGTGACCCGTGAAGCAGGCAAGAGGGCCTTGGATCTGGGCAGAGACCCTGGGTCCCCAGGCACTGGGCTGGGCTCCAACAGCTGGACAGGCATGGTCCTGGGCTGGAGTGGCCAGAGGAGGTGGCTGCCCTCACTTTTCACTCTTTACCTCCCTTAACACACAGCACCTCTGGGGATGCTTAGCTTCCAGCTGCCCATTCAGAAGGATGCAGTCCTGAACTTCTGAAAAGACTCTTAAAAGTCCTATGGCATACCTCAGCCACATATGGATAGCTCAGATACAAGAAGGAGCCTCTAATGGCACAAGACGTCCACAGTTTGGCCACCGAACTGAGCCATTATTACCATGCAATCCTGCTGCTGTACCACTTGCTTGCTTTCACTTGTGACTAAATAACTGCAATATCATTAAAATTTGATATCCAACTGTTCAGCTACCTTTAGACTGACCATCACAAGTCCCAGAGATGACTGCCCATGCGGGAGTCCACTAGTAACTAATTTCTGTTGTGCAAATTGACCACAAGTGCTGGTATATCATTTCCTATTCTTTAACCATGTGTCATGTCAGGCAGTGGGAAGCATCTTCCCTGCTCCTGGTCATTTGGCTCCCAGAACTCAGGGCCGCATATGAGAGAGTGCAGCTGAGGGCAGCCCTGATGGTGACCCATAGCTCACTGCTGGGTATCTCTGTGGGGAGGCCACAGCCAGGGCCACTCTCTTCCCATTGGATCACATTAAGCTGCAGCTGAGCAGTTTGTTGCCTTTTCCTAGTCATATCCTGAAATGTCAGCTTGCTTTTCCAGAAAGCAAAAGAGTTAGTTAGTCTAACATACCATTGTAGAGAAAAAAAAAGTGAAATACATTAGACTCACAATTACACATTTGATGGATATATGATGAATAAAAAGTTGTCATCGCTCCCTCTTATAATTATATTTTTAGCTGCTCATGTTCAGTACAATAATGTCAACAGATGGCTTGCTAACAACACAGCTTGTTCAGGTTGTTGTGGAGGTGACAATCATGTCAAAATCCCATCTTTTTCTCTTTCTTTTTGTGAGTGTCCCTCAATACTTCCTAGGTGATTTTAAATGGAATTTGGTTTGCTTATTGGAAAGCTATAAAGCTCCAGCTGCCATGCTGAATTTCATCTAGAAAAATGTGTGTGCTTCTGGATGGTTTAAATAAAGGTAATCTAGAACAGAGATTTCCCTCACCTCAACAGTGAAGGAGCAGTAATCAAACACTTCCTGATATTATTCCACCAGATTCATGAACATGCATTTTGTGGCTATATATCGAGCAAGGAAATGCAGGGAATATCTAAAGGCAAGGATGCATAAGGCTGAGGTGGTATTCTTACAAGGGTATTTCAGTCACCACAAATAATATACATCTTGCTGTGATAGTTACAGGATTTAAACAAACACCAAAAATATCTGAAGGATTAAACACCACCTCACAAACTGTGTTCGTGCCAGTTCAGTATTGTGATGTAATTCGAAATATTTAGAGCTGAACTAAAACATAATCAGCTGTCCTATTCTTTTTTTTTTTTTTTTTTTTTTTTTCCTCCTTGACCAGCAAATTCATTCTAGTGTCAGCACACAGTAAAAATATTCCCAGATACGTTCTCAGAATCTCCTCTCTTTCATTACACAAAGCTTTCCGAGTGGTCAGTAGAGATCTGTGGAACCATTGGATCACTAAATAATATGAAAAGGATCACAGAATATTCAAATTCAGGCTGGTGTCCCACTTCACCAGAACAAAAGAGGATGCAGCATAGAAGAGATGGTACAGCCTTGGGAGACTATTGAGGGAGTTTTCATGCTTTGTTGATCTGAATCTTTTTTTGGGCTTTAGAGTGGCTCATTATGGGTTTGGATATGGGACAACAGTGAAAGTGAAGGCTATTAAAATGAATTAATCATGCTAACATTATCATATCAGTCATACTAATATGCAGCAACGGTAATTCATTTTTACATAGTTCTAATGTTTGATTTCTTTTAGTGTTCTCCTTCACAGCAAGAGAGCAAAAACCATTTTTCTATGCCTATGTAGATAAAAAATGGTGAGTTTAAAGTGCAGAATGTTCTGATATTATGTAGACACTTTATAACAGTAAGCACAATGAAGAACTTGAATAAGCTGTCTGTGGAGAGAATTTCAGCAGAATTTTTGATCACTGCAGAAAAGCTTGGAAACGGTTTTTCCCTGAGGAAAAGTCAGACACTTGCCACAATGACATAGGTATACATCTCTGAAAATGACCAGTATTGAAATTAATAAGTTACCTGTAAACTTAAAGCTGATAGGTTACAAAGCCAACCAAAATATCACTGAAACTAATCAATCTTCACAGTTTTTCTCAAACCACCCCCAGACAATTCCCAAACAGGAGAGCTGACTGCCTCTAAATCTTCACTGATGTTTTTTTTAGACTGGAAAACTCTATGATTTAAAATTACTTAGGAAGAGTACCATTAGCCAAGGTTATATTTAGCATAAGAGTAAATACAAGGAAGTTGGCAAGGAATTATTTATCATAAATAGAAGGAGGAATCATGGCTACAGGGGGGACTGTGGCTGAATGCCAAATAAAGAAGCTTTGTAAAACATATCTTCATAACTATAACAGCCCTGACAGAAAGCACTGAAGAGTGGACTTATTTAGAGACCCTGCAGTGGTCTCTGTATGTCCTCTGATAACACTTTTTTTTTTCTTGCACTGCTTCATGTAAGAGTGTCAGAGTGGGCTTGCTGTGTTCAGATGATTAATTTAAGTAAATCAGACTGTACAGAGTATTGAAGCTGGCTTTCTCAGCCACCTGACCTACTTAAGATTCATCAATTTGTAAGGAAGAAGGAACAATAAATATAGGATGAAATAGTGTCTACAGCCAACATGTAATTTACTGGGCATGAGTGAGGTGATGCATGAGTCTCTGTTTTCAAACCTTATATATATNACTGACTGGATATAAAGCTCGACTTTACCTGACCATTCTTGCATCTATGCTTAGTCCATTCCTATTCAGTATCTTACGTGGTGATCCAAGTTAGACTGCTAAGTGAAGGTCTTAATCAAGATGCCAGAGGAATATGTTTGTTCCTTGGTGTTCTTCTCCTCTCCATCTGACAAAAAATACCGCAACTCATAAAAGATCCTCTCATGCACAGTATTGCCTGAAGGATGAGAAAACACCACATTAAGGGAGTCTCGTACAATAGATGGATCTGGCTCACTTTGAATTTTCTGGCTTATTAGATAAACTGAGCTCTTAGGAACCTCTTGTCATCTCAATGTGCAGAGAAAGGGCCTTTCTGAATTTAAACAGTCCATCCACATCTTGTCTTGGTAAAAGTAGAAATGGCTACCATGAAGACGATCTACAATGGTTTCTTTGGCTGCCTCAAGGAAGATTTCTCTGTACAGCTAGTTACTCATCTGTAAAATTAGTTATACAATATGAGATAATGATCAACATTTTAGGGAGAACAAAGGGTTTAAGACTTAAAACAGAATTTTCTATGAGGAACACACTCACCACAGGATGAATAAGATCAGGAATAACTGGTATGGCAAAGGAAAATATATGATTGAAACATTATGATGTGTGCTTTTGTTACACTCAAAATCTTCCTATATGCAAAAAAGAAACATACCTCATATTTAAAGAGAAGAGTTTATTGTTAGTGTAATTGAAATCTTAACAGTCTAATAAAAATTATTATTATTATTATTATTATTATTGCAGGTCTAGCTATTACAGAAAGTGAATATAAAAGATAATGAACAATACCACTATTACACTAGAAGTCTCAATAATAATAAATTTTTTATACCCACACTTCCCAGTATTTTCCCTTTTATTTAGAATCACTTAAATTAACCATCTAAACATAACAAAGCCCATCCTTCCCTGCCCCCTGCTCACAAGGTCAACAGCACAAGTCTGAGAGGGTTTGGGTGAACAGCTTCAGTCTGTCTAAGCAGGTGGGAGGTATGGCAAGTTGACAGCATCTCAAGTCATTTGCTGTGGATGCTGATGGTTGGATAGTGATGGCTTCTTCTTCCTCACTGTGGAGTCTGCTTAGGGTTGCTTTAATATGTTTGGTAACACGCTCCTATATTGCTCTTTCTTTTGGTCCACAACTTCACATCACATAGGAATTTACTATTTATGTTGCATTTTATGTATGTTAGATGCTTGTACTTTACTTCTTCAGTATCCCTGAAACTGGTTTTGCCCAGCTCCAGGTCTGCATTTACTTCAATGACTACTGGTGAGTTGTTTATAGCTACGGAGTCCTCAGTGTCTCATTTCTTATCATGCTACACCTGTACTCCTCTGCTTTGCATCTTATGTCACCACATTTCAAGGCATCTGCTGTTACACCTGTATTTCTCTGCATTGCATCGTTACATTAGTCACCAACATCTCTGTGGAGCTCTACAGCTTTGGATCTACATTTATGTTTTTATGGGATGAAAAATCAGAGTATTCTACCATTTCAATATTTTAGGGTATAGTAATTCATTTAAACAAAAGGAATAATTGCTGCTAGTTCCTACACCAACTGCAAGAAAGTTTCTACAGTTTCAGAAATAAATTAAATCCGTACATAATTACAATATATTCCCATGAGTATTGCACGTCAGAGCATTTCTTGCATGCCTTTTGCATGCCTTGCAGAAGTTACCAGAAGATAAAATAGCTTACTCTAATTCTCTTGCACCAGTCTGTAAACACTAATGCCACAATTAAAAGAAATAATTGTTGTGCCTAAGTTTACAGGGCCATTATCCAGCTTTTGTGAGGCACTCAACATGAACGGTAATTTTTAACAAATTTTAAGTGTTCTGTTACTGAGAATAGCCTCCTCAGAGCTTTTATGTATGCTAAATATAGTCAAGAAATTGTATTGTGTTATCCTTGATCCCAGAGATGAAAAAGTTTCTAAGACTTTTTTTCTGGTCCCACAACTATCAATAAAGAAACCAACTGCGCAGACATTTCTATGACAGAACTAAAGAAAATAAATATTTGGTAAAGAAGTGCTATCACCCACTTCACACTTACACTACTATCACAAATAGTAAAAAAATATTTTCTGTACCTTCGCTGAATATCACTTCTATCAACTAGCCAGGTGACTTTAGTTAGCAGTGCATGTATTTTCTAACTGTAAAAAAACACATCAAATCTCATTAAAAATATTACTTTTAAAAATACTGTGACAAATATTTAAGCCTACATTCCACAGAATGTCATAGAAAATCAGACACCTATAACACTTCCTCCAAATCAAGTCCTGACCTTGATCTCAATTTGCACATAAAGCTAAGTAAGCATAACAAGTTACCTTACAGAATATATAAACCCACTGCAGAACAGACACTAGTAAATGTGAATATCCCAACACAAAAGCTAATTCTTTCTTGCAATTCAAACAACATTGTCTTTTTAATTTTGATTAGCTTAATTTTGTATAGCTTTGCATGCAGTCTGAGACAGAAATGGTAAAAACAGATACTGTTAAGTGTCCATGAAATCAATTACTTAACACAGACAGGTAGAGAATCTAGTAAGAAAGTGTGTCCTAACAGATTTGCAATACAGCTTCTGTTCCACAGTCATTATTCAGTTTGGGAATATTAATCACAGGCCAACAGCTTTGCATTGAGAATCCTCAGGTCACACAGTGATGTAAGCTTCTGATGGACCATGAGCCATTCTGGGATTGGGAAGGATTCAATTTTATGTCCTGAAAGGTTAATCTTTTAAGGATTTCTTACATGAATAACATATCTACACAGTTTCACAGTTACCTTCTCACTTCTCTCCTTCATTCAAATACACACACCACGATGAATATGTGTCTATACCTATAAACATTTCAGCTGATGTGACAAGACTAAGTGGTGACATGTTTACAAATGGGGGAAGGCTATAGAGATGGGGATGTTCTAGAGAGTTCAAGGCATTAATCAGAGAATAAACAAGGAGGTAGGAAATTCTTGTATAAAACCAATGAAATGATTCATTTGTATACATATGACAGAAGAGAGAAAAAAAAAAAAAACCCTAATGACAGACAGTACAGAAGCAAAAAGAGCAAAAATCTTTTAAAGCCCTACCTGTAAATAATATAACCTGTTTTGTGCCTGATTATTTGTCTGGGAGCACTGACATGAAAGTTCAGTGTGTAGATGTTTGGCTGTGGTAATTTCAGTCCGATCATTCAGATGGCTTTCTCAGTAAACCTTGATGAAAACACGTATCCTAGAGGTAAATTCATCACTAATATCCATTTTGGCTTGCAAAAGTCATTTTATGGTATACCGTGTTACATGCCTGACTAACCTCAGGGGCTAAATAATTTGTGGCCATTATGAGATGGACTAGTTTTAAACTCCTGGAGTTCTACATTGGCTTCAAGCATCACAACAGCTTCACAGATCCTTTTGTTCAGCCAGAAATAATCTGGTGCTACATTTTCAAAGCAAGGTGTTTTCATTTGTATCAAGTGGTCATGATTCTATCTACTGAAACCTTGCATTATAGCTAGCTAGAGACATTTTCAGTTAGCCAAGAAAATGCTGGAATAACAAAGCTTAACTGGACAAAAGAGTTCTGCCACTTCAGCTTCTCTGAAACATTAAAAATCTGTGTTCTCCAGTGCTGTGGCAGTAAATAGTAACATGTTAACCAAAGGTTGCTGACCCTGTCACCTACAGAGTTTGTAGCCATCCCTCAGTAATATTCCTCCCCTTTTGGAAGCTGTAATAGTTGGAGATATATTAGCATAAGAAAAATTAAAAAAGGTAATTGGGAGGCAAAAAGAGATTAGTTTAAAATTCCTTCACTCAGGACTCCGAAGGACTCAGAAGTTAGAGGCAGAAAAAATTGTTGTATTGTGCATTCATTTCCCTCCTATGCAACATTCTCTGATAAATTGTCCAGCTAAAAGTTTAATGAATATCCATAACTTTTCTACTTTGTCATAGTGAAAAAATATTGATAGAAATTTTCTGCATATTAAGGATATATTGTCTTCTTAATTATAACCCCTTATTCCTTCTCTTACCGCTGTAGAGTAGCATACAGAGTTCTCCATTTTTGTGATCAGTTTCTGAAATATTTATTTATATGGAATACCCCTTACCTTATATAGAGTTCTACTAATATAAGTAGAACTAATTATGAAGTAAGACAATTCCATAATTAGATGTTTATTGAACACTTCAAATCTTATCTTTAATATTAAGAAGCAAGAACACAAGCCTGGAGAAAAGGGACAGAACCATCTGTCTGCCATGCAAATAGTAACTTTTCTCCCCACTTTTTCCTCACAACTCATCATGCATGCATTTTCTTCTGTTTCTTTACAGTGAACATGCTAGCAAACTAGTCAACAATAATGCTCACTGCATTTGAAAACTTTCCAGATAAAGTCTTCCTGGTTAAAAAATGTTTCGTAATTAGAGCAGGAAATGTCAGACAACCTTAACAGCAGGAGGTCCTAAAAGTTCCATTTGCTGTATTATTGCCTAATGACATGTCTTACCAATATGTGTTATCTGTGTAAGTATAAACATTGCATACTCAAGGGAGTTACAAAAGAAGTAGTGTAAAGAATCTGAGACTAGATTAAAAAAGGACGTTCTAGTGAAAATAGTATTGACTATGTTTTATGCAATCTATGTCATTGACCAGACTCTCTTTTATTATATTTTGAACTTGAAACCAGCCAGTAATTTTTCAGACACAGCACTTGATATCTTGCAGCACTCTGCAAATAATCTGCCACATCTAGTGAAGTCGGCTTTGAGAATAAAATGTCCTTTCCTATAAATAAAGTCTATGTATTCTGACTCATATTAATAACAAACCAGAATATTTATGAAACACATTCATTAAAGCTTTTGTTCAGCTGATGAGTTGAAAGCCTGTTTTGACTTCCTAATTATCATCACCAAAAACCTTTGGTGAGGATAAAATAATGTGCAGTTAATATCTAGCAGTACTCTAGTACTGAAGGACCAAGAACCACAAAGCTGAGTAAACAGGCATTGAGGAACTAAGGAAAAAAATGACATTGTGACAAAGAATGTATTACTTGCCTTGAACCTAACTGAATGATAACAAAAACTAATCTGAGGATGTTCTTAAAACCATAATGAGTAGGAGAGAATGGCAAAGTGAGGGTCAACTGTCTATAGAAGATATAATAAAGCCCTGATTAAACAGAAGAAATCAGGTATCTGTATAGCACCTAAGAGATTAAGAAGAGTGACTGGTGGGGTGAGAGAGTGGAGAAAAGAAAATGATCAAAGGTCACATCCTACGTTCATCAGGAAGCAGGATAACATCAAGAAACAGCAGGAAAAAAAACAGAATCAAGGTCCTACAGGGAGGTTTAACTTCTGATCAAATCTTGCTTAGCAGTGGCTTCAGTTATGGTATTCAGTATGCTTAATTGATACATCTTGTAGCTGTTGATAAGAAAGTCACACATTAAGTGACAAAGCCTAATGCTTTGTTTATGCCTTAAAGTAGTATTCTACCTATTTGTCTTCACTGCATGGATTCCACTGTCCACCTCCTTGAAGAAAAAACTAGTGAGGAAACAATGCATTCCTTCAAGCTACCGGCTGAACTGGTGAGTGAGGATGGTCTGAATATGTGAGAGATCTATAATTAGAGATTGACAGGTTGGTCTTCATCATTAGAGTCTTT
>VXAL01006042.1:1615-15678 GCA_013399475.1 Chauna torquata
ATCCTGACAATTTCAGAATGTGTCAGGTTGCTAATGACAAAATGAGAGGATCTTGTTCATTATCACTTATTTGTGACATTTTTGGAGCTGCTGTCGTACAACATGAATTATTTATGCTTGATCCAGTTATTAGACTGTTTTTTTTCAAGACTGTATTGATTTAATATAATAGAAGTCTGTGTGGAAAACATCAAGCAAGCAAGAAAAGAACAGCTCAAGAGAAGCCTTTGCAAACTTCTAGGAAAATGAAAAATATCTGGCCTCTAACTAGGTGTTTTCACATCTTCCCAGATAAACTGCAATGTTGACTATGAACACAGAAGAACATAGAGCTCAAAAAGGAACTTGCTATCATTTTTGCAGACTTTACCTTTGCCTTGGTTACCATTACAAAGAGATGTAGAGAGAGGTGTAGTTGTATAGTAGTGTTTAATTTGTTACGCTATGCTTAAGGTGATTTTTTTTAAAAGCTAATATAAACAATAGTTTGTGTTAGAAACGCTGCCTAGACTCTATAGAAATGCACAAAATCCAAAAGAAAAGGACTGGGGGACTTCTGCATGGGAAACTGTTGAGGAGCGGAAGAATGGCATTTCTAACTGAGGTCTTAAACCTTTGAAGATGCTTTGAGATGGAAGACAGAGGGCAGAATTAAAGCTAGCTCTGAACACCGTCATTATGCACTGCTCATGTGTGTGCCAGCTGACCTGTTGGAAACAGGAATAAAAGAATACAGCTTGTGACATCTTCCATGAGTGTATTTGTCTTTTGGCATACATTGGTCTCCTAAACTGATGCTGAGTGGATGAAAATCTCCTAAATAAGGAAAGCCTAAGTCTTGATAGTGAGTGAACTGTGTATTGCTTTCTGAAGAAAATAGGTTGCATGATTACTAAATAAATGTGTGTTTGAAATCACAGAGATAATTAGTACTAGCATTGGAATGGTCTATTTCTTGCAGACTTGCTGGTAATGCTCTAAACCTACTCTGTGTCTCAGAGATGTTGTTGCCACCTGTTATTTCTGGTTCATCTTGAAAGGAAAAAGTACCATTCAGTCAACAATAGGGGGTACTTGCAAATACTAAGCAGTTAGAAGTGCCATCACATGATCCAAACACTTTTTTACAACGAAAACTTGTACCATAATATTGACAGTAAATCATTTAGTGAATTTTTTAATAGACACCTTTCGCACAGTTATGATGCCTTCCTGTGAGTCCTTCTGTGTCACAATATCAAACATATCTGTCCCATCACCATCTATAATTCTGTACTCTACTTCTGCATTTTTTCCAGTGTCTGCATCTGTTGCTTTAACACTGCCAATGGCTGTCCCGACTGGGGAGGATTCAGGAATTCGGAGGTGGATGGTACCTGTCAAAGAGACAAAGAGCCACTCAGGAAACCCACAAGCCATTACACATGCATTCAGTAACATTGTCTGTGTCACACAATAGCTGACTACATATTTTTGTGTATCTGTTAGAGATCTTCTTTTTTAATACAGAGAGGATGGGTGAAATATGAGGTAGAGAACTGTGCAGGGGAAAAGTTTGTGTAGAAGAGTGAAAACAAAACTGTAGAAAAATAAAATGATAGAAAAATAAAATCATAGAAAAATAGGGTTGAAAAGGCCTTCTATTTTCCTATCCCAAAGAAAGTTCAACTATATCTGTACTTTTTTCCCTGACTTCTCCAGCCAACTATAAGAAGCAGATTGAAATTTCAGTTTTCAAAATTAGATCGTTAGATACAATATTAAATAAATAGGGGGAAAGGTTTTTGAAAATCCACAAGCAGAAGGTGTGCCTGTACTTGTTAAAGCAGTAATTCGTGCTTGAGTAAGACTCATGAACATTGCGGTTTTGGTTTTGTGTTACTTTCCATGGCTCAGTTGTATCTCATTATTGTGGTGTTATAGAGCAGACAAAAAACACAGGAGTAAAACTCTCATCATTCAGAAATGCTGCAATAAGTTGTAATAAATATCTTAGTCTACATTTTAGTATTCTATGTCTTAGCCATCCTGTTAAACTGCGAATAAGGGTTGAGATCTCTGATCCCATCCATCAGAACACAGGGTAGGAAAACATGTGTGATACATAATGCACTAAGAAGAATTCTCAGAAAAAGATTTTAAAGTGAATACAGATACAGCTGTCACTCCAAAGATGAAAGTTAAGTCATCTAAGCTCTATTGAAAAACGTTTCATTTTCTGTCCTTAGTTGAGTGTTTCTAGACATGTCGTTTTACTTAAACACTTCCTTAGCTAAGTAAAATGAGTTAGAAAGGCAATTCAGTTAACGGCAATGCAAAAGTGGAAGTGATAAAGGCCAACAATGTCAACAGGAAAAAGGAACAGGCTACCCAAAAGGCAGCACGTATATACCTGGTTACAAATAAGAAGTACAGAAAAGTCCATAATGGAAGTTAGTAGCTTTGTGTGATCTGGAAGAATCATGGGGAGAGAGCAACACGATCTTATCATATCTTCAGGAAGACACAGGTGAGGATTATCAGTGTTTTTTAACAGAGTGTGTTGTAAGGCAACTACAGAGTGTCAAAGGGACTGGTTTTGTTTTTTTTTTTTTTTAGGGGGTNTTTTTTTGAGGAGATGTATTGAAAAAAAACAAAACCATTATTCACTGGGAAGTTTAAGAGTTTCTCTCATTCTGCAGAACTACTTTTTTTCTGTGCCATTATTTTGTAGTTTGCCTACCTAAAAAAAAAAAATTCAAAAAATTAAACACATTCACATATAGTTTATTTATTAAATCTTGAATGGAAAAGACTTACATTGAATTTCTTACAATTGTATTTCACCAGCTTTTGATTCAAAACTGATATATATCAGCAGAATTCATACTTTATGACCATATACACTGCATATTCTATTTATAATGAATTTATTTTTGTGCAGTTACATTTTCGTGTTTCAATCAAGTGATTTATCTTGCATTTGCTCTGACATTTTCATTACCTTTCTCTAAAACCTAAATCTGTGTACTTTGCTACATTAGTATATAATCTCTCTGTAATCTGTTAATGTTAAAAAAAAGAAAAAATAGCCTCTGCTCCCATTTAGTATTTATTCAGTACTATGTGTCTATGGTGAAAGACTTTTTTTTTTCCAATTAATATTCATACATTATAATTAGTTTTATAGTGTGTCAACTATTTGCTGCCATTTTTTTTATTTTTTATTTTTTGAGTGCTTAAAACTATATCCCCAAGCTGTGCCTTGTGGGCACTACTTTGACTCCCACTGCAATACCCAACTCATTAATTTATCTACCAAGTGCTAAGAACTCATAGCTTGAAATACTAATAAGGCAGTGGAATCAGAGAACGAAAATAACCAGAAATCTGTCACCTGAAAGACCATTTTAATTTTATGGTTAACCTATCCATTAATAGAAATCTCCACCATTGTATGAAATACTCCCTTTTATTACTTTTATCACTGAAGACTATAAATCATTTAGGGCATTGACTAAGTATGGGATGCAGTGCAGCTTTAGGCACTACATTAGAAAAAAACCTACACAAACTAGGATTACTCTTGCAAAACTCCACTGTAAATCCCTTTTCTCACACTGCTCTTTTTCCCCAAGGAGAGTCATGTACTGTTTGCATGTACTCCAGTGAGTGATGTTCTTTCATTTGTTGGTCAAGAATAAAAATAGGAGGACCAAGGAAGAGAAAAGCTTTTCCATACACCAAGGAGAGTGGAAGTCATGTGGAAGATTAAGTCTACATACTTGTGTCAGTCAGTCATAAAGAATGAAAAAGCAATCTTATTCAAATTTACCCTTCTTCCCATTTACTCTTACATACTATAAAGGTTAGTATTTTTATAGAGCAACATAGGGTCTACAGGAGACATGGTTTGCTATAACTCTGGTGCATTGAGTTTCAGTCATACTCAGGCTCCCAAGTCCATAAACCACCTTGAAAAATGAGAGTCAGACTCAGAAAATGAGTTGACTTATCCTAAAATAATTAACCCAAGGCACTACATAGCTGTATTTGTAAAACACACAATGAATATACTGATCTACAATATCAAGAAAATGAAAATATAATTCCAAAATATAATACTTACAAGACAATTTTATTCTCAAAATAGGTAATACTCTGTGTGTGTGTGTGTGTGTGTGTGTGTGTGATGCTACAAAGACGAAGTACACTAAACTACTAGGGTTAATCTTTCATACTGGAAACTAATGTTTCTTGCATATTAATCATTGTAGAGTTTCACTGGTTGCTACATCTCTGCTCCAAATAACAGTTTAAACTACTGTGTCAAAAGGCTTTGGAGTTCCATCTGAGCCCAGGGAATGCAAAAAGACCTTGTTTATACTTATTTTATTTTATTTTATTTTATTTTATTTTATTTTATTTTATTTATTTTATTTTNTATTTTATTTTCCATTTAGCATAAGTCAATACGATGTTCTTAATTCTGAAAACACTTGAAAGTATGACAGCTGAAACAGAGAACCAAAATCTAAGGTCTTTGTGGCCTTTCTGTGCAGAACCTTGAAAAAATACTGAATTTCTTCAGAGGAACAGTCACTGACAGATATATGGTTTTCAGGTGATCTTCAAGAGCAGAAAAATATTCTGAAGTGACCCTGCTCTCTAATCTAAACCACAGAAGAATCAGTGGCTTAAGAAATGTTTTAAGAAAACAAACAAGAACAACAACAACAACAAAAAAGTAGAGCTCTTCACAATCTTAATATGAGTTTCCTGTGGGAGAATTTTAATCTGTCCTTTGTCTGAAACATCTAGCTGTAGTATGCTACTCAATCCTGTGAAAACATAAGCAAACAACATTTTTCCTTGTAATTTATAAATCTGATAATAATATGGTCATCTCATGAACCTAATACAAGTCTGTTATTAATAGGACAGAATAAGAATAATGTAACTTAATCAGTATCTATTCCAGTAGTCTTATTGAACTCTATTAAAATCAGGAATCATTATAATGCCTATTTGCATTTTGAGATTAAGTATACAGATTTTTTAAAAGTCAATGGTTAATTTTTTTACTTTCATATAACCAGTAAAATTACATTCAGCTTTATAAAGGTTTTAGACTTCATTTCCAGTGAAACATACATTTGTATTTAGCATGGCAATTGGTGGATAGTACAGAGAAAAAAAAGAAACCTAACAAATCAAAACAACAAAAAAAAACCAACCATGAGAATAAGACTTAAAGTTTCTTTAAAGCAAAGATCCTATCTGATTTACACTGACAACAGAAAAATGCACAGGTATTTCTGGGATGCTACAACATCTCAGTCCAATGAATATGGTGTTGGATTGCCATATAAGTCATGTAAACACAGTCTAGAAAGTTGATTCCACCATTCTAGGTATTAATTTCACACGCTGTTTAAGAAACAAGAAAAAAATGAAATGAAAAGAAGAGCATAGCTATGCATATTTGATGTTTATATGCTGTCTTAAGTGTAACTGTTAAAATTAGCTTTTCCATAAAGCTTTGAACATGATACGTCTTTGAAAAGTCTTCCTAAATTGCTCCAGAGAGCAGTAAGACAGCATTCCTCACCTATACAGCACTGGAATGACCATAATCCTGTGTATATAAATGTAAACTAAAAATTTAATAAATCAAAACATTGTAGAAATACAAAAGGACATGAAATGACAAATTAGCAATAAATTCTGTGCAGAATAGGGCCTGTGGGGAAATGCACAAACTGTAAACACTCAATTGCTCATTATTTTTCTATTTTGAGAGTATATGAAATCACATGCTGATAAACAACTTAGTTAAATGCATATATATTAACAACAATATTAAACTGAACAAAATTATGTACTCCATTTGTGCCATAAAGAACATGCTAAAATTAGAACCATTTGAAACTGATTCTGTTATTTTGAGCCTGGAGGCTGATCATCAGTAACTACTGGATTTAGTGGGGTTGTACAGAAGAAAAACTGTGTGGTGAGGATGATCCAAATCTTTTAGCTATTATGTCCAAACCATCTTGCAAATATTATGACTTCAGTACATGCAAATTGTTTCAAATATATTTCACTTTAACTAGTTTCTATTTACATAAAATGTCTATATTATCTAGAGACTAATAATGGCTTCATGCTGTAGTTTGAGGTTAAAATGTCATAATAGCTGTACTATCAGAAGTTAAAAAACAGTATAAAGGCCTTTGGTAAGCATAAGCAACCAAAAAAAAAAAAAANNNNAAAAAAAAAAAAAAAAAAAAGGTAAATGCCATTTACTTTACTTTGGGAAATCTTCTATCAGATTTTGTAGCACTATAACGGGAAAAGTACAAATCTGCTTGATTTCCTTCAAGTAATTTCTTTTCCAGGTTCTTCATGATTAAATATTTAAGCAGATAAAACAATTCAAACATTTCTGCATATCTACGATTACTACATGTTTTATTTTCTAGCGGGGGAGTGTCTAGGAATTAAGCAATAGGTAAGTTGAAAGAAATACATTGCTCTAATGCTCTTATGATTTCACCTCCCACCCCCTCCCATAGTACTGGAAGGTATCCCGGGTCTGCTGTAGTTATAGCTGATCACGTAACTGTTTTCCTAACAAATGAATGCTCTAACATTTAATATTCTGCTTTAATAATAGTGAATAAATCAGTCCATAAGCCTTTTTTTTGTTCATGTGTGCCCTGTAATCTAGATTTACTCTAAATTAAACCAGATGGTGATTTCTAAACTCTTTAGTTTGAAGCTCTTAGAGTGCAGGACAACTATTAAATGCAGCTTACTCTGGGGGAATCGAGGTGGATTGTCGTTGACATCAGTCAAAGTGATGTTCACGGTGGTGGTCCCTGATAATCCACCCATCTGGCCTCCCATGTCTTTTGCCTGGATAACTACTTGGTACTGCTCCCTGTTCTCTCTGTTCATGTTTGGCAAAGCAGTCCTGATGATGCCTTAAATAAAGAACAAACAAAAATTGTTAATCATCCCTTTATTTTTGATGTGCAGCAATCTGCTGCATCTCTTTTGTATTAGTCTGTGAAAGTTATTTCTAAAGTATTCATTTCATGCTTTCAAGTACAAATTTCTGTTCATAAGCTTTACAAACAGTCTTCAGTACAGGCTATCTGTTTGTTAAAAACAAAAACAAACAAACAAAAAAACCCACCTTAGTTCTACATCACATTTCACGCTAAAAATGATTTAAGATATTTATGCAAGACAATGTTTGTGGGTGGAAAGAACACCTTTTATTAGTCTAACTAAGAAAAAAAGTGTGTTTTCTAGGACACAGACCTTTCTTCTTGCCTTTATCAGAAATATTCTTACTTATATCCTTACACTGTCTTAGCTGTTTCAATTGTACCACTGTAACGTTACTTATACTTCATAGTGTTAGCTGTAATACTGTAAACTCTTGGGTTTTATTTTTATTTGTTATAACAGTTATAAATTATAAGGAAAAAAGCAAGATATATTATTTCATTTCAGTTAGCTTTTAAATTTTTTTTTGGTGATCTGAGATTTTTAAAATGAAAGAACAAGTTTATGGTAAATGGAAACAATTACAATTTTCCTGACCTGTTTCTGGTTCCACGGAGAAATATGGCTGTCCCTGAAGTATGCTGTAAATGACTCTGGCACTGTTTCCGTATGAAGGGTCATCGGCATCAGTAGCTGTGACTTGCACCACAGAAGTACCTAAAGTATCCAAAGTCAACTTAGTTTCACATAGTACTAAATGGAGGGCCAAGAACATTAATTTCTGTTTGAGCAGACCCCAAAGAAAGTTTCAGCTAATATTGATTGGATTTTTTCAGATATATTTATTATCTTATGGCCAACTTCAGATACATTCTTCCCTATCTTGGGATCTCATTCTACACAAATTGAATGTAAACTTCCGTAATCCCACAACTGTGATTAAGACCTAATTAGCGAAGGTAAACAATAGCAGTGGTTGAGCTGAATTCTTATCCCTACCCTGCTATCATGAGTTCATACTTATGTACTTACTTCCTCTTTTCAGAGGACTTACTTGTTTTTATTACAATAAATCTCTGCTTTCCATTACCCAGAACAGTTTTTGTTTTGTTTTGTTTTGTTTTTGTACAATGATATCAATGTGATATAAAACTACACTCACAGGAACATGACAGAAAAAGATGATTAAATAGGTCATCAGAACCTGGGAAAAACTAGTCATCAGATCTCCCTACTTCATCCCTACGTGGAAATAACATTTCTAAATTTTAGTGGAATATACCTGTCCGTCAAAACATGAAATGCTCACCATTGTCTCTGCCATCTCTTGCTGAATCAAAATAGTTTATACCTCCTATTCAACTCTGCCACCAGAGAAAGAAAATCTCAGGAAGGCTCCCCTCTCTTGTATCTCCATAAAGCGCAGATATATATTAAAGTATACAGAAAAGTTAAGGGGAAAAAAAAAAAAGAATCATCATATGCATGTGACTTGTTAGCCACAGGCTATTCTGAGGATCAGAAGTCTTTCCAACATATTTCTGCTTTCATCCCTGTTCTATCTCTCCACCAACTATTGCCCAATATCACGAAATAAAGCACTTGTAAATCCAAGCAACTTGGAAGAACCATTTATTCCCTTTCGTAGTCTGGACTACATTACATATATATTTTAACACACATAAGAAGGCAAACAGAAGTAAAAGCTAAGCTTCCTCAGTTTGTTTGGGATTTCACAAGATGATGACAAATCTGCTTTTGACAAGTCAATTGTTCAACCATATAAACAACTTTGCCAATATTAATGGAATGAGCATGTGCCTAACTGTTGAACCAGAGATGAGTTCTCAGAAATGTTCAGGTTTCAACGGTATTAGAACAGAAACGCTTATTTCAGCAAGTCCCTAAGAGTACTTGCATCTCATAAAGAAGGCATAATAGGCAAATTTCTTGTTATATTATTACTGATTTTAAAATATAATGAATCACTGATTTAACAGAAATCATTTATCAGACAATACTTCTAAAAACTGTAGATTTGACCCTGTTCCCTTTGGAGTCTGTGGGAACTGACTTGGGATCCTTAATTTAAATCACTGTCACACAGTGATTTACTCAGTAAGTTGTGCTCAGGGTACTGTACACTTCATCACCCAAAAGCAGAAAGGATGAACTATGCTTTTACTGTTGCCTTGGCTTTTGCTGGCCAGACGCCAGGCAGGTACCTGGTAGGAAAACAGCAAGGACACAGCTGCGTTTCTGCCTGCCATTCAGGCAGAGCACAGAAGTCACCACTTTGGTCTTAGCCCTTGTTCACAGAGGCAAAGAGACCTGCTCCCTATGCATCCACAGGGGGATCACCGATTCCTACATGGAACCTGACAGAAACCAAGCAAAGAAGCAATCAGAAGGACTGTGTTAGACTGGGAGCCCTTCTAGCAAACAGCATGACCAGTGCCACACATGATGTGTTCTGGGCTGTAGTCACATCACTGTATGTCCTCTTAGCTCAGGCTCCCAGTAGCCTGGTCACTGCAGGTAATTAACATGCAGAGATTAGTCTGAAATTACCAACCATGTTGTTTCTGCTTTACCTGCACATTTCTCTGCTTTGACACAAACTATTTTCTGCACCAATCACATCATGTGAAAATACACTGTGAATGATTAGTGCAGTGCTACTTAGCCTCTTCACAGTATTCTTCCAGTTTTTGCAACTATTTCTCACCTGCAGCCCATCTTAAGGTACTTCAGGAATATTCCCCTATATCATGTTTTGTGTTTCAAATTTTTGTAGCCCTGTCCTTTTTATAGGAACAATACCAAAAGTTTTCCTGATGTCTGCGTAAAGCTCCTTTGCTTCCTCTTTGTTTATTAAATAAATTTAGTGAATAAATAAATAAATAAAAGCATACCAGGTCTTCAGGATTTGCACATCTTTCATTTTTATACAACTTTTTATTTATAATGTATTTTTATTTTTAAAGTAATTTCAAGCTTAGTTACCCAAAATGAAAGCTATGTCTGTAACAAGTCCACTATTTATACCACTGTAAGACTTAGCCTCTTCTCACCCCTCCACTCAGAAGAAATGTCCTCATATTTGTATTTTCTCTTCCTCTTGTGGAATTATGGCCTTTTTATCAGAGCTAAATAAAACTGAGAGCTGCTGCTGGGCAGATAGAAGAATGAAAGCGTGACAGATTTTTATGCTAGATGATATGTTGGACATGCAAGAAAGATGGTTAAATGGGAGCAGTAGGATTGGGCTGGGAAAGTAACGCTCTGGTAGGAAACCACTGAGCATCACTTCAGGAATTAAAGGTGTAAGTTAAAGGCCTTTGAGAAAATTTGAGTGACTGCGTTAAACTGAAGAGAGTCATTCACATAAATGTTTTTTGCATATTACAGTTAAAACAGTAATAATGATAAATGGAGGTGCTTTATATTTCAGTAAAAATAGCATATTTAACACAGCAAGCTGCCATTTGAATCAAAAGAAATTTCGTATCCTCTCTTCTCAGCTAGTATCAGCCAAGAATAACTGTGGGCTAAGGAAGTGGTGATGCATATCAAGTAAAGCAGATTAGGACCTCTGGAAGGGAGGGAAAAAAAAAAAAAGAAAAAGAAAAATACCCTCAGCTATGTACATCATTAAAGTTATACTTTGCACATCAGCTGTCAAACTATCAACTTCTTGTTTTGCTTCCATTCACTGAAGTCACTGAAGACCACTGATCCTCAATACTAACAATATATTGTTTGCAGCAGCCTGAAACCTGGGGTGAACTAAATAGTACCCTGGACCAGAAATCCCAAGGTGCTGATTTTGACCACTCATGCTGGGGTTTAGAAACCACAGTTCAGGTGTGACTTAGTCGGCACTACTCAGTCTAGGCCTTGCTCCCTGTCTTTTACATGGGCACAGATTGCTTCTGATGAAGTTGGTAAGAGTCTTTGGCCTTCAGGATCTAAACCTAATCTGAACTCTATAGGAGGGCATAAAGGACACAGCAATAATATACTGGAGAATGTGGCACCAGCTATGGCATTAGTAAGACCATAAATAAGGCTATGAATTAACTTATTACTTGCAAGTTTCATATACAATAAACCAGAATTATATGGTGGTGAGCTAGGCCCAGAAATAAAAAGCTATTTGTCATATTATTGTAGTTCTCAGAAGACATATTTAAACATAATTTTAATTATAGCATTTGAATCTCCCTAAGGTCTGGTACTACAACAGTAATTAATATACTTGACCCTTTTTAATGCTTTCTTTGCAAACATTGTCAAACGTCATACAAGTATTAATGACTTTAACCTCACAGAGCATTTATGATATAGAAGTATTAGAGAACCACTGAAGATTAACTGGGGCAGGGGGGAACAAACAACAGGATATCTGTTGTAGAGCTGAATTTGTAACTTATATTTTCTTACTCCCAAGTGAGTTATGTGACATTTAACTGCAACAAGTGCCCTCCATAGTAAATTATCCATTCAAATAACAAGTTGAATTAACAGAATTTTTCTGCTCTTTCTGGTAGAAAAGAGAGGAAATAATGAGACATGTTCTGCCCAGAAGTGAACTATTTAATACAGCAGAATAACAGAGAAGAAGTGGAAAGGGCTGCGTAGTCAGAGAAATCTACGTCAAAAAGTTCTTTGGTTACATGGTACTCCTGTAACTTGAAAAACAGTAAGCTGGAAAAAAAGATGTCAGGGATGCTTCCAATTCTTTTAAGATAGTCCTTTTAAAGAAAAAAATATGCTTAACTATTTTTTTCTCCTTATGAGTCAGGATTTATATGCAAAGTGAAATCAAATGGCGTTTGTAAAGTGTCTAAAAATGTAATATAATGATATGTTTTTTCAAAATCTGTCATTATTGACATTATGAAATTGCAAGTCATAAGATGCAAAAGGTTTGGTGAGAGAATTATGAAAAAAAGAGTAAAGAAAATCTTTGTTAATAGGAAAAAAGAAGGAAGTGTAATCAGATACATGTTATGGCAGAAGAAAGGATTAAGCACTGTGAACTGTTGGAACAGCACTAATGAGAGAGTGAACAAAAAGCCTGGGGAGAAAGCCAAGCGATAGTAGCTCTAAATGCTGTCTAATGAGAAAGACAAAAAGATAACCACAGGTAGGGATGACAAGCTAACTGTGGGATGCCCAACCTGTAGATCATGTGTAAACCCAGAGGGAGGTTACGTTGAAGTGTACATTGATATCCCTAATTCAGAAGCAGAAAATACCAGCTAGGGAGTACTGTACTTTTCTACAGGTAGTAGAAATGCAAAGTGCTTCTGAGACAATAATTCATAGGAAAAGTTGCTTAGTGCTGAAGATACAGGATGGAATAAGGACAAGGAATGATTAGAGAATATCTAGGCTCTAACAGATGAACAGAAAGGCATCACCAAATAAAAGAAATGATGTGATGATAGAAAAAAAAAAAAAAAAGGTCTAAATAGAAGAAACTTCTGAAAGCTTGTCTAAAAGATATCAACAGCAAAAATCCAGAGGAAAAGCTGTGTAGATGAAAATAGACTCATCTACTCTTCTAAAAGAAGCCTTTAGATGAGCAAGAAGAGATAGACAGGTGAAGAATATCACGGGCAGAACAGATTGTAGTTAAAAATGGAATATTCTGAGTCATAAACTTTGAGAGTAAGGAAAGGAAAAAAGTGAAAGAGGAGAAAATATCTGGAAATCTGTACAAAGACTTCAGGAGAGCAAGGCGTCTTCTAGGCTGTTGACCTAAATGTGAGATCCTGACATTTGCCCATTTATCTCTGCCTTTACTATGATTAATGAGCAGTAGAAGAAAGATGAACAAAACAGCAGAGAACTTATAGGTCTTTGTCAAGACATTGTAATTGATAATAGAAATAGACTCATTCTCAGGTATCCATCTAGCTAATACCACAGCCTGAGGCAGAAATCAAAACTGCTGTCTCTTGTCTGAAAGAGACTCGCATACAGCTATGTCACAGTTTGCTACCTTGAGTGGGGGGCAGAGGGACCAGATACAGACTTAATAGAATTGTAAGGTGCTACTATCCCTTTGTAGTACCTTATAAAGCAGGGCATTTTAGGATGGAGCAAACCCTGCACTTCAACGGGTGCCACAGATTTCAATTATTTCAAGCTGATGCTTGCACATTTTTGCTACTTCTGCACTTCTTTTACTGTGTTTGGTAAAGAAAGCAGGACATTAGGCAATAACAGTTTTCATTTATGAATTGGTAAAGAAATACTGGTGATTAAAAGTTTACTTCTTTACTCAGTTATTAAGTAACAGAGACATGAGATGAATAACACATGCAATCTTGCTGAAAACTATTAAAATAAAATGTATGAGGAGAAACCCACTAGTTCTGAACACTAGCTACTAGCTACTTTATGCTCTAAAAGCAATGAAGCATATGAATAATGTTACATGGTGTGATATGCTGCCATGGCTGTCTTCTTTCTGGTATTCACATGAATGCATATAGAGCTAATATGAATATCTCAGCACCGGGCTTGTGGTATTGGTGTGTCCAAATACACAACATAGTTGCAAAACTGCAAAACAGTTGACTATTTTTGACACTTCTTAGCATAGAGATAGGAGGATTAAGCCCATCCATTTGAAACAGTTATATTCAGTACTGGCACTGAGAGTTTGAGCATCAGGTGGTAGCAGAGGTTTTCAGAACGCAGTTCCAGAATAACATAGGAGAGGCCCCAAAGGCATAAATATATGTTGCAAGTTACAAACTAACCTGGATTTAGGGTGTTACAAAGAACAAATATCCAACATACATAAAACATCCCATGTATGGTGAAAATACAGAGAAGATAACTAGAGGGTATGAAAGACAGTGACAACCTCTACAAGAATTGGAACAAATGAACAAAAAAAAATTGTCTCCCTAAACAAAATGCATTACTTCCGATCAATACCACAATCTATTTACAGGTCCTCTTTCACCTTTGATGCTGAAAGAGCCATGCTTTTTCAGTTGCTATTCACCACATTTTGCTATTACCACTCAACAATTATATTA
>VXAL01006042.1:41494-52719 GCA_013399475.1 Chauna torquata
ACCATCTCCAAACATGTTGCAGAGAAATTAACAGTTAGGTGGCATTTTATGTCACCTACCTATCCAAATAATTTTGGCTTTGGAGAAAATCAGATAAAAAGAATCATCCAGAAACTTATTGACTATACAACCTATTCGATGGGACAGAATGCACCTTCGGGAAGTCTGCAGATGACACGAAACTGTGATGAGTGATTGATAAACCAAATGGGTGTGCTGCCATTCAGAGGGACCTTAATAGGCTGGAAAAATGGGCTGATGGACCTTCATGATATTCAATAAAGGGAAAAGCCAAGTCATGCACCTGGGGAGGAATAACCCCATGCACTGGTACGTGCTGGGGACCAACTGTCTGGAAAGCAGTTTTGCAGAGATGGATGTAGGGGTCCTTGTGGACAGGAAGATGACCATGAGCTAGCAGCGTGCCCTCGTAGCAAAGAAGGCCAACAGCATCCCGGGCTGCATGAGGAAGCATGTTGCCAGTGGGTTGAGTGAGGTGATCCTTCCCCTCTATTTGGCACTAGTGAGACTCATTTGGAGTGCTAGTTCCAGCTCCCCAGTACAAGAGAGATATGGAGCTACTAGGGAGAGCCCAGTGAGGGGCCACTGAGATGATTAACAGCCTGGAGCATCTTTTATGTGAGGAGCAGTTGAGGGACTGTTCATCCTTGAGAAGGAAAGGCTCAGGGGGACCTTACTAATGTGTATAAATACCTGAAGGCAGGGAGTGAGGATAAAAAGCCAGGTTCTTTTCAGTGGTGCCCAGTGACAGGACAAGGCAATGGGCACAAACTGAAATACAGGATATTTCCTTTAAATGTAAGACAAAACTCTTTTTACTGTGTGGGTGGTCAGACACTTGAACAGGTTGCCCAGAGAGACTGTGGAGTCTCCATCTTTGCAAATATTTAAAACCCAACTGGACACAGCCCCAAGCAAGCTCTTTCTGGCCTTGCTTTGAGCAGGGGAGTTGGGCTAGATGATCTCCAAAGCCCTATTACAACCTCAGCTATTTTGTGATTCTGTCATTTTCAACAAGTCAGCATTTCTCTGCAGTATTTTACAAGTTAAAAACCATGCTGATACAAAAATCTGGCTTGTAGAAAATTAAATTTCTGTGTTTATCACCAACCAGTGTTGTTAAATGGTACCCATGACTGCTGCCACTAACTCCCACTTTCAAGCACATTACCATTCTGAGTCAATTCATTACTTTTTTGTACCTGGTTGAATATTATTGTGGCATTACACCTTATGTATTTTTCAATAAATTGCATGACAAAACATAACTGTTGACTGAAAATAATTTAAAGGACACTTCCAGACAGGATACATTCAGTGTACTACTCAGTCGTACAAGCAGTTCTGACTTCTGTTGTACTTTGTTTCTGAACCACCTCATTTCTATCACATAGTTGTTAAAGAATTTTACTCACTGCAATTATTGCAGGGAGAGCTAAAGAGAGAGAATATTTTCTCTTTAAAATAGGTTGCGTTCTTCAAACATAAGCACAGAAAACGAATGTGTTATCTTGTATGAAACATGAAATATTCAAAGAGAAATAGTTGAAAAATAATTTTATAATAAATTACATTATTTTTTGATACAAAACAGAAACTGAGTGGGCTGCTAGTAGGAAAGATGTGCTAAAGAAAACAAAATTATCACAAATGTCTCCATTTGTTTCATTCAAATATTTCTGAATAACTTCAGCAACATTGCTTGTAGTGAGTCTAACAATACAAACAATGGTAATACATATATTGCCTGGAAATTTGCTTCTTATGCGTGAGAATAAAACATGGAAAACAGAGCTCTGTAGAAAGATAAGTAAACCTGACAATAATGCAGAAATCTTAATGAGGAACCTACCTTGCCTACATACTGGTAATCAGATCCTGTGTATTCCTCTAAAAGGAAAAACTGGTTCCACATCCAGCCTCGCTTCTGGCGGTGAAGTGCTTTTCCATCGCTCCCTGATGCACGTCCCACAGAGCCTTTGGGTCTGAGATCAGGAGTCCTTCTGAACAGCATTTCTGTGTGGCAGGGATGTGGCAGCCACATCCAGAGCAGCAGAAGTAACAGGACTTGCTGTATTGTCATAGTTCTCCACTGCTGATAGTCTTCCAGCTGGTCAGCAATGGAGTCTACAGTGTTGTTTTTCCTGACTTTCTTTTTATGTTTCTAGTTGCTGATGCAGCCAAGAAGTTTCCAGCAACTCATCTCTGAACTGCACATAGTAACTAGATCCTGAAAGCAGAGAATAGACAACGTAAGTTGAAATACATTTACTCCCTGGTGCCCAACATCCCTGCTACCCTGCAGATACAAAACATTATGATATAGAAGGCAGCCTGGTTAGGAATATAGAAGCTATCTTACGAAGGGGAACATTGCAAAGCTCAGGTAGCTGCTTTCAAAACCCTTCCTAAGAAAGAACAAGTGTGCACTCAGATGATCAACCATTTCTCCATTAAAATCTTACGATTTAGAAACTTTTAAGAATGTTCTTTATGTAGACTGGGGGATTAATACTGCTGGAACATACACATTAAATACTGAAGCCTTTACGTCAGATGTTTTCCACCTGATTTGATTTACAAGAATTCCAGTGTTTTATTAATCTTACTATCAAGAGGACTGAAAAGCCAACAAAAAGTAACTTCAGAAATGAGAAATGGTAAAACATCAGTTCTCTAGGGTGTTTTAAATGGCAAAAGAGAACATCATATGCATTAGAAGAAATACAACATGACAAGAAGCAAACTTTTAAATATAAAAAGTTCTTGAGATGATCTTCCAATATGGAAAGATGCAAAGTTAGCCTTAAAATGTAGGACGTATTTAAAAAATAAAGGCCTGTTTTGAAAGTATCCTGAATAATTTTAATTTTGCAAAATAGTGAAATGAATCTCATCATGGGAAGCGATATAGCAGAGGGAAGGCAATCTCTTAAATCATCTTTGCTTTGTCTCCACTTTTTTTCTTTGCTTTGCTTAAGGTTTTCCTTCTTCTAACAGAACCATGATATGCCATTTCAGCAAGACAAATTTCACCAGGTTCTCTTTTCTTTACTTCAATCTTAGCATTCAAAGAGTAGCACTTTTTGCTAGTGGGATCATATGGTGATTCCTTCCTTCAGTAAATCATGAAAACCTGTGGTTTGTCTTCTTAATAGGATATAGTTTCTGCAAATTTTAATCAGCTTCCAATATATATATATATTTAACATATCCACAGCAAACAAAATTTATGGACTGGGGTTACAGTTCCTTTTGTACTCTTCCACATGTGGCAGAAAAGTTCAAGTGGTAAAAAGCCTGGGTTGTTTTTTTCTCCTCTTTTCTGATTTCGATAGATCAGTAACATTGCACACAGCAGTCACGTGTCCTCTAGTTTTAATAACACTGTACTATAGCTGACCATCATCTTAAATATTTTTTATTTTTCAAAGTAGAACAATGTAAAACTTTCAGACATTCTTTCTGTATTTGGCTTTGATATTGATGTACTATGTAACGTATTTCCAGTAGGTCTGTATTAATTTAAAGAGTTTACAATAGTATGCCAGGTGTTTAGAGTGTGAAGCCTATAAAATGTAGTGGTTTCTTACAGATAAAAGAATGTGTGCATGTGTACTAAACTAATACGTCAACAGATTCAGTTCAGGAACCAGCTTTTATCTCAGAGTTAAATTCTCTCAGGAGAACATTTTCACCTTCCCTCCAACATCTGGTCGCAGCCACTGCTTTCAAAGACTTCAGCCCCTAGACTGTTCACAGTCATTCATTTCTATTTGTGTAAATAAACTAAAGATTATGTCTCCTTTTGTTTACCCCTTCTTCCTTTCTCCTAAAACTGATAAAATTTACATTATTTGTGAACTTTGAATACTATCCAAAACAATATGTTCTAAAATAGTTCAGTAATGACATATGTCAAATTATATCAGCATGTACAAACTGAAGTTGTGGTCCTCCACCTTGGAAATTATGTATCACAACTCATATTTATGTTCTTTTGAAACAAAGATATACTGAGTGAGAAATGAAGACTATGATTTATTCTCAGATACTTACAAAAGTTTCTTCTCAAAGACCATAGAAATTTCAAACTTGAAATTAGCTTTTCAGGATTTTATTAGTTTCTGTAAAAATTGGAAAGCTATTGGTTTGTTTGAAAAGGAGATATAATAGGGTTTTTTTTTTTTTTTTGGTTCATTTTTCCCCTTCTTATTGCCATTGCTATATATAATTCACTATTCACACATTATTATTTGATGTAGAAGTGTTGTTAAATTCCTCTTGGGAAATAAAGCTTCAATATTAGGGGTTGTAATTGAATTTCCCTCTTGTTAAATTAGGTCAGCAGAATGAAAGCTCAGATGAAATTTGTTAAAGTTACAGAAGTAGCTAATGTACACGGACTTGGCAAGCATGGCTGCTTAATGGATATACGTACCAGTAAGTTTTTTTCCCCCCTTTGAGACTCCTGTTGGAATTCAGGTTCCTGCCCTAAAGGTTTGATAGTCATCTACACTAAAGCAATAACATTTACCTTTGAAAATAACGTAGCAAACAAGAAACCCCAGACTTTACTAACAGCAATGAATAGCCAAAAAGTCATTAAATAAAAAGCACTTGAGTAAAGGAAACGTTTGAAGGAAACCTTTTAATATATAAGTAAAGAAAACAGACAGAAGTCCCAGTTCTGTAATACATTACACATTTGAGTTGCATGCTATACTGCCAGAACGGGAACAGTCAAATTCATCATCTGTTTTGCAATTCCCTGGAAAACTAATTGGAAAAATGCCTAAATTTTGGTGAAATCCTTACGTTAAAAGAGGGTCTTAGAACTCAGGAGAAACAAGTTTTGCTGTCTTCAAATAAGTATTTTTTTTTTTTACAGAACTGAAATAGTTTTAAATAGCATTAAATAGTTTTAAATGAAATTATTTCACCGGTCTTTCTCTTCAGATCTCTACTTCTTTTTCCAAAGGATCAATTCTCCAATATTTCCCACAATAGAAAAGAAACAAAGAAAAAAAAAACCCAAACCCCAAACTTAAAGCTTTCTAAAAACTATCAAATACGTGCCAAGATTCTGTATTTCTGTGTAGCATCCCTCTAAATTATATTTAACATATACAGAGGAACACTCTGCCCTATTCTGCTCTTGTTTATACATGCTTCTGTTTTTTTTTTAACAAGTTTTTTTTGAACAATCTCCAGTATGAAAAAGATGTATCAATCATCAGCAAAACTATTAATCATTTCACATTTAGCTTTCAGCTAACAATTTTAAAACAATTAGGCTGTTCTCACTTTCCACAGGTTAATCACTTCTGTATCTCTCAGAACTTACACAAAAACATTTTAATGCAACTTCTACTGTATTCATATGATTTCAGATAGATATAATTTTCTCAAAATTTGGAAAATACTATATTTTGCTCGCTCAGTCATATAACCCCCGTAATGATACTAAAACATACTTCATGCCATTTGAAACTCATGAGATTTAATGGACACATAAGATAGGCCATTAATACCTTTAACTAATGCACAGTAAGGAACAGTCTTCTTATCAGTTAGACTCCCGTTCACTGGTTGTTCCTAGCCATTGATCTTTTACAGCTGAGAAATCTTCTACATTTCTTTTGTAAATCATTTCCTCTTTTTGTTAGTCTTTCTGCATTAATGTGTAGCTGCTTTTGGAGTCAGCAGAATTACATTTAAAATAAAAACTGTAATATGGATCAAAAGCTTGTTTGATGTGTTTTAATCAAGAAATTTTAGTGAACTTCTCTCTCTTCTGTGAAGGGCAACTCTGACAAGCAAAATATTTTCCATAGGATAGCTGCCATCTTTCATTTTTGTTCCAGATTTAGCTTTGGTTAAACTGGAACTGAATTTTAAGTCTGAAACATTTCAAATAGCTTGTTTGAAGACATTTATGCACTGCCATTTCTGTTTTCTCCATTTCTGTTTCAGTTGGCAGCCATAATCTAGCCAACATCTCCAATCTTGCCCTTCAGCCCTTTATTTCTATGTTCGTACCAAAGGAAAACATTTTCTGAAGAGAAGATGTTTCATAACAAATTAGGTTAAATTACACTGGAATTTTATAAGAACAATCTTTAATTTTATTACAGTGGAAGATGCTGGAACATATTCTGGTTTTGTTTTCTTGTTCTGCACAAGTGACACCAATAGAGCTGTTCCTATGCACATTCACAGTCAGAAACACTTCTTATTTTCTGCCCCATTTCTCAGGACCCTTGGTCTCCTTCCAGCCACCAGTATAGAGCTACCACCAAGGGGTGCAGATCCTCTTTCAAAGTGGCTGCAGTCATCGAGCCTGAGCACTTTGCTAGCATTTTGGTTTCCTCCTGTAAGCGAGTACATTGGTAAGGTGCCTGTCTATTCCACTAGAAATCTGACTCCCAATTTAAGATGTCATAAACAAATTCAAAACTATGGCTAGATTTTGAAATAATCTGAATTATTTAACAAAATATTAGAAATGAACATAGAAAGACAGCTAAATGCAGAAAAAGCCCCATTTCTCAATAAGCCTCAGAAACCTCTCAAACTGAGCTAATTTGGTTTTAACTTTCTTTACCATCTCTTTATTAACATGGGGAAGAAAGTTCTAATGCTGTAGAAGCAAGTACTTGAAACAGACACCTTTGCAAGAGGCTCTTTTTCAAAACACAACAAAATATTTCTCTTTGTAATTGTAACTTAAAAGTGTATAAGTGTAACTTATCCCTTAAGGGAAAAAAAGACAACATTTTTATAAAGGTTTTTTTTAAGAGTACTTGAAGCAAATAAATGAGCTCTTTCAAATGATCAATTCTTAATGGATTCTAATCTCATCATTCCTTTTATTATAGATTTATGTTTCTTACTTTATCTATTGTATCCCAATGAATTTGCCCAAAGCTGTTCATAATGTAATTGCCTAGTTCTGAACTAAGGAGATAATTGGTAAATTGTCAATAAGCTGCTCATTTTGTAGCCTCCAGTGGAACACTTACACACTGCAGTGACCACACTTGCAGTTGTTAAATTATAACATGCATTTGCAAAGTAGTCAGCTGTACCTTTGACCTTTAGAACTCAATCTTCTTTATGAAGTCCTGCAACACTTGATCCACTTAGGAATTTGAATTAGAATATGATGCTAAATTAAAAAAAGCAACTAACCTTTCAGGAATTCTGTAATTTAATTAGTAATAGTAATCCTATTTTTCTATCTTCAAAGCTACTTCACTCAAATGACAGTTTCTTATGTTATTTTCATAGTTCATGGGGAGAAAGACTGAAAAACAAGCAGAGGAAACAAACAAAAAGGAAATCCTGAACACTATAACTTTTCCTACAAAAGTTAAGCAATATTTTAGGCATGAAAGAGATTTCAGAGACTCATACTTTGTCTTATTTTAATCAAATATATAATACAAATCCTAATTGTTATTAAAAAATAATAAAAATAAGCTAGCATGCACTGTACTGATTTTGAAGCGGAAGGTTAATAATTCAGTCTGCCTTACACTGGTTGGGTCCATTCCACCCAAAACTAAAGAAATTATCTGAAATGTGCAGGATATGATTTAAAAAAAAAAAGTGGAAAGGTCACAACAGATTGCATGAAATAAGAAGAAACTAAGTATGCACAGTTCTGGAGAATATAATTGAGGCATAGAAGTATAGTAGGTCCAAACAATCTCAATATTGTGGATTGTTTTATCACTCGTCTTCTAAAAATGAAACAAAATTCACATAGGGGAAATGAAGATATATGAACAGGTATACTATTTTAAAGTATGAAATAATCCTTCCTCTCCACTGAGTCTGGTTTCAAATGCTGTGTCCAGGTTTGAACATCACAGTACCAATATGTAAATAATTAGATATCAGGCTGGTAACAACGTGTTTAGAAAAAAAAAAAATGTTATTTTTGAGGAAAGGATAGCTACATTTATTTGCCTAATATTCAGGTGGAAGAAAAGATGGAGAAGGTGATAAGACTGCAGTTCTCAGAAACAGGAACACTGTTGAAAATCAGAAATTATTCTAAATGTCCGCTACGGATAGTATAAGCAAATGATTTCAGTCACAGTAAGAATGATTGAGATTAAGCATTGAGAAAAACTTCCTATCTACTTGCAGGGGCAGTCAGCAGCTGAAATGAGGTGGGACTGAAGGTTCAGAAGAGCAATCTGAGTGGACTGCTTTCAGGAATGGGTTGCTTGCAGCTGGTGTGAGCAGAGGATTTCTTATTGTCCCTTTTTAGCTCTGTCCTGTAGAAATACATCACATATTTTTCAAACTCATTATTTCTCATTACGTCTTCCTACTGTCACCAGTGGCAACTTTGTTCTCCTAAATATGAATACATATTATTCATTCCAGATCAGCTCAACACCATCCTTTTCCATTTATCTAATTTCATCTTAAAACCAGCTGCAGATTTACTGTTGTGGTTTGAAAACAACTTAAATTCTTTTGCTTTCCAGCCAGCGTATCATGCTCTTCTACATAAAATGAACAGTTCTAGCCACACATTTCCCCTCCCATTTAGGTAAGGTCTGTGCCAGTCCTCTGAGTCTCCCCTCATAACATTTTGGAGTTGCATTTATCCCATCCATTGTCTGCTATATTCTCCCAGTTCGAAAGTGAAGTTAGCTCTTTCCTACTCCTCCCTGACTTCATCCCATGTACTTCCTAAATGATTACCCCCATTGTGTTTAGCCCATGGCCATGCTGCATTTTAAGACATCCACATTCCATTATTAGTAGACTCCTTTTATAAAGGTGGTCCTCTACATCTATCTATCTATCAAACAAACAAACAAACAAAAACCGAAGTACAGTTACAGCTTTTAGTATGTGATTACACTTCCTTTTTTCTTTCTTTCTTTCTTTCTTTCTTTCTTTCTTTCTTTCTTTCTTTCTTTCTTTCTTTCTTTCTTTAATAAAACAAACACCTCTCAATTTAAAAATTACTGTTCTGATATTTAGCATGTATGCTAGGGGAAGTGGAGAAGACGGGGTTGGTGAAGAGGACGTTATAACATTATAATTTGGACACACGAGCATACACCAAAGAGTATTTGTACAGACCTTGTTAACACGACATTTACCTTTTCTTATTTAGTTCAGTCCATCTTTTATAGGCCATGATTTTCTTGGAAACGAAAAGATCAGAAAATTCTGTCTGGATGTTGTCAAGAGCCAAAACTAAGAGACCATTGAATATCTAGACTTGGGGATTTATTATTCTTTCTCCCTATCCTGAAGGGTTTTCCTGAACAGGGTGAATTGCAAGGAATAATGCTAAATGGTTACAAAAAAGACATTCTTTTCCTTCAGGGCAGGTGGAATTTTAAATTTCCTGGTCTTTGCTATCCAGTGCTTTCACCTTCCGGCAAATTCTCAGTCTTGTTAGAGAAATAGAATAAGCACAGAAGCGTGTCAAATATCTAAAAACTTACCATAATCTTATCAGGAGTTTATATCTTCAGCTCAGGCTGAAACCTTACAGCTTCAGAGAGCAGAGGCAGTTCACTAACGCATAAAGAATTGGGGCATTGAGAGACCGTGCCTGCTTAGAAAACTGTGTAATTTAATAAAGTGTTCATTGATGTCTACACAGTGGCTCCTCAAACTTGTGTTAGTGCCTGTGCCTGCAGCATGGACAGTCCCATTCTTCCTAATTAGATGATAGCAGAAGGATTACATTCTTTCTTAGCAGACAGGAAGAAATGGAAACAACCATTTCTCATGGAAACTCACAGTTGAAATGTAAGAAGGGAAAACACTTTAAGAAAGCTAGTTCGCTCATATCATTGTATCTCTCAAATTTCTTAGAACAGAAGCTAATTAGAACAGGATTTATTAGAAGAAGATTAATATTGAAAAATGCAGCTTATTATGCACAAATCCCAGAAATGTTCTATATGGCATTAGAAAATATATCTTGAATGACAAGAAGGTATAACTGTAATGCATTTGAAAATTCTTAGAAAGCTTAAAATGCTTGGAGTTTCATCTTATGTTCAATTCCTTTACAATTAGTTTAACAAGACAAAAAGTGACACTCTGGCTCTTGATATTGTTCTCAGTTTACAGACCAAATTAAAAACCACTTTGTGGGATGGCTGAGGGTTTTTTTGGGGGGCTGGGATGACCTGAATTTATGAAAAAAAAAAATAGGGAATGGTAATATCTTTTATGATACTGATTTGCTCTGGTTGGATAAAATGACCATAATTTAATCATCATTATTTAGTCAGAATTATGGAGACTGCTTTACAACTAGCTTGTAGATTGTATCAAGTGTTAACCTATGGTGAGAAACCTCTGTTAAGAATATACCATGAATATATATATTGTATAATAATCTGTGCCTAACATCATACCATTTACAATATGAAATACTGTACTGTATAACATCAACAAGATGAAGTACTGTACATCAGGTATTCGACTGAGGCAGTATTGTAATTGATATTGCCTATGCAATGTGAAGCTATTGGCTGTATGATGTATGCGTGATGATACCAGCTAATTAAAAGATCACATCCTATTTTTGTGCCAAATGGTCCTTTCCTTAAATCAATATACAACAGGCTGAAACCAACATCTTTTCAAAATTAGTTTGGCACCAGCATTAATTATAGAGACCAGTAATTCACATAATAAAAATGCACCATTCTTTCCATATCTCAATAAGAAAAGGATGTGTCCTGACTAATTTTGAAAATAGATACCTGCTCCTAAGTAGCGCATCACTTGTACAACAAGGTGTCATATATGGACATAATAAACTACTGAATGACATGGGTCAATTAGAAACTTCAGTGGTGAGGAAATTTTCTCTTAGGAATGCTTCTATCTATTTTAAAACTCCACCAGCACTGTAATTATACTGACACTCAGACAGCTCTTCACAGTCAGTAAATATCCCTTATGCATCCACTGACACTGCTGCATGAGAACATATAGTTAGACACTGATCAGATAAATAAAATCATGCATATTCTGATCCTGGGCACCTCACTTGTATTGACTGTTCTGAATGTCTTCTGCAATAGCTGTATAGTTCTTGTATTGGGTTTACGTGGTGAAAGTTTGGTAGCAGGGGGGCCACAGGGGTGGCTTCTGTGAGAAGATTCCAGAAGCTGCCCCATGCCAGATAAGAGCCAGCTCCA
>VXAL01006042.1:53047-73893 GCA_013399475.1 Chauna torquata
GGGAAGGAAGGCATCCCGTGGGGGGACCCCACGCTGGAGCAAGGGCAGAGAGTGACCACGAAGGAGCAGCGGAGACGAAGCGACATGGGCTGACCACAGCCCCCATTCCCCGTTCCCCTGCGCCGCTCGGGGGGAGGAGGTAGAAGAGGGTGGATGGGGGGAAGGTGTTTTTAGTTTGCTTTCAGTTTCTCACTGCTCTAGTCTGCTAGTGATAGTAATAAATTACATGAATCTCCCTATGTTGAGTCTGTTTTGCCCGTGACGGTAATCAGTGAGCAACTTTCTTGTCCTTATCTCAACCCTTGAGCCCTTGTCCATCATATTTTCTCCCCCTGTTCCTCTGAGGAGGGGGAGTGAGCAAGCGGTTGTGGTGGAGTTCGGCTGTTTAACTGGGTAAAACCACAACAGTTCTATGCTTTGTACAATCTGTTACCATCTCAGTCTTCAAGGTAAAACATATTTGTTAGGCCAACATAATATGTTCAATTGGACCAGCAAGCATTGCTGGAAAAGTCAGATAAAGCTGTGGATTTCAGAAGTACTCTCTGAGCAAATCTGATGATATTTAAGAACATGTTTACATAGTACAGCTTTTTTGACATGCCTTTCATGGTTTCTGGTTATACAGAAATGGACGTGTTGGTCTGCTGGTTTTCTGTACACTGTTGTTTAATGGTTATGGTTTTTTTGATGTTGACCATAGCACCTGGGAAAATGATAATAAGATTGGAGTATTCCAGAGATAGTCTAAAGACAGTTACTGAATTTGTGGTAAAAGCCAGTAGGGAGGAGCCCACTTTTCCAGTTCAGATGTCATCATACAGTAGAACACTGCTTGACAAAACAAATACTTAAAAATTATTCTTTCAGGAAAAAAAAAAAAAATCAGTGCACTGAAGAACACTTGTAATACCCACCTCAGTAATGTGAAGAGGAACTATTCCCAGAAAGAACACTCCTCGGGACAAATAGATCACTGAATTCTACTGAAGTTTTTTCTCACAAGGTAACATGCTTCACACACTGTGCTGTCTACTTTTCTGGTAATTATGTGGGTGGAAATCAGCAACCTCTATGCACTGGAATGAGCTTGCATGGGCAATTGGTGAAGGGCTACACCTAGCTGCCACAGGAGAAACCTTTTTTTTTTTTTTTTTCTGGAACAGTCATTCCACCTTTGATCACTCACTTCCAATTTTCAAGGGAAACGAACAAAACACCTTTCAGAGATACGCCTGGAACTAGACTTCAAAATTCAGCTGGAAGACAAAAACAATGGACTCAAATGAGTTTCTGATCTTATTGAACTTTATAGTCTTTCTCCCTTCCCTTCTAACCTCTGTATGTCCACAGGTTATAAATTACCTAACTCTCTCTTTCCTTTGAGAGCTAAGTATCTTTTTTTTGTTGTTTTTGGATCCTCAGCACTCTTCTCATGGCAGTCTATATCATTGGTGGCAACTATACATATATATATATGTATATTTCTTTTCAGAGTAAATCTAACTGATAACTATCTAATTAAAATTAGATAAGTTGTCCTCAACTTGTGTTTAGTCTTTGAGTCCATTGTTTCTATTTTAGATCTAAAAAAGGTCATCTATGTCTGAAAGAATGTAATCTTTTCCCAAATACATCCAGAGAGGCTCGTAAAATATGCTGCCTTTATTCAAAAGCTATACCTCATCTGTAAGTCCTTGGATCATTACAGTTACAGCAACACTAACAGTCCTTATGGCATGCATTATTCTACCATCCAAGATGCAGAGAAGGAATATACTCTTTTCTATTACTCTACAGAAGACAATAATAAAATATTATTATTTTATTGTAGTCTCTATGAACAAGAAACTCAGGTGAAGACAGACTAAATGATCATCTGAGATTGCAGAGCAAGTATGTGATGGGCAGGGATGCAAATTGCTACTTCTGAAGTTTCAAGGTACAATACTGAATGGTCTTTCACTTATCCTTTTTGGAGAGACTTCTATTATGTATCCTGTACTCATGTATCCTGTTTCAAGTCTGTTTGATGAGGTCATCAAGTTTATGAATTGTAATGAACATAGTATTAGCCAAGTGAAGTAATTCATCTGCTTAATGAGGTGTGTGCATGCGTGCATGTGTTTGTGTGTAGACAAAGTACTAAGTACCTCTCTGTAAGATAAAGCTATGCTCTGAAGAGGTATAAATACACTTAAATTATTGTAGATGTATAACTTAAGTTAATAGAGCATTGCTGTAATCGAGTGTGGACTGATGAGCAACTATATTATCGAACAATAAGCGGAATGTCCATAGTCTGTAGCAAGACTAACAATGTTTTACAGAAGGTATCTATGCTATCATATGGTTATGCAGACCAGAAAGTGTCCATAAATGTAACACTTGGTGCTGGCTGTGATTAAAATATGTCACACTACATATGAAAAGATGAAGGTGGTACCCTATTAAAACATGAATACCAAGGACTGATAAATAATAAGAGAATAAATCATACAATGTGTAAGGAATGATAAAGAGACACACAGAAGAGACATTGTTCTCAATAAAGAAGCTACTCAAAACTGAAATCACATAAGCAGTTTTTGGTACATAGGAAGAATTTACTGTATCTCTGCTTCAATGCCCCAAATAAAGAAACCTAAGTGTCAAATGAAATATTGAGTGAAGTTTTGTGGCTAAGCATGAGCAGCCCTTATCTTAAAAAGATGTGAGATCTGAGACAATTTCAGGAAGCCATTTGTGACTACTGCATGAGCAGTTGTCACTGGAGAATGAATAGCTAAACAAGGCCCATACTGGCAAACAGGGCGAAGAGGAGAGTGAGAGAAAAAAGGACTATAGAGAATCAGCACCCTCCATTTCCTAGTCCCCTCCCCTAGTCCCAGACCTTGCTTAGCAACAAATAATGAAGCAGTAACATCCTTGGTGTATAGAGGAGGATATGTATTGTATGGAGGAGGATATTCCAGCTGAATCAAGAATTGATTCAACTTGAATTCAAGTTCTGAATTTATTGGCTTGGCCAAGAGTGTGTTTAAAAAAAGAAGGGGAAAAAAGAAAAAAAAAAAAAAAAAACTTTTACTTATATTTATGTTATTTATTTTCTTTTTTTTTTTTTTTTTTCTGTCTTATGGTATTAAGCCTACTAGGTGCTATACATTGTAAGATACAATCTTAAAAAAAAATATTAATGCAAGAAAGGAGGATTGTTTAAAAGACTCTTTTTTTTCCCCAGCATATTTTCTCTCCAAAGTGTGACTTCATTAACTCCAAAATAATTCACAAATTACATACAGGTGGCAGCTAATCAGGCAGAGGAGTTAACTGAGGCCATTCATCTCCAGGAGACTGTTCTGATCACCAGGTCTTAGGATCTCTTACAGTCCCTCCCACTGAAATTATTCAACAGGATATAGATTGTTTAATAGTTGATGAAAGAGAGAAAAAAAAGGTAGAGAGAGTGACAGCCACCCAGTAGTCATTCCATTCAAGAAGGCCTCAGAGGAAGAAAAATCAAAGCTGGGTAGAATATTGTATTACAGTTGTTGCTAATCTGCGTTCTGGCAATATCTCACTGCTCTTGCTTTCTGCTTGTAATACCGGTTAGTTTCTCTAGGAACCACGGAAAAACCTGAATAAAATGGTGTTTTCATCAGTATTTTCTAAGGTGCTAATGCATTTTGGAAATATAATATGAGACTTGCAAGACCTAATTTCCCACGTATCAATCACAGATAACTCCAGTTGGCCATGAATTTTAGGCTACTCTTTTTGTTGTATTTAGGGCGTTGAAAAGTGAAGCACTCCAAACTGGTGGACACCTGAACAGGTTGGTCATGATCCTTTTCACAGAGAAGACTTCCCTCTTTTTTTTCTCCTCTCTCTGGTGGTCACTGGAGACCTGAAGCAATGATAGCTTTGAAGCACTCATACAACAGACTGTATTAAACTGCTTGACAGTAGCTAATAGAATAACAGAATATAATCTTTCTTGGGTACCATTTTTAATTTTTTTTTCTTTTTTTTTTACTGAATGGCAGCGTACCATCTGCACAGTAAATTCAACTTTGTTTTGCACCACTCTGTAGTCAAAAGAATGAGGATTCAATGTCATTTGCAGATAATTCAAGAAATTTCGTGCATACTGTCTATATTAGTGACGATTCAAACATTAAAAGGAATTTTCTATTTTTAGTGTGGGTGTTTGATACATTATAAAATGGTGATTGCAGGTTGAGACTTAGGTGAGGATTACTTTGGCAACAGAAGTTATCATCCTTCTGTTCTTACAAAAGGTTGCCTTTTTTTTGTCCAACCAGACATCAAGCCCAGAACATTGGGATGTTGTGAATTAGCAATTGGCAGGTAATATACAGCAACTACAGTGCCTATCAATGTATTATTTGAAACCAGCATCTGCTGGAGAATTTTCATCCTTTTCACTCGAAAGAAAGGAGAACAAAAATTAAAAAGCTAAACAGTGTCTTGAATGTTTTTAGTTTTCTGTTAGCTTCCCTTCAGAACAGATATTTTCCTATCTCTTTAACATATAATATTCCCATTGCTATGTACTTTGCTAAGTAAGTATCCCTGTCTGTTTATAGATATGTAACATACACAGAAATAAAATAAACAATTAACCGCGCCCAGAACTGGATAACTTAAAACTTTATAAGCCGTTCAACCATCTATCAGACAGCACTTCCTATAAAACTATTACTGTCTGAAGAGCTCTAGCTTTGTAACCCTGATTCCAAAACATTTCATGAAATCAAGATTATCTCTCAGAATTCAGATGAATGCTGTGTTCTGCCATTACCAACACCAGCTTAAACATGAGAAAGAAACCAGTGGAACACTAAAATTTATCAAGCTATCTAATTGTAGCTGTACTCTTCCAGCTTGTTTTTTATCTTGACCTTTTTTTATTCTTAGTTCCTAATGATTGCAGTGATTCCTAGTTCCTAAATAATTAGACACCATTGCTTTGTATATGTGATTATTTTCTTCCTTTCTTTCCATCTTAGAAATTTTCTGTGGGCAGCATGTTACAGAATTCTTCTCAGTGTTTATATCTGATTAATAGTTCTGTTCAACATTCTGTTTCAAGTAAAACTAATTCTGTTCTGTTTCTCTTATAAGTCCCCTCTGATCAGCTCGATCAGCTGTGTTTCATTTGTTCTTTTTTTCCTCTGTATCATTATAGTCACAGATTCCTTACACGGCTGTTGGACATGAGTAAAGTAACAAGCAATATTAACTAACCTGCCAATAGTAACCAGCCCTCCATGGCTCTTTCATCACACCCAGGGAGATTAACAACAACCTCTTCTCCAGACAAGAAATGCAAAGCTGTTAAGTGCCTCATCTACATAATATCTATGCCTGTCCACAGCTTATCAAAAGTGACAATGAGTCTTACTACTATTTGCTCAAATGATTCTCCAGCTACACCCACATCAGCCAGAAAACAAAATGCAAAGACTGTGTTGTTGTAACATTTAGCTAGCAAACAAACAACTAAAGCAGGCTACAAGACAACTTGGGATGCTGCGTTACAATTGCAAGATAACTTGCAAAAATGGATTCATATGACATAGGTTTATCTAATTCCTTCTTTTGTTAAACAGTGGATAGTTTTAACTAAAAATATATAGCTTTACAAAGAGTTAGATAGAAAAACAACTTTTTTTTTTTTTTTTCCTGACAGATTCCGAAGTAGGATTACTTTTAGTCCAGTAAAAATTGTTGATTTAAATCACTATGCCTGATCGACTGTGAATTCTGTGGTTTTACATGTGAGGAAATTGTTTTATTACCCATACAGTAGTTCTAAAATTTTCCAGTTATCTCTCTCCTTTGTTTTATTTTTGGTAATTCGAAGCTAAGATGAATAAATGACTATTATAATTGGAAATCAAATATTTATATTTGTATTATAAAATAAATTAGGAGTCAAATGTTATACGTCTGTGCAAGAAGTGCTGTTTTTTTTTTTTGCGGTTTGGTGGGTTTCTTTTGAGGTATTAAATTATTGGAATTCTTTATGTCTTTCAATTATTATCTAGTCTAGCTTTAGTTTCTGTTTAGAATTAGGGATTGCTTCATCAGAATGTGCACAGCTATTAATTTAACTTCAAGTTTTTTTTTTAAACAACAGTCTTTTTTCAAACTGGAAACAAATTATTAATGATTAATGATATATTGATCTTAGAAAAGTGCTGATCACAAAGCAATTTTTTCTACAAAAAGTTTTAAAGTGTTTTTACAGGGACTGATTCCTACCTTGTGCTGTATTATATGCAACATTTCAGTGCAACTTCTGAACATGTGATGCTGTCTTAGGTAATATATTCACATTTTTCTCTACAGAATATTCTTCTGTAAACCTACCAAAGGTCTACAACAGCAAGTGAAATCTCTCATGTAAAGATCCCAAATGAGGAAACCATGATGAGACTGCAGAAAAATAATTCTCTAATTCCAAGAGTCAACAATGAACTCAAAGTGGCTTCTCAGTTATAAACAGACTTCCATCCCATCCTTTCCTCATAAGTGAACAAATAATTATGTAAATATCACCTAGTTCCCTAAGAAAACTGCCTTGAACAAAGATGTATTCTTAGGACACCAGGAATTTGCCTACTTAAAGGCAGACTCCTTAAAGTCTGTCAAAGAAGGAATCAGTGCCTTGGTCTAAGCAACATGCTTGATTTTAGCAAATAACTTCACTGAAATATACATCTATTTATGTGGCAAACATGTATATGTGACATATACAGAGATCTATATAGCATAGTTGTGACAATATATATGTTGCAAAATTCCACAGCTAAGACATTTCACGTAAATTTTTTTTACTCCATATTTAGAATAGAAAACAAGAACCAGACCTGTCTATTTTTACCACAGATTCCTTCAAAACACTTGCAGAAAGGGAAGCACTATAGAAGTACACAGAACTGTTCGTCATAGACAGTCCTTCGCATTGTTGGGTTGCAAGGTGAAAATCTGACACATCTTTTACTAACACTGTCACCTAAATGCCACCTGGAAAAAAAAATCTGCAAAGATACACATACAAAAGTACACATAAGGATACAATGTACCCAGATACCTTCTGCAAAAAAAATATTCTGGGAAGTGTCAGTATAAGAAATGTTGACTTTCTGTGACCAAAATCACTGCTGAGGAGGCAAATCCATTTCCTTCTGAGGCATATTATGACTTAACTGGTAGCTAAAGTTTTGTCCAATCTGCTTTGATATATTTACAGGACAGTGTCCAGCTTCTTACTTCTGGAAGGCTTATGGCAGGCTGAATCTCTGTCATGCTGCTCCAAGCATTATTTTTTGTATCTGCCAAGAACAACGCATGGACACAATGCTAGCATTAACATGGACAAGCAATGTTGAATTTAAAGCTTCCTATTTGCAGCTTGCTTTATGGTAAAGCAAGCAATTTTAAGAAGCTTAGGAATTTAGATAAATGTAGGAGAAGGGCTACTTGAGGTCCTACATCCATTCATTGAGGTCCAAAAACCATAGGTTCCAAACTGGAAGTAAAAGTGATTCTTAACAAGCTGTAAAGGTCACATAAATTAAATTATAATACATCCCATCAACTATTTTTTCTTATGACTCCTTTGTTTCACTTTTGTACCAGTTTCCATCCAATCCCATTCACAGAGTTACTTGTTGTACTCTAGAATTTGAATATGGATTTTCATTGGTATATTGACAGCTTGCCCTTCTTTTCCTAACATTTTCATTTTATTCCTGGTGTTTCTTTTAGTCCTCTTACTTGTTTGAGAAAGGCAGGCTAGGATAAGAATCTAATGTCAATAAAAGCATTATGTTACTACAGGAATGTCAAGGATCTGTTCTCAGTTTCAGCAACAAAAAGCCCGCTACTTCAGTGACTGAAGTGTACTTGCTGAAGATATTCTCTGTTGTCACTCAGAGCACAATGTGATATATATTTAAAGTGTATATTAGCATATTTAAAGAAACTATGAGGGTTTTTCTCGAAGTGATTGGAAGCACAGAACTACAATGTTATTATATATATATACACACACACATTAGCAAAGCTTTAGATAAAATGTCAAGCAATGAATTCCTCCCTCTCCTTTAAACACTATTATACAGTAAAATGGTTATATATCATCTCTAATAACTGTTATACAAGTGAAAATTGAAGTAATCAAGTGTACATTTTTCCTGTGCCTATGAAAGAAACTTACCATTTGCAGTATCTTCATCACATTACTCAATGTAACTCTTTAAGAAAGCCAGCTGTATGACAATGAAAAGAAAAAAGAAAGCAATGCATCAGCTCTGAAACACAGGGACAGATGTTTAAAAAATGGCCATATACTGAATACGATGATGAAAGTCACTTTCACACTCTTGAAAGCTTTGCACCTTTCTGGCAACTTGTGAGGTAAGACATCAAACAGCACCTGACAGACAATGAGGTCAGCAACAAGTCACATCAAGCAGCAGCTGGACCACAGCAGCAGCACTGCCACTGTCCTTTTCATTCTCTGTCCTCCTGACAGACACTGCACGTGTGCCCCTTCTTCTGGTCTGCAATTGGACAGCAGCCTTCAAAGCCTCTGTACCTCAGAGTTCTCCCAGTTACTGTTCCACAGCCTGTTCCACAACTGATTTGGAAACATTACTCCCCCTAAAATCTCTGTTTATGCAGACTGCTGAGTTCTGCTACAAATGCTTATCCATGTGAAGGTATGCAAGTGTTGTCCATGGTACCAACTCCTATAGTGACCTCTTACTCTCCTTTTGTTAGCAAGCTGCTTTCATTCATTACCTTTTAGAGAGCCCTCTCATTAGGAAGGAAACATCAGTTTTATAGAAACATAATATTCTGGAAATAAATTAATGACTGATGTCACCTGGACTGTTTTGGCTTCCCCACTTAGGGGACATTTTTCATTGAGCTAGTGAAGATGAATTCTTTCTTATGGGACCTGGAGGGAAAAAAAGAAGATTGAGTTACTAGCTTAGTAAAGAGGATTTTAAAGTAAGATGAAACAAGGGGATGCTAACAGAATCTTGTAATTTAGGTATAAACAGTAAATACCTGGAAACCAGTCCAGATATTTTGACTCTTTGACTCCAAGGTCAAAGAGGATAAAAAGAACAGGTGAGAACAAGCCAAGAAGGATGAAGAAAATACTGCATTAGTCATCTGTCAAACATCCTTGACATCTGTACAGTAATACAAAAAGCATAGTGAGCAAACCGAGAAAATTGTGAAGAGTTTTGTTTTAGAAGTTGAAAATCATATAATAAGCACAACAGAGAACTTGTGAGTTATCCTGTAGGCCTGGAAGATTATGATAATATTTTGTGCAGGCAAGACAGGAAGAACAAAGGACAAGGCAGCTCTTGAAAGAGACTATATGGCACTTACAAAAGCTTTTCTAGTCCAAAAGTAGGATAGGAAACACAATGAAGAACTAACTTTAATTAGGCCGCTATCTTTTCGTTCAAAACATAAGGAAGCAAGCATGTCATAAATATAAAATATATCATATTGCTAAATATGAACATAAAGAAATAACAGGTAAAGAAAGAGATAAAATGGACACGGTCAAGGTGCAAAATGAGAAGTCAGAGACATCTAAGATGAACTAATTCTGTAAGAGCACTACCAAAAGGAGGAAGATTACAAACTATTTCAATAATCAATGGAGAAGTAGAGCTTTTACAGATAGAATGGAGGCAGCTGGAGAGTGCAACGTCTTTTATCAGCAGCATTGTCTCTAAAGGTAAATTTAGACCAGGTAGCCAATTAATATTGGCAGCAAGATGGTATGATCTCAACATTAAACAAGAAAAAGTCAGGATAAAGATGAATTTGGGAACTTAGAAGAAAATGGCCAGCCTTTACAATCCTGTCAGCTGCATAAGAAACTGTATGCAACCATGAACCAACAGGCATTGGAAAAATCCAGAAATGGCTCCTAGGTAGGAAGTGATGTGCACTCCTCACAAAGGAGATGTAATGGCACTGGACAAGGTGTGCAGGTGTGCACAGGGCAACCCAATTACATTAGGCTACGGGAGTCTTCATCCAGTGGCAAGACATTCAGAAAACCCAGCAACTGTCTATCAGCGCATTCTTGTGTTGATAAAATGAAACCATCTCAGCATGGGAATCAGGCATGGCTCAAGGGCCACATACCGTCCACTGCAAATTACAGGTTTTTAAAGTGCTGGGCCTAACGAATTTGCTATTAGAACATGAATTGTCTGAAGCAGTTTCAGAATAATTAGAGATCCTCTTATTCAAAAACTTATTTTCCACTCCAATTCCACTCTAAATTCTTTCTGTAATTGAATAATTATCACGCCTTGTGGACAGAGAAAAATTGTTAAATGCCAACCATCTTAATGCTAGTGAGGCAAATGGATCACTGGATATGCAGATTGTATCATTGAATATGACATTGAATATGACAGTATCATCTGGATCCTAAAAAGAAACTGATATATAAAGAAGATTATTACCTATAAGAAAAATGAGGTATATCTTCACTACTCAGACAACAACAGGAAAGACTCAGCTAAAACAATAAGACCATTTGTGAGCACTGCACCTCAAGGCAGGTGTGGAGAAGCCAGGGTGAAAGAGAAATTGTCATGACCACTGTGGCACAACTGAACAAACTGGGGCCATTAGGTTTTACCAGAAAAGCCTGTGAGAAGGAAGAGCAAGTTACAACTTTCAAATACATAAAAGGCTTCTGCAAAGAGACAGGGGATGATCTGCTATCCATATCTACTGAACATGACAAGAAGTAATGGTTTAGATAATTTGTAGCTGGGAGGAAAAAAAAAAAAAGCCTAGTCCAGTGAATGAATTTTTTTGTAACTTTAATGATAATTACATCTACAGACAGAACTAGCACACATTTACATAGTACAATCCATCTCTTAAGACTGTCTTGGAGATTAAATTCCCTTTCCACCTCTATCCATCTGTAATCATGTAAGTGCTATACCCAGGAGACCAGCCCTGAACTTCATTTTATTTACATTGGAAAAAGTTAAAAAAGCCTTTATACATAACATTCACTTTCAGATATATTTCACTTCTACATAGTAACCATGAACAAAGTATGAGAACCAAATTTTTGGAGACAAACTTAATTACACAAATCCTATTTTGGGAAATAAAAAATAATAAAAAGTCTGTTAACCTAGATTCAACATAAAATAAGTAATATTTGTAGCTGGCTTCTACAGCCCTCCAGGGATTAAACATAATTTGAAAAACTAAATGCCTACTCATATTTTGTTTAGTAGTAGCTCACTCTACATTTACTTTTTTAGAGTTGTCACTTTAGAATACTGGGTTTTCAGAAGTACCTTTTAACATCACAGGAAATGGGAAACATAGCCCGAGGGCCTGAGCACACAATGGTTAATGCTTATATACCTGCTGTGTCTTTAAGGAAAGGAAGATGGAATGATTCCAAGTACGAAGAAGAGATGCTGTCTGAAAGAGGAAAAAAATAGTATGAAAGCTATAATAACATTGCTATTAAGGATGACCTGTCTCCAGTATGATGTTTGATTCTTTTAGATATTTCAGCCATTTCAAATCACACTTAGCTCTAATGTGATATGTCATTTATCATCACACATAAAATGTTACATTTCCAAAGTGTCTGGGGGGTGGGGAAGCAGAGGAAACAAATAATTAATTTTTAATTTAGAGAAAAATTCTAAAATAAATAAAAATCAATATTTTGTTAAATTGGTATACTACTTACTCATCAGACTGGAAAAGTCTCATGATTTTTTTTTTCTTTTTCTACTTTTATTTTATTATATATTTTCACCTTTTTTACCTAAGTATACCGATATGACACATAGCTAGTGGACAGGGACAAACTAGGTTCTATTCCTAAATATTCAAGCAATGTGAAGTGTGAGTTAGAGCAAGTTATTTCATCCTTCTGTGGGCTGTTCTCCACCTCCTAGCCTTTTCCAGTCTGGCCTACTTAGTTTATAAATACTTTACGTCTGTAACAGTCTCTAACAGGTCACAACATTTCCATACAAATACTTTCACACAAATACTTCTAGAAGACCAGGAAAACTTAAGCAGCTAGACTGTATGGTTTACACAGGTCTTACTTAATGTTGGAAGTCCCAACACACTACAGCAAGGCATTTTTGTTTTCTTTTCAGTCCTGCATATTGTTAAATGGTGTTAATAGTGTTAAGCTTCACATCTTTAGAGAACTGTGTGCAACTGTATTATCTGTACCCTGGGTTATGTATTTCAGCTCCCAGTAAGGAGTTCAGGCTTCCTGTTTCCTCTCTTTCCCCACAAGCACTTTTCCTCAAACTTTCCACAAGCAATTCTCATAGCACAGGGTTTCAAGGCAGATGGAGGGATTTTGAGCAGCATAAGTGAGCCCCGCCAGGGCCTGGTATTTACAAAGAAGGGACCCCAGTGAATATATCTAAAGCAGCCCGATTACTAGGATGATGAAAGCAAGACAGAATGCCATTCTTAACATCTATGCACTCACAACTATTTGATGACCCCAAATAGTCAAGGAAAACTTGATTTTAGGTTTTGCTTGGCATACAGTCATAACAGCAGTGCTCCCTCTCTAGATTGAATACTGATTGGTAATCCAGTTTAGATTCAAAACAAAACCCATCAGTTATGGAATTATGACTTATTTTACATCTCAGTAAATATTCTTTGTGCACTGCCCAACCATCTGCAAAGTCAGAAAACTTCGGGGATTTAATGACACTTAAATCTAAGTAGAATGGATGTGGTTTGTGATTTTTTTTTTTTTCTTTTTTGTATTCATTAATCATAAAGTATTATCTGGACAACAAGAAGGCCTAAAGCTCTTCAGTGACCCCAAGGACCTCTCTGTCCTGCAAGCAAACAGGTGGATGAATAGATAAGAGGACAGTGCCTAAGAACAACCACAATTTAAAAAACCAGTACTTTACTTATGTATTAATAGCTGAGTAGTGATATATGATAAAAACTGACTTTATCATTAATTAGATGTTCATAAATATTATCCATTATATACGAAAATTATGCAGGAACTACAGCTCTACAGCATGAATGCCACTGATAGCATTTAATATTATTAAAATGTATAAAAGCTGCTAAGCATACCATAAAATCCATGTTTAAACATTAGTAACAGAATGAAGAAACACAAGAAAAAAACTGTTTGTGAGGATATCCAAACGATCTTAATCATACTTTCATCATACGAATGAAAGTCAAACATCTGTGGTTACATTACATGGTTGGTAGGAAAAACAAAAAGAGAAGCAAATAACATAAGAAGTATGTCCTAAGCAAAGAACATGACATATAAAAGGAACACACACACAAAAAAGGAACACTTGCACAGAAAGAAAGCAGATGATCAAGTTCTGAGTAACAAGTTCTGTTCAACAGAACAGTTAAGCAAGTTTTATGTACGCTTATGATTTTGGAAAATTTATGAACAGAAAGACAAAAAGCATAACACAACAAACATGAAAGTACTAGTGGTAAAATGCATAAAAATAAAAGCACAGAAGTGAAAGCTTGTAATTTGATTTCCTTATAATTTTACATCAGTCTTACACTGAAGATTTAATAATTCTAAAATATTTGACAGTGTTTGACTTACAACACTGTGGCCTTTTTAGTGAGATAGCATGTTGAAAATTTATTCAATATATAATTCTATGTATTGCTTTGGATGATCCTGCTTGGTGCACCCTGAAGCAAAAGTGCAATTAAACACCTCCTAGGTAATAAGAATGATCAGCTCAGCATAGGTTCTCATTTTGAGCTTCTCTTCCATGACAAGTTTTGGTCACATGTATTCTATACATAATGGAATAAATATTCCATTCGCTTCATTACTGAGGCAGAATGTTCACCTTGGTCTTTAAATCAATTAAATCAACTACCTAACAAATACTTATTGGAGATCATTAAAAGGTTACGAAAAAAATACTGCAATCTGAGAATTATGTGAGGGATGAAAATTGTCCTTTTATTAAAATCTAGGTGGAAACCAATAAAATGTCTGAAAAACTTAGAAGTCCTGAACATACAGCATTTGAATAATGCCACTAATAACAGTACTGCTAAGCAGAGACTGAGACACAGACAGATAAGGTTCATGGTTAACATACAGTTAATAGCAGAAATAGAGTCATTTTATTCTTATTTTCTGCTAGAAAATGAAGGTCTCAGAACAAAGCACTGCTTTCATTAAGGACTAAGTTAGCCAAAGCACATGAAACTGTATATAATCTGCACAGTGTTAAAAACAATTTAATGTGCATATGTATGATCAAATCCTGTCACAGGCAATGGAAATTAAGCACAGGCTTAAGTCATACGCAAAATGCTGGGGTCTCCCATGCATAAAGTCACATTAGTTTAAAAATATAGCATGGCCCTCAAACTTCTGCAGTTCAGTACATCCTCCAAGATTGTAATGCATAGTAGGAGGTGGCTTTTAATCTTCCCCACAGGCCCACAGGCAAGCTCTTTTCTTCCACTAATTAAGGAGAGAGCATCAGAAATTTGCTGACAATGAGGAGCTTCTGCAGTGCTGCCGAGCCCTGCATCTTCTGATTCTTCAGACACGTGGCTCTTACATGCAAACAAGTACTTAATATTTCAACCATGGCCTAATTGACAAGAGCACCTGACTGTTTTTGTTAACCAAAATGCCTTTCAGAGAAAGTACCAAAAAGCACAGAAAGAGGCTGTGTAAATTGACGCCTGTTTACACCTCTTCAGGATTTATGTATTTATTTATTTGTTTTTATTTATCTTTTAATAAGGAGCAAGAAAGATTTGGTCTTTTCAGAGTGTAAAAACTGCAAAGAGATCTCATGGACAGGAATGTGGATTGACCAGGAAAAAAGTCAAGAAATGGTCATTGCTACCACTACTTTCCCATGTAAATCAGCTGTCACAAACTATTTGAGCATCTAGAAAGTAGCTGTAGCTTGGTCTAAGACTACCATAAAACTACTGGAATATCTACCGAGATTTTTTTTTTTTGCCTTTACCTGAAGAGACCTTATCATAGAATTATAGAATATTCCTAGTTGGGAGGGACCCACAAGGATCATCGAGTCCAGCTCCTGCCTCCACACAAGTCTACCCAAAAATTCAAACCATATGACTGAGAGCATAGTCCAAATACTTCTTAAACTCCGACAGGCTCGGTGCCGTGACTACGTCCCTGCAAAGCCTGTTCCAGTGCGCGACCACCCTCTCGGTGAAGAACCTTTTCCTGATATCCAACCTGAACCTCCCCGTCACAGCTTCACTCCATTCCCTCGGGTCCTATTGCTGGTCACCAGGGAGAAGGGATCGACGCCTGCCCCTCCGCTCCCCTTGTGAGGCAGCTGTAGACCGCGATGAGGTCTCCCCTCAGCCTCCTCTTTTCCAGGCTGAACAAACCAAGTGACCTCAGCCGCTCCTCGTATGTCTTCCCCTCTAGGCCCTTCACCATCCTTGTAGCCCTTCTCTGGACACTCTCCCATAGCTTCACATCCTTTTTGTACTGTGGCACCCAAAACCACACACAGTGCTCAAAGTGAGGCCGCACCAGCGCAGAGTAGAGCGGGACAATCACTTCCCTCGACTGACTAGCAGTGCCGTGCCTGATGCACCCCAGGGTACGGTTGGCTTGAATGCTGTTGGAGAGAGCTTGAGCTCTAGAGACACAAGGTTGTAATTTCTTTGAAAATTTTCTTTCCTGCACAAGATATTTCTGAGTTATTTTTAAATCAGGGAAATAATGTTTTTAAATTGTTAAGGCAGGGCTTTTTGCTCCCATTTTTCAGTAAATAAAATTTCATTTGTCCTTGGTTTCCTGAATTCTCTTTACAATACTCAAAAGTGACAGCTATCTCCATGTAAGTGTTTCGCAGTTTGCTCTACATAAAAGGACATGGATATAAATCCATTTCAAGAAAATACAGTTTTCTTTCTGAAGCACATGGACTTCATTACATCAGTCCAATAATACATAATTTTATTTTTTTCTTAGTGCTGTATATTCATACCTCAAAGACAGTTTAGACTACTACACTGTAAAAAGTAGTGAAGGAAGCAAGTGCTTCATTTGCAGGTAGCGTATATATCACAGAATTGCAGAATGATTGATGTTGGAAGGGACTTCTGGAGGTCATCTGGTCCAACCCCTCCTGTGTTCACATTTGTGCCCATTGCCTCTTGTCCTGTCACAGGGAACCACTAAAAAGACTCTTCTTTGAACACTCTCTTCAGGTATTTATACACGTTGATATGAGGCTCCCTCCTGAGCCTCCTCTTCTCCAGGCTGAACAGACCCAACAGTCCCAGCCTTTCCTTGTAAGAGAGCTGCTTGGCTTCTCTGTTCACCTTTGTGAGAAAACAGTTGAGTTCACTTTGGCAAAAGAAAGATCTTTTAACCTAATGCCAAAAGTACATAACCCAAAATATCAGTACCACTGCTCCTGCTTTAACACTTCTCTTTTTGATTTAAACAGCACTTCCTGCTTTACCTTAACTACTGTAATCTCTGAAGGGCAAAGACATAGCAACAAACTCATTCAGATTGTTACTGCAGCTGTCTGAAAAGATGACACACCTGTGTCTTGTACATAAGAACAACACGCATGGTTGTTGGGATCCTGTGCTTTTGTGACCTTTTAATCTTGTTTAGAATTTCTCTAGGCAGTCAGGCCCTGAAACATGTCAGTTATATATTACTGCAGCTGTACAGCAGGATGAATTTTCTTCCTTTGCTGCCACAGCCTAGGTGCACATTGCTTAGTCTAGCTGGTAGTCACACTAGACATAAATAATTTTGACAGTCAGGAGAAGAACGCACTAAATATACAAGTTCCACAGATCAACAATCAATCTTATCTGACAGACTAACCTCAGAAACAGTTTTAAAAAACATTTTTTTTCCTTTTGATCATCTAGACAAGTTCTATGGCAGACACTTTTCAGTCTCTCCTTTATATACAGGATCTAACAATTTCCAGCATAAGTAATGTATTAACTTACCTACCTAAAATTCTAACTAAATGAAGCACACTGGGATTAAAAGACAAAAATCTATGATTCAACAGGTGCAATTTGCAGAGGGGACATACAAGGGATTTGGCAATTGTGATGAAGAAATTCTAGCAATTCCACTTCTTTCAAAAACAGATTCTGAAATGGTACTATGCAGATTACTGGGAGTTCTTGATTATAGTCACAAAATCATTAACAACTTCTGTTCTCTTTTCAACTCTAGAAGCTCCACAAATGGAAATAATCACTTTAATTGACAGTTTCCTATTTGCTCTCTAACTTCACTGGAGACATTGATACTTTGTATTATTTCATCTTTCCAAAACACTTTCCTAACAATCTACATCCTCTTTTTATCACTTACATTTATTTTACATCCCTCTTATCCAATCTATTTGTAAATTCTCCTAAACTTCTGTCAACTTTATGTCTGCATAAATCCTTGGACAAGCTACCATTTCTTCTATCATTGAATATTGTGCTTCTTTTGCATATGGCCTCTTCCTTAAAACTTCAGTTTTTGAAGGCCGGTGCTGTGCATTCTCAGATGAATTAAGAGATGCAACCTTTACAACACCTTCTCTTCGAATTTCAAAATTCTATTCAAATAAGCGTCCATTTAATTTCCTGAAGTGCTTCAGGTATGCATATCAATCAATCCAGCAGCTCTCTCTCTGTTCCTCCACAACATCTATTGGCTTACCAGTTACATTTCTGCTTTTTGCACTGCATATACACAACTGCTTTTCACTGGCGACCTTCTCTTTGATAACTTCTGATGTGCTACATTATCTTTCTGCATCTGTGCTTGATTTGTTGTGTATTTCACTCCATGTCTCAAGTAAAACATGCTGTCCTGCCTCACCTCCAGTTTTCATAAGTAAACACATTAAAACAACAACAACAACAACAAAAACAAACAAAAACATACTTTTAACATACAAAACATACTTTTCCCCTCTTGAATATTCTTTAAATATTCTGCACTTGATTGATATTAAATATAACCACAAGAAAATTACAGTACCACACATACATGAATGAAAATGATTCATCCACAATAAGATGTTGAGAAGATGAAATTTTGGCAAGTAACTTTCTAGTAGGCTTTTAAGATCTCATTCTTATAGACCATTCATAAGTTACCCTGAAATGACAAAAAATACTGTTTTGTGATAAAATACTGACTATATATTTCTGATGTTATAAAATACAAAATCTCTGCCAGGCCTACAAATTGTCTCCATCAGATATAGAAAGACAGACATAGAAGGATATCAAAACTGGTTTTATATGGATTGCAAAAGGTACAAAAAATAAAATAATATTTTGGATTTCAATGTAACTATTATTGGCATACTCTATATGTCATAATATCATAACATTATTTACACAAATATTATTTTTATCAATATCAATAACCTTTTTATCAAAAAGTCTATGCCCTAGACTTAGCTTGTATTTCTTGTGAGGGAATTCATGCCAAGTGATTGCACTAGAACAAGCAATTACAATTCTTTCTTTCATTAATTCACCTACTGCTTTAATCTTGTATGTAAAGCATACTATACAAAGCATCATAAGATATAGCAAGAGAGAGCAAAACATTCAAGAGTGCTAATTGTCAAGAGAATTTTACTGGGATGAGGAGAAAAAAATTTGATTGAACACAACCTCACATACATGCACAAAACTGTTGAAATCCTATATCTTCTTGCATTAATGTCATGATTCTTCTCTCTGTTCTAGCTGCCAGGCAAGAGTTTTATCTCTAGCTAATCCAGCTAACCCTAATCAGAGAAATCACAGAGTCTCTAACCATCCAAAAAGAACCCTTCAACCCTTGACTGATTTATCACACTCATTAGCTGGTGCAGCATACAACCGTACATTAGCTAGTGACTGCCTATTAAAAAACACATTGTAACATTTTAATATATACAAAGTAATTGCTGGAAAACAGATATTATATTAGCATCTTTATCATATTTTTTTTTTCTGTATAAGTTTAGAAAGCATGTACAACAGTATTGCCCATGTGCACAGAAAGTTCTTCCAATGCAAGAATATCCAATTGAAATATTACTTCTATTCCAAAGATCAGAACTTGGAAAGTGTTCTTATTTGGTACCCATTTTGATAGTAGATCCTTCTTCAACCAGGATCAATTTGGAGGACTAAATTCTATTATGAAAGACAGGAAAATAAGAAAAAAAAAAAAAAAGTACTTGTAAAATGTTTTTTTGGTCTTTTGTGGTTATAGTACTGGACTGAAATTCAAAATTTCAAAGTCTGTTTTGTAGCCCTGAGGTATGAGAACTTTTAATTTTTATGTGCTTTTGGACCCCTTAAGTGGAAAAAGGGGTATTATAATAACTCACAAAGTTTTAATCTGCAATGCATCTTCAAAGACTTCAGGATGATTGGACATAATTTGAACCAGTCCATAATAAACATCCTTCAGAAATTATTATTATTATTAATAATAATAAAATAATCCTTTCTTTTGAAAGAATAAGAATCACTGGCTTAAGTGAAAGCAGGACTGACATCTTGATTTTCTTTCCAGCTACTGGTAAAGAATAATATTTTTGCATCTAGTGACTTTCAGCATGTCTGGAACTCAGACATAAATAAGTAAGCAAATATGGACTACCACACAGAAAACTCTTTATGAGATTGAGTGAGCATGTGATCTGTACTGATTGCAGACATCTACAAGTATTACCTTCAAAAAAGCAGGTATTAAACTAGTATTCATTTAGCTCAACACCAAAAACACTGACCTTGCTGAACCCCAGTGAAAATATCAGGAAAATAAACAGCATTCCTGTGCTGTTATTGCTTTTATTGCATGGAGGCTGGTATGAATTTTCACAAGCCCAAACCAGAAAACAAAATGAAAAAATAAGAATGCTAGCATGGACCCTGGCTTTTGCTAAACATTACAGGATGCTAAAGTGATTATTGCCTTGAGCTAGCTGAGTATTAAAGTATTCTACAGAGAGCTAATGAACTAATACAATAAAAGTCTATTCACAATTGCCTTGAACTAGTTAAGAATTTAAGTATTCTACAGAGTTCTAATGCATTAAGGACTAAAAATCTATTTCTATGTGGTTATTATAGTCATTTTTTGGTGAGATTTCTCAAATCAATATTTGTAGTAATGTACTTGAAAAGATCAAAAAAAGAAACAACTCAAAAGATTTTTTTCCTGTGCATGACTTGATCTAATATTTTACATTTACTATAAAAATTCGTACATATCTATCACCAAAGCAATGTATTTTGCTGGCAGGCATAGGTACTGTAGGCTAGAGAGAGCAACTCGTATTCATATAATTATCATCTTGCCACAAGATGGCACCAAAAGATTAAAANAAAGTTAAGCTCAAATTTAGTGAGCTCTTAGAGATATATTATATATAAAATGAGAGAGACTGAAGAAACAATATTTCTAGTGTATCAGATATCTTGTCAAATTAATGCTCTTCTATTTCCACTGCAAAATCACATCCTTCACAAAGGATTATTATATGATTATGATTGTATTATAGGATATATAATAGGATTATCATATCCTATTATATGATAAGAACAGGTCAGAATGCACTAACAGTGTAAACACAAAACAAAACAAAAACCCAAAGGCTGGTGTGGGAGGAAAAATTTCAAATCATAGTTACTTCACCAGCAACTATTTCAAGTAACACATTTCACTCATG
>VXAL01006042.1:74724-92065 GCA_013399475.1 Chauna torquata
AATAGGATTATCATATCCTATTATATGATAAGAACAGGTCAGAATGCACTAACAGTGTAAACACAAAACAAAACAAAAACCCAAAGGCTGGTGTGGGAGGAAAAATTTCAAATCATAGTTACTTCACCAGCAACTATTTCAAGTAACACATTTCACTCATGTATAGGAAAACAAACAAACAAACAAAACAAACAAACAAAAAACTGTTAAAAAGTGTTTACAGAATACTTCAGCCATAAAGAAACCAAGCATCTCACAACATAGAACTACTAATTCACCAGCAAATTTCTGTAAATCGTTGTAATTGTTTCCTTCAAGACCTTAAACAATGCCAACATTATAAAAATAATTATCTTTTTGTCAGAATTATCTTGAGCTTCGTTGCCATTATTTCTGCTTATACAGAAATGTATTAAGCTAACTTCAAGCTTTTTTTTTTTTTATATAACACTTTATTTTAGCTCATATATTTTAAAGCACTAATGGACTACCCAGAAGTCAGTGCTTGACTACATGTTAGAATCACTGAGATGAATTGTGTTTGCTTAAATAGAATTTCATTCTTATAAATATTCATTTTTTACTTGCAGTCATCATGCCTCTGACACATTTTTCATGTTACTGTCCTGCTAACCAGTAGTCCAGTTTTAATCTACTATAATGATAACAAAATGGCTTCTGAATTAGTTCAGAAATACACTTTTTTAGTGCTGAAGTAGCATATTACTTGTGTACCCTTTTTTAATAAAAAAAAAAAAAGGAAAAAAGATTTTAAAATGCTAGAGCTAGAAATGGACTCCAATGAGCATACACAGAGTAACAAGGAACCAGGCACATCACTAAAATGATGCCAAGGTCATGCATCCCTGTAAGACAAGACAGTTTGGGTGCTCTTCCCAAGACCTCTTCAGAGACTGAACTGGAACCATCTAACCTGGAGCTGTGGGACTGATCCACCTAGTCTGCCATTATCCCATTAGACCTGACTTTTACAGACTGTCCAATTGGCAAAAACACCTCAGACTTTATGTATATGTACAGGTACTTACTGCTTGTACCTTGGTGGCTGCAGCCATGAAGGAGGGGAAAGGTGGATATTTCCTCTCCTGAATATACATAACCAAAAATTTAGCAAGAAGTGGCTGCTGTAGTAACACAGTTATTTTTGATCCTGTAACTTAGAAGGCTGAACTACTTTGAGCTTTACCATTCATATTTAACTCCAGCTAAGTGGATGTTGTTAAAATTGAAAACCTAACAAACTAATTTGTTGAAGATTTTTTGTAATTTCTGTTCTAAAACACTAGCATAGCAAGTATAATTTAAACCCCTGAATGTAACAAATTGAAATTATACTGTAACTTTTTAAATGGCTATGGATTTGAGAACTTAAATAATTGATTTCTCCTTCTTTGTCACAAACTTTTAGGTATCCAATTTAGAATAGCTCAAGCCCAGTGACCTTTCTCATTCATAGTATAGATTCCTGAATTAACTTGAAGATTTATACTCATCAAAACTTTAAAGGTATTATTACTATAATAAACTATGTCTTAATTCATCATTCTTTTCTAATTCTCATTATTCAGAGCTCAAATAGAAACCAAGCCACAATTAGTATATATTCACAAATCGCACACGTTTCAGAGTGGGTTCAGATGCCTTGCTAGTCAAGGATAGGAAAAGGATGAAGAGAAGTACAATTTTGTCTTCATTTCCCATTCTGAACATATATATCACACACATACTTTAATTTTAGAGGTCAGTTTCTCTTCATCACGAGAATGACTGTTGTTCCATTTAAGTGTCTAAATATTACAAATAAATAAAAAAGTAATATATTTCCACCTTAAGAAAGATTTTTTCAAGTTAATTAGACAAATCAGGGAACTACTTCATTAAAGACCACTTAAGATGAGAAATTTGAAGAAATTAAATTGTAAACAAGAACAAAAGTGTATCATTTATAAAAGAATAATGTTATAGAGGAAAATCCATCTATCTGTACGTGTACATCTGCCATTCACACATGTAACTACCAGAAATAATGGATCTAGTAACAGATAACACATAAGCTCACAAGTTCTTAATCACAAACCGTCAATAAAATGTGCCCAAGTATTAAGTCATAAAAAGAATCAAATGTACTTTATATGCCTGGGGCTCGAGTCACCCATTTTAATCAAGGTGTCAGCTTCAGTGCTGTCTTGACCATGAGCACCAAGCTCTTACTCAAGTGAAAGAGCACATCTCAGCACGCTAATGACAGAAAAACTTCATCCAACAGATGAAGAAAATCATACTTCTGTCCTACTTTTTATGGACACTACATATTTCTTCACAAGCCTGTGGCAACTACCCCAAAGAGGGAGGAGGAGACAGAAATACTATTTAAAATTTGCTCTTGTTAAGGGGGTAGCAGTAGCATATTTAGGGAACCTTGTTATAATATACTTAAGCAGATCTTGAACTATCTTTCATGCAATAATGACATTTCTTACTTCACTAATCTTAAAAGTGAGCAAACTGTTTCATAAAGCTGCAAAATTACTCGGTAGACCCTAGTAACTCATACAGAACTTGAGGTCTACACTATTACTTACCATTTAATACAGTACTGTTTTGATTGGAGACTGCTTTTAAATGGTTAAATGCTGTTGATCTCTGCTGAAACTCCCCATATTCTATGGCAGTGATTGCATAGACTCTATGATGTTAATACAATATTGTTTTTCTTTGGTTAAAATTATATATTTAACTGTAACTGACTATTAGATGGCCCAATGGTTAGTTAGCTTGATTAGGTAGTTAAGTTTTGATTTTTTAAGAGAAGCTCATGAGAACAGGATAGTCGCTCTACGCAGCTTACTTTACAGGATCAAGATTATAATGAAAAAGAAAAAATCATGTACAACAGTACTGACACGTAACAGCCCTCCCCCTGCTAAATAAAATACAACAATTTAAAAGACATCTATACTGATAATCAGAATATGGTCTATAGCATGACGTATTTTTAAAAAGGCTATTTGCATAATTTGTGATTACAATATATTCTTATAGATGGAACATAATAAAATAAGACCTGAAACATTTTTATTCTCTTATTTCAATTTGTCATGTTCTGGGGTTATATTTTTAATCACATTCTGTTGGGTTTTGTTTGTTTTTCTTTCTCTTTCTTTCTTTCTTTCTTTTTCTTTCTTTCTTTCTTTCTTTCTTTCTTTCTTTCTTTCTTTCTTTCTTTCCTTTACTTTGTCTTGGGTTTTGTTTTGAAATTATTTCTAGTAACTGTTATCTTCTACAGAAAATTCAGGTAAGCTTCTGAATAGCCTCAACATAAAAAATAAAACACATTATTTTAAGATTTAAGTCCTATTCACTGCATTAGCACAAGTATACCTCCAGTGAATGGACTACTTAGAATTTTTATGATGTATAGAAACTGATGACATCTAAATCTACTCTTAATGGATTTGCTTATGACACACTGATAAATGGATCTATAGGTCTTCAAGGAATTATCTAATGTACCGTAAAACAGGGAGGCACCCAAATAGAAACTTTTCAATTTACACTTTGTCTGCTGTTTTCAGGCTCAGATATTTCTCCAGTGACAAATAAGAAAACACGATTTTAAGTGCATATATTTTAAAAAATATAAACAGGTGTCCTTTTATACAAAAACAACCTGAGGATTGAAAGAAGCCATTTTTTATTTCAAATTAATTATTGTAATGTTATCCACAGATTTCAACCAAGACTCAAAGAAGTGTAGGCCCCTCTTTGTCTCTGTCCAAGGACTACTCCTTTGAGATATATGGAGAAAAGATGGCAGTTCTTCACTTAGAAAAGAGGAACTTGTAGATATAATATGCTACAGTCCCAATTCATAACTGAAGCTCATACATCTGTCATGACCATACCAGACAGCATTTTAAGGCCTAGTGGTGGACAATATTTTTAAAAGAACATTATAAGAATGATAATCATAACAACAAAAAAACAATGTTGTGCCCAGGTAGACAGAGCCAGGAACATCTCGATGTTTTGATAGAGGAAGGGGTCTCCCTGCTGACCACAGCTGCTTTCAAAGAGGTGTCCAGATTCCTCTTTAGGAGACTTCATCTGTGGTAGCAGTACCAGTACGAAGACCTTTGCAAAGTTACAGGACCCTCGGCCCAGAGAATCCACTGCAACAGGACAGGGGTCAGAGGCAAGGATGCTAACACTGCATGCACAGCAATGCTACTGGTGTTGATTGAGTCTCACATCTTGGGCATTACATACATTCATGGTGCCAGTTTCACTCAATATAGAAAAGGCATCATGAAAATAACAGGTGACTATTTGTAAGAAAAAGGAATGTATACATTTAAGGGATGCTTTTTCTTAGAAGCCTTAGAAGCAAAATGAACTTTCTTTCTCCGTGCTGAACATTGTCTCCAAATAATTACAAATACTTTTCATTCCTACCTCTTTTCTCACCCTCATTTAAAAAGGCAAAGTTTTTGTCCAGTTTCTTTGTCTTATAGACATATATGATATGAAACAATATGAAACATATTTGAGAAAATCTACATACAAAACTCTCTATTCCAGCAGAAGTAAAAATCAGTTGTATACTTGTGTTACTTGTAGGAACCAATGACAGAATGTACAGCATCTACAAGTTTCCTAGACATGGGCATACGCCTGTTTTATTTGTGCTTAATACTAGGATAGTGTAACAACTAATAAGATAATATTTTCGTCGATTAAACAGGTGTAAATATTGTATGAACTACTATAGTGTGGTTGACAAGCCCACAATAACATTCCAGTTATGTATATTTTTATTTTGTGTTAATATGGGGACCAGAGGAGGAATACCAGTTCTGTTGCATTTTGAGCTTTGCTCATAGTGCAGTAAATTATGCTGGTATCTATTCTTTACATCTTAAAAATCAGGTATTGTAGCATTGTAGATTTCATAAGGATTGCATTCATTTTTAAGGATCATGATCTGATCAGGCTAAGATATGTCGTGCTCTTTACGATGCAATGCAAAGCACTGAAATAGGATAATACAATAAAAACAATCTGTAATGTGGCAGATGATGGAGTATCAGCAGTAAAATCATAAAACATACACACACAGAAATATGTAATACACATAATACATAATTCTTCATGAGAAGATATTTCAGAGAGTTTTTTTTTTATTATTGTAAAACAGAGGAGGACAGTTCTAGCTTTCAAGCAACAGAATTCTGGAAATAATCTATTTTCAATTCAAGTTTTTTGAATTATTGGCTTTGCATAAGCACACATACACGTGCTGTCTGCTATACATGACTTCCTACTGTTTGAAACATAATTCAAAGTTCACTTTGAGTTACTATTAAGAGTTGCCATAATAAAGTTCAAAATAGAAAAACACTGTGTTAAGAATGATGCGCATGTGGGAACAGCATTAAAAAGGACACCTGCCATGTTGCTTTTCATTATATTCAGTTAACTTCTAAGTCTTTGTATTCACCTGATGCAGCCTGTTGGTACAGAAGTAGTACTGCATACTTCCAACTTGACTTTATATCCCAGATCAGATGGCCTGTGACAGTACAAGCTGGGGAACACCTCTGAGATACTGCTAGAGCTTTATGCCTCCTATTGCGCACACTTCTTTATCAACAAACTGATAAATCTTTATTTCATGTAAGTTAGCAGAGGCAAGAAATGATCATGAGAGCTTACAGGAAAGGTGAAGTAATAAAAGGCTGATATAAATTGAGAGAAATTGTACAGTATTCTGCTTACTAGAATGAAATCTCTATACAAAACAAAGATATTCCATGTTTTGCCTCTCCACAACACACATACACACACTTGATATAACTGGCTCTGATGTTTAATAATCAGGAAGACTGCATGTACAAAGAAATGCATTAAAAGCCTCAGATGGCAGATTTTTGGCAAATCCTCCACATACTAAAAACTCAACCAATACGCCAGCAAACAGAACGAATAAGCTCAATAGCTCATTGGTTGGTTGGTGTTCTGGCTTGCTACCAGATGAAAACAGAACAAAGAAAAAAAAAAAAAAACAACCCAAACCAAACAAGCAAACAAAAAAAACCAGTGTTTGGGTCTGGCTGACTTTTTCCTGTGTGTAGTAATACATCCTGATGACTGTTACACACTCAGCTCCCCAAGAGATGAGGATTATTTTCTATTGCTCTATTGTAGAGGTTCTAACCGACAGACACAGGCAAGTTAGGCAAGTCGCCATGACAAGATCTCAATTATAAAGAGGTGTAAGTCCAGGGAGGGAAAGCAAATGACATTCAACAGAGGAGTTCCTTTTGGCCTGAAGAGAGCTTTGGGGAACATTTAGTCCAAGGCAGAATTCAGAACACTGTTGTTTCTTCATTGTTTCTTTCATTCAAGTTTTGCCAGAAGTTGGACAGTAGAGGAAGCACGGTTTGTCAAAAAGCAAGCGTCCACATTAGTAGATTTGAGGGTGCAGGATGTGCAGTGTGTGTGTCGTAAAGTATGGTCAACGAAGGTTTCAGTGAACTGTACCTTGAGTTTCCCTGAGCTTTCATTGATAGCTGCATACTGTTTAGAGCAATTTAAAATGTTCTACGGTATCTTTATGTACAGTGAAATCATCCTTCATAATGTTTTACTTTGGCATACTTAAACTGTTGATAAGAAAAGAAGTTGTATTTCTGAATTTCAATATTCCTCCCTTATTATAAATGATACATCAACTAATATGTCATTAAAGATCCCATAATAAATACAATAGTAATAAAGAATATATATTTATGTGGCTCACACGGAATTCACAAAATGTTTCTTAAACCCTTATATTCTACCAATTTACTTATCCAAATACTCAGTCTTTCCCTTCCATTTCCGTCTATTACGTAATATCAAATAATTACAGCAGATTTTTCAAATGTATGAACAAGGATATATTGTGAAGTCCAGTTAAGATGTGTTGGTGTTTACAAACTTGGTTTCAAGTGATAATAACAAACAAATTCAAAATCTTACGATAATAGTCAGAAACTTCACCCCACTGCTACAATTCAACAAAATTCAATCTTAATTTGACCCTTTGCACCAGTGCTGCAACCTAGTGGTGTGATAAGACAAAAAATTATTCTTCTTCAATTTTCACCTGCAACCTGGCTGTGAATATGGTTAACAAACACAGAAACTAAGTTATCTGCAGAGAACTACCCAGATGAGACAGGCTCTGTCTCAGTCATTTGTTTCCTTGGGAAATCATGTTGAGATCAGGAAATTACTTTCTCAGAAATAGAGGGAGACATTATTCTCAAATTAACCTTTTCTGCTTTTTACAATGAATTATTTAACAAGGAAAAAGTAGAACTGATATCTCTTAGCTGAAATTTGTATACTAGTGTGCATGTGTACATGTGTATATTAAAGTATCTCTCTACATTTAATTAATGATGAGCTCACTTGCTTTGACTTATGATATTATTTTAATGCATCTTTCAGCTACGTCTAAGCAGAGAAAAGTACAGCAACCACAGCAACTATTGTGAGCATATTTTAGTATTTCATCAGTTTCTTCACAGATCCTTTGTCTACTGAGAACATGCAGATATGAAGTTTTAGTAGATCTACACTCATTTGCTCTAACACAAGACCAACCAAGACCAAGTATATAAGTTCCTACATACAGTCTCAAGGATAGATCTTGTTATTTTCTTTGACATGAACTGCTGGCAATCAAGATATTTTCCAGTGCTACATAAAGAAACAAAAACAAAATCCTCAGCAGCAGTCTCAATTTTAAATATATGTATTATAATCAACACCCCTCAGACACTACAAAGTTCCCACTTAAGCATATAAAATCATCTTAACAGCACACAAAAAAAGCATGGACACGAAGCTAAACTAAAATTAACAGAAATTGCTACAGAAATGACCTTTTCATTCATATTATTCTTTAACAAAGTATATAAAAATCTGAGAAGACCCCCTCCAGGCACAAACTAGATTACCAGTTTATAATCCAAGAAGTATTCCTGTCCTGATGCAAGCACACATTGACTCTAAAGAGCTGTTTGTCAACACAGGGAAAGATAGCTTGTCTTTTCTATTTGCCTTTCCCAGTTCCCTAAGTTCTTTCTTTCTTTCTTCTCCTCCTCGAAAATAGCAGATTACTATAACATTCAAAAAGTAACCAATTAATATAAAAGTTTGACTAACTAGAAAAATCTCAGTTAATGCTTGTACCAGACTCATGGTATTCCTGGTACGTGGCATATTTGAAAAGGATTTAGAGATTCAGAAGTATGTTCCAGTCTCCCACCCCTGCTTTCCCCCTCCAGTAACATTGCCATGTATATGTAAAACCTACTGGCTTAAGAAAAAAAAAAAAACACCATAATTCTTCACAAACCTGCTTCCTTACACCATGCACATACTCACACCCTCATATATGCATACACACATACATAAACAACAAGTTGTATAATTCAAAAAATACCTTAAAAGCAAAGGATGTGCAGTTGGGGTAATATAGAAGCTTTTACTGAAATGAAAGATGAAGATTATAGGAAACAGCTCCATTTGTGTGGAAGCAACAGAGATGATAGGTCAGTTTTAAAATGCTGGTTGCTATTTGTCACCGGTTGCACGTGCAGATGCATTCTCTTAAGCTGAAGGACTGTTAGATTTTTATGGCTGCAACTAGTATCATGTGCAGAATTAGTCTATCGCAAATTTCTCATGCAGCTGACAATGCCACCAATAGTTAGTAGTTGGGAACATGGATTTAGACTTGTATCGTGCTGCATTAATTTAACACTACATCAAATATGGATTTTATTGCAGCAGTGACAATAAATGATCACACAGGTGCAGACTAAATTTTTTCTCTCTCCCTCTTTTCTCTTCCCCCCACCTTACTGAAATGTCAAACCTGGCAATATTTTCCCCGTTGGCGTGTATATAGCTCTGTACCTATATTTGAAATATTGCCTGTATACACCTACTATCCCTCTCCACAGGGATTTCCTTCATAAAGAACATTTGCTCTAAGTGCATACAATTATTCTGAAATTCAATTCAGGGCAAAACCAATAGCAGTGAAAGCTGTAACAGACTTGCACTGGCATAGAGAAAGTGTGGGCACATATATATATGTTTCATGCTATGCTCATAGCAGTAACATAACAGTTACACTATGAAACACTGTGCTTTTTTCAATTCAAGTAGTATTGTTGCTGTCCCTGTTGAATTTGCAAGAATTGAATACAGATTGAAACTGCTGCTCAAAAGACAGACTGTTTACTGGTAGAGAAAAATAAAAGATTTATAAAATGCTTAGTATTTCAATCCTGAATACGTATGACATCACTTTACTTCGAGGACAGAACATACAGCATCTCTTTCCTATCCCTTGTTTCATTGCTCCTGAAGCATATTTATGAAATGTAAAAAGTTGCATACAGTAGAGCAATTTTATGCATTACATTAAATACCATGCTGTTCATGCTCTAATAATAACAATAACAACAACTACAAGGTTTATAAGGAAATGCAAATAGCAAAGGCTCCTACCTTTTATTCTGCTTCTGAGAAAGTGGTGTCCACCCCAAAGAAAACTGAAGAATGAGCTATTACAGTCCTTTTCTTGTTTGTCTTCTGCTGTTATTTTCTAAGACTGATCCTACTTGGATCTAACTCAGGCTTTTTCTCTCAGCATCACTTAACTCTGGACAGCAGGGAACGAAAGCTAAGGGGGAGCTCTCCCTCTGACTGGCTTTCATTCAGAGCTCCTGATTATAAAAAAAAAAAGACACACCACCACCACCACACACGCACACGCACAGAAGACACACAGGCACAGGCACACGTACACAGGCACACTCGCTCGCTCTCCCCGGAGGAAGGGAGCAGGAGAGAGACGCGCTGCTGCTGGAGCCGCAGCACTTACCCTGGGAAGGCTGGGGACTAGGGCAGCGCAGGCTTCTCCGAGCACACAGTGATTTGCAACTGAATGCAGTGGGAGGGTACAGCAAACGGGAGCTTTTTTCTTAAAGCCTGTCGCCCTCCCTTCGCTGACAGAATGGTTCTCTGTTTTTGAAGTCTAAGGTAATCAGCATCATCTACTTAGCTTGTCGCGGTAACACTGAGAACACCGTCCCTTTTTGTGGTGTATTTTTCTTGATTAAATATAACCACTTTTCTATACCACCAGTGATCTTACAGTAATGTTTATTATATATGTATATGTATAAATTAGCATGAGGCCAAATTAAATTACAACCTCAGAGGGCTCAGATGCAGGCACAGAGGGTAGTTATTTTCTTCACTGAACTGCTTATGCTATTAGATTACAAATATTTTTTTTTCCTGCTTTGCCAGTTTTATGATTAACATAAAACAAGACAGCTTCTTATAGTATTAGGTATTTTCCTGTTTCCAGAGGTCATCTGAAAAAAAGTCACCATCCCCCACTATCTTTTTTTTTTTCCCCAGTTGATATTTGCAATGCCTACATTTATTTTATTTCAGCCACTGTACTTGGACTTCACATTTTGCAGAAGTGTTCCTTTCCATCAAGTTAATCTGTGCTGGTTACACATTTCTAATACAGCACGTTGGACTCAGAACAATCCTCCTTGGATCATATCAAGTTCAATCCTTTCATTGTGATACTGTCGAGAGTTCCACATACATTAGTTAGGTTTAACAAATAGTCACATAAGATTAAGCCAATGGATGTCAGTATTGCTCTATCCAGAAAGTGTCATAAAGGACTTTCTCTGGTTGTAAAAAAAAAAGTCAAAATCCCTTAAACAGGAGCTGAAAAATATCGTATTTGTGAGTGTGGATGCAAGTAACAATGAAAACTATCTCATTATTAGAAAATCTAATACAAGAGTAGATAGATCACTGGTTGTTACTAGGCTGCTTGTTTGCTTGCTTGTTTTCAGATGCTACATATCAGTCCAAAAACAAAAAACAAAAAACAAACAAACAAACAAAAAACAAAACAAAACAAAAAAACCCAACCCCCAAAAACCAAAAAAGATCTTTATCTTGCCTAGTATCACTTCCTAATGTGAGCAACTGCTATCAGAAATGACCCACCACCTGAATGCAACTGCTTGGTAGATGAGCAAATGAGCATTTAAGTAATATGCTACACTAGCACGTGAACACATCTTCACCACAGACAGAAGCAAAGCAGCAAAACATTAGGGGAAGAACAACTAATTCTACTACAGCATATAAAATGATTTGGTTTTGACAAATTTATCTACCATGACAGATTTTTAATCTCTCGAGAAAAGGCAGTGATGTTCATTGGTTTTGGCTGTACTTGGGCACTTAAACACACAGTGCAAAAGTAAAAATTTTTCCATTGCTTTCCTTCTCCCTTTCCCATTTCTCTGTCAATATGAAAGCTAGAATTGCCATATGTCCGTCCGTTCCACCTTTTCAAAGGGCTTCATTCTCAGTCCCTTCACAGGAAAGAAGAGTGTAGAATCTAAGTCAAACTTCCTTATCTCTGCCAGCATTTGACATTACACTATGAAAAGAGACATTCACAGTTCCCAGTGATCCATGTGGAACTGAAAATATTGAGACATCTGCACTGTCTTCCAAGTTGACCCATTTGTTTTTTGTTTGTATGTTTGTTTGCTTGTTTTTGTGAAAAAGTTGGAGCATAAAACTCTCTTCTTGTGGGTGAATCATCTCACCTTCATCTGAAGGTGAAGTTCAAGGAACCGTCTTTTCTGGGTGAAAGAGCTGTGTTTCTGCCTCCTCAAAGTATCAGATTTGGTCAGGTTTGGTTCATGCAGCAGAAAGCTGAAGACTGTCTTAGAGCAGCAGTTGCACTTCCAATTTGGTACTACAGACAAATTATTATAGTGAAAAGAGTCACAAATATGTGGAAATTAATATACAGGGTGGGAAGTAGCTCTTTAAAGCTGGACTAGTTGTTTGGGTAATGAACAAAATATTGAGTGTTGAAAGTAATGTTAAAAGCTTTGGTTCCTTTTAACATTTTTCTTCTGTTATTTAAGATGTAACCATGAAGTGGGAAATGCTGGACAGTTAGTGTATATGTACAAAAACTTATACTACACACATACACACAGAGTGCTGCACCAAATTCTGAAGTAAAAAAAAAGAAAAAAAAAATCTAGTGGAATTATTTAGGAGCAGACTGAATCCAGAATCACCACGTGTGCACTTACTCCCTACCCTGCAGTGTTTTGGTATATTTGTGCTAGCGTTTTGTTCAACTAAAATGTATCAATCTTATCCTAGAGATATATGAATTTATTCAGGCTTAGTTTCTGGAAGTCACACTTGCACCCTTAAATTGACCTAACTTTGTGACTTACTGTTGAACTCTAGAAAAGCCAGGTGTTGTCACTAACTCCTGTTTCTCTTGGTATGGTCAACTATTTAAAAGTTAGTATTTTTTATACTGATAGCATATGGATATCTCAGGCAAAACAGTTATTCATCCACATTATTCATCCAGTTATACATGACAGTAACTCTAAAACAAGGTGGCATGATAGCCCATTTATAATGCAGCCTAATACTTCCCGTTAGAAGAGCCCTTTTATAGTTGGTTATAAATTTACCAAACAAATTATTTGGGATTAAATTTTCTATGCTGATGGTTTGCCTTGGGCAGAAATCATTTAAAAACATTTCAGCCAAAATTATACTGAGATTGCAGAGAATGAGGAAATATTATACTGCTGGAATTTTCTCACAGGAGTGAAACAACCTTCATGTTTTGAAGGCAGAATGTGAAACTCCACAGGGCACAGCTGGCCTTTTGAGTCAGAGAAGCTTACCAATGGGGACAGATTAGGTCAATGAGCATTAAGATAAAGGAAGAGTGGTAGGAGCAGAAGGAGTGGAGGCTGTGTTCTTATTGGCCAGCAAGGAAGAAAAAGACATATTTTTGATAAAGAACCAAGAAAGAAGAAACAGTGGCAGAACAGGGGTAAGGATATAAATTCATGCAGACTGAACAAGGAAACCTGGGTTGTGGAGAAAAGAAAAAAGAAAGGAAAGGAAAGGAAAGGAAAGGAAAGGAAAGGAAAGGAAAGGAAAGGAAAGGAAAGGAAAGGAAAGGAAAGGAAAGGAAAGGAAAGGAAAAATAAAAAGCTGGAAAGAGAGATACAGACCATACCAGGGGACTGTGGAGTTGTTTTATGTCATCTCTGTCTTCAAGGTGGGCAGCTTCCTCTGAAAATGAAGGTTCTACTATGATACCTACTCAGTCTACAATGGAGATTCTTTCCTTTATTTTCATTTCTGGTTACAAACTTGGCTGAGATCCCAGGAGCCAACAGCTGCATTTGTAGGAAGATGATGAGGTGTAAGAAAGACGAGAAAGAAAAAACCTGGAATTAGACCCCATTTTCCTGAGTATCACATCAGGAAATGTTTGTCAAACCTACCAGCATTCTCTTCACTCAATGTTGGCCCACACAGAGTAAAGGCATAGTAGTTACTTCGTGAGTAACTCATTTCAGGAAACAGAGATCAGTGTGGTGTTTTTAAGTACTCCAAACCTAGCAATAAGCTGTGTAGAACCTGGTGATCCCATTTCTCCTTGTTTTTATTCCATGTTTGATATATTTTTAACTTCTGCAAAACTGCACACAGAAGCCTGAAAATAAGAATCAAGTACTCTGAAATTAACAAATGCCAGAATTTATATACCTATGTATACCTTTAAAAAATTATAGTGCATATATGAAAAGAAGCCAATTTAATTATTACATGCTTGCTCTAATTCCTCTGCATCTCCCTTCACACACTCCCTAAAGCACCCCTCCTCATTGCACAAGATGGAGTGGCCTCTGGGTAAGCCACAGCAAGGCAACAGTTGTCTACAAAATATTGTCTTTTTCATTGCAGAAGCCAGAAAATATGTCATGAATGAAGCTGAATGGAGGGGAAAATAGAAGCTCTCACAGTGAAAACATTCCCCTTTGAACTAGATCATATCTAATCCTCTGTCACCTATGCCCGTATGATGCTGAGCATGTCACTTGAACCAGATTTCTTTCATAGGTGTTTTCCGATTATGCTCACTTATTTTGAAGTTTCTCACTAAAGAGTTGGGTCTGATACAAAGAAGTGCTGAACACTCACAGCTGCAGCACACACTGTGCTATCATAAGAGCAAAAAATTGTAAAAGTGAGGCCTGGTGCTCTGTGTCTTGTACTTGCTGAACTAAGTCAGCTTGTACTTCTGACCATGGTCTCTATGCCTTAAATTCCATTTTGTGGAAAAGGGTCAGCATCATGGCCCCACATCAGAAACATGTTGAGAAGATAAACTAATACTTGGAAAATGTTCAGCTGTTGTAACGTTGAGCACTACAGAAGTGCTTAAGAAAGTTATACAAAAGCAGGATTTAAAAGTGTGCTTCGAACAAGGCCATAAACTACATTGAATAAAGTTAAAACAGAATTGTTGTTAATTAAGAAAATATTGTTAATTATGTGCCATCCATACAATAATGCAGCAAAGTATCATGATGCTCATGCACAATGACATGTCAACTGCAGGATGAGCAAATAAGTTTAGCATTTCCTAATTTCTGCATGCTTGAATCTGAAATCTTAGGGTTTTTTTTTTTTTTTTCTTATAATNTTTCCTACAATGACTATGTGCGCATCCATGATTGAAATTTTTGTTATTTATTCACAAAGTGATTATGAATGTGCTAGGTACCATGCAGACAAAAATATGACAACAAGACAGCCCACACAGAGAGATTGTTTCCAAAAAGAAGACATGAAAGGATGGACAACACAACATAAAAAAGGTGGCTAAGTAAAAAAGCAGGGAAGTAATAGAGATAAATAGTGGACGGAGGTGGTGGTAATAAGGGAACAGAGGCTTGCATGTCAAGCAGCCTAAGTGCTGTGGAGGCACGGACAGATAGTACTAGGAACAAAAGGCTGTTCATGAAGGAAGGAAGTGCAAAATATTTCAAAGTATTTACAGTAAGAAAAAAAAAAAAAAAAAACCAAAACCATCAAGCAGAGCAGTACCCTGTCCAAAATGTCACTCTTCTGAAAGCAACATCACCACTCCATTCCACTCAGTAATGTTCATATCAGCTGGAGCTCCTGCTCTGACAATAACATCACTTCCTCTAATTCTCCAGGCAATTCTGGCAATGTGTGTGCCAGGAAGTGCCCTGACTTGTAATAGAAGTCTCTTTTAATCTACCATGATGGAAAAAAACAATAATGTTATTTGAGTTCTATGAGTTTCTAGCATCTCATTTTAACTCAAACATGCATTTTTTTTTTCCAATTATTATAAGGCATAAGCTTTCTTATTGAAGGACCATTGTGGTCCTTCCATAGAAGGGGTCTCCAAGGAATGAACTATCCTTTTTTTTCATTCACTGCAGTTATTACAGAGTGCACACACCCTGGTATCTGCTAAAACTGTTTTGTTTTAATAAATCATCGAGTCCTGTATCAGAGTGTTCAGATGTTCTGAGGCTAAAAATATTACTACAGTAAAACAAAAAACTTTGTACTTACCTAGAAAACATCCATAAATATGGTATAAACGGAACATAATTCCTACAAAAGACTACACACACACAAGCTGAAACTACTAAGAAGGATGTCAGTAAAACAGCCATATTGTATACAAATTCGTCTATGTTTCCTCCAATGATTACAAAAAAAAAATCTAAAACATTCATAAAGACAAATCTTTCTGGTTTATTGGTAGCATTCTTCAAGTACCCTAAAATATTTGTAGCAGCATGATCAGAAATAATGTGTGTGTTTGTTTTTTTTTTTTGAAATAATGCTGTATTAATACAAGAAAGCAGAAAACTTTTGATGGAGTGGAAGTCATCTGATTTGGACAAAAGCTATTATTTCTGTATAATACTATAAAAATAAACATAACAGAGAGAAGATCTTTACCTGACTTCACTAGAATTATTCTTTGGCTTTCCCCTTTTCACGGCAGTCAGTTGTTTGTTATTTTTCTGTTAGTACTGACTTAAACATTGTTGAAGTTTAGTTGCAGATATAAATTATGACACTGCATAAACAACTCTTCTACGAAAGATGTCCTCAGTAATAGTAATGTGAAAGTTATTAGGTCTCTCTTTTCCTTGGTCTTTCCTGTTCTTAGTTTCCATCCAGTGACAACAGCACTGGAAATGGTACAACAATCCCAACAACCTGTTGTTTGATTCCTTTCTAACATCAATATGTTTCTCTGCATTCACACGTAAACAACATTTTTATACATAGGGTTTATTGAGATGTTTGTTTTATCTGCATCGTTGTAATTTTACTATCACATACCAATGAGAGATATTATATATCTCTCTCTGCAGGTAAATCAGGAGGTTTAGTGCCATCTCATTTCACTTAAATAAGAATGTGCATGCATATGCAATTGCAAGAAAATGAACAACTACACCCCCTCTCCCCCTTGATAATATATCTGAAAGAACACATTAAATGTATCAATTTTGCATTTTGCAAATGTGATGGTGATATTTTAAGAACAGCTAAACTACTAAACAGCTAAACAGCTTTAGATCAATTGCTCAGACTTGACAGAAGTTGTATTTTTGCAAAGAACAAAATCAAATAAAGCATACTTTTTCAATCTAAACAATACCAGGAATTACATCTGTAGACTTCATGAAAACAATAAACAAACAGACAGTAAATCACAGCCCTTCTCAGAAAACCAAACCAAACCAACCAACCAGAAAAAACACACAAACAAACAAACGTTACATTTCAACATGTGTATAACGTACGTATATCACATTAGAATTTGGATGGACTTGTGGACATGCTTAAAACTAATAGAAAGAACTAAACACATTAATAAACTATAAAAAGAATCCTAAAGTCAGAACACTTGGAAGGAGGGTGAACACTGTAAAGAGAAGACGTATACAGTTTTACTGATGTATTTTAGATTAGAAGTAAAGGAAAACAAAAGGGAAGGGGATGTTAAAGTCACATTCCAAAACGAAAAAATGATATCCTGCATAGCTGGATGTTAAAGGACTTGTACCAAACAGCAGACTTTATCCTAGATTTTTCAAAGGCAGTTTTAGTATTCTTGTTGTAAAGGAAACAGGACATCAGAGTAAGAAAATGAGTGCCTCAGGTTAACACTGAAGTTTACTGTAAGTCCCCAGTCATAAAGCTAAATCTCTCATTTGCATGATTTACTCTGAATTAAGGGAAAAAGCCCAACAATAGGCTCCCATAACATAGAAGGATCAGGCTTTTTTTTAAAAAAATGTCA
>VXAL01006042.1:97659-116278 GCA_013399475.1 Chauna torquata
TCCTCTTAAGATGGAAGATGAAGCAAGTATATGCAAAAGTGACCAGGAAAATTAATTTTTTACTTTATTTTGGTTTTGCCCTCTTCTTACCAGTTCACTGAAAGAGTGGGGAAGTAAGCAAATCTTGGGCCAGGGTCATTCTGTGTGCAGTAATAACTAATCTGTAGTTTAAAAACAGCCAAACCAGGATGCAGCAAGGAACTGAAGATAAGGACTTACTATATGTATCTTGAGATGCACTCCCATCTTGAGATGAAAATACTCACAGCTTTTCCACAACCAAAAAGACACACATTTGACTGCAGTAAATCTTTTAGCTGAATGACAGGGTGGAAGTTAAAATAAAGTTTCTGAATAAGCTACACTTTGTTTAATAAAAGAAAATATGGTTAGCCAGATACACAATTTTTCCTAATAAACTTTTCAGAGGAGATTTGCTATCCTTTTTCAAGGCATTTATCTACTCTTTTCAAGTCATTTAGATACATATACACACCTCACATTTTGTGATGCATATCATTTTGGGAGTTTATAGAAGAAATCACAGTAATGTACAAGCTCTTAGAAAGGTTCTATTTCATGATACATTAAAAACAAATGTATATATATAAAATAAAATGGCTATATACACGCATATAAACACACGTATGACCTATGAAATATCATGTAGAAAAATATTCTATTGCAACACATATAATAAACATTCCTATTCATGTCAGCAGATTTTGGTGGCGGTGGGGTGGGAATCTGCATGACCTGCATGTCAAGTTAAAATAAGCAAACAAGACCCTACAGGAACTGGAGACACACAGGTTATGCAAAAGGTAATACTGAATCATTGTTATTCCAGGACAAAATGTTAGTCTACGCTTCAAAGAGGAAGGGGAGAGGGAGATGACTAACAGCCAATGGCAGTGCGAGTGTATTCCGTGTATTATGCCACAAGATATGCTGCTCAAATCTTTCTTGGTATTATGACATTTGTAACATCTCTTGTGAATGAAGTTTTTTTGTGCCTTATAAAGGGTGAGTGCACACCAAATCTTCAGCGCAATTTAGCTTAAAAAGTCAACCAACCAGAAGAAACGAATGCACTGGAAATTAGGCTCCTACAAACTCATAAGTCTTCCACCAATTTAGAGAACAATTTCTTAAAACATGAAAATCATTTATATAATCTTTATAAATACTATTACTTATTTTGCATTTTTTATGTCAACATAAAATATAGATCTTCAGTTTAATGACTTTCTGAAACCAAGTTCTCATACAAATCATATATCACTCATAGCCCATGAACATCTTATTTTATTTCACCTCTGAGGTTACATTTCAAACTGATTGAATGACCAAAAGAAAGGACTGTATTCTCTCCCTTTGCAGATGCACAAGTTTGCTTAAGGAGCATTAACAAGTAAAAAGATCTTGAATATTTACCTCAGACTACCTTTGTAGACTCAGACTTTAAATAAGAAAAGCTTTAATGCCACTAGAAGAACTGAGAGGAAGTAGTGAGGTGGAACCTATAATCATTTGTCAATCTAGTTTCGTAATTTCAAAAAAAAACCAAACCCCCAAACAAACAAACAAAAAACAAACAAAAAAACCACAACTTATTCCAGAAAGAAATATAGCACTTTACATGGAAAAATATATATCTACAAAATGCAATTAACAGGAGAAATTACTAAGGTATCCACTCAGGAATGACTGAAAAAATCAAACATTTGGCTGCTCAGGAGACAGCTTCAAACAGATAACACTAACACGTTGATTGTTTTTCCCATTTAAATTTTTAATAAATATTTAACTCTAGTTAAACATAAATAAAAGCTAAAGATGCTTGGACATCAGGATGCACCACCAGCCATTACCTGTTGCTAACGATTGCCTGAATTTGTACAGTACAGTGTTAGGTTACCATCTGCACTTGACAGAGGGCTTGGTATTAAAGTGGCATTAATGATCATGTGCAATGAGAGAAAGATGATATTTGAACCTTGGGTACATTATTAAAGAAGATCAAAAGCATATTTCATCTCTCCCACAGCCAAAACTTGGTATTAATTTGGTCAAAGGCAAAATTCTTTGAGTGGGACATAATTTACCAAAAGCCATTATCTTTCTGTCTGTGGAAACAGTAACTTTTTTACTAGGACATCAAGACATTTTACATTCTCTTCGAGCTGCTGTCAGTGTTCAGTTTCTTTTTCGAACTATCAGTGCACTCTAGGGTATTTAAATTCCCTTGAGAGACATATTCTGGAATTTAGAGAAAAAAAATGACAGAAGTCATATAGATATGAGTAAGTGATACCAGTTTTTCATATATTTAATAATACAGAACCTCTCTCCCTGTAACCAAAAGGAAAAATATTTGCACTCTTACTAGCACCTTCTTTTCCTTTTTTAAACTAGAAATATTTAGGCACATCAGAGCTACCATACATTGCTCAAAATAATAAGGAAAATATGTCCCAATGGGTAGCTGATACCCATTATTCCTAAGGTTACCAAATAGGTGACAGAGGGTATATAAGCCTATTGGAAAAATATTCGTTTATTGTCCTGATTTTACTCTTGGCCTGCTAGGCTTTTCATCATTCAGTCAGATACCTAGTTGTATTTCACCTTCATTTTTGTCCCAGTCCGGCAACAGGAGACTCAGAGAGAAAGAGCTACCAACCCAGAATGGCTGCACAGCTCCCTAAAAATGGTTTCTTAGCATTAATCCTACTGCTTTGCTTTGCAGAAGGCAAAGCAATTTTCTGAATTATACCAACCATCCCATAAAATGCTGTGGTGGGACTGATTGTAGCTGGCATTAAGTAGGTAGCAAATAAAACAATTTAATCTCTCCAAGTTTCACTCTACTTTGAATTCCTCCCTGTACCCTCACATTGCAAGCCACTGTCTGCCACCGCAATGTCCTCCCACTACTGCACAGCTAGAATTGTTTTTATGTTTTTCTCTTTCTTTGGCCATTGACCAACCTCTACTTCTCTAGTTAAAGTGAATACTATTCTTTGCAGTCTCTATGACTCCTTTCACAAATCTCCCATTTTCCTTTCTTTGACTAAACACTAGACCTTTTCCAAGAAGAAATTAAATTAAGAACTTCTTGTTTTCTGCCCCCTCTACATCTTCCTCCTCCCTACAGACACGGGAGTTTCTTATCAATTTTAATCCTTTAAGCTTTTTAATGATCCTCTTGGTCTCCTTCACCTCTGGTCTCATGGTTTTCACATCATATTTTCCTTTGTGTATTCTCTCACAATGCATACATGCATTAATTTATCTCACTAAAGTTTCTTCCATTACCACTCCACTATCTTTTGTTTTATACACTCTCAGACTTTCTTTATTCAGTGAAATACCTCTTGCTAGAAACTTCTAAATTCTTCATTAAAAAAAAAAAAAATAGAACAAATTTCACTGTTAGCAATTGTCAAAAAATGTCATTAACTTGCTTGTAACTTAAGTTAGAGGACTGCGAAATGTAGTTAATTCCTTACATAAACTTATCTTGGCGTTCTAAGAATGTTTAATTGTCTTATTACCCTTGTGCATTTGGTAAGACACATTAAATAATGCTGTTTAACAAGTAGGTTTTTATACAGTGCACCACATAAAAACTAGAAAATAGAGAAATAAAGAAAATTATTACAAGACACATTACTTTGGTATCAGTGCGTCTTCTTTTCCGAAGCAACTGCTTGCAACATGACTCCTTGCATTTATATCTGTGTGATTTACACAATTCAGCTGAAATGCCTGTTCATTATTGCAGAAAAAGAAAAAAATAATAATCACCCAGCACATATGTACATGTTTTAGAAACTGAAGCTTTCCCTCTTAAACATAGAGTTCTCAATTGCTTAAACTTTACACAGTAAGCTAATACGGAAAATGCAAGGTCACAGTAATAAAACTAATGCAGAAGTGCTGAGTGATCTGTAAAGGCAGAGGAAAAGAAAATCCCATGCCAGCAAAATGACTTTTCCATTCTGCTAAGTTGTTTGACTACATTTCACTGAATTTCTGAAAATAAATTTGAATTTCAAATTTTGAATTTACTGTTTGTTGAATGTACTTTATTTTGTTAAGTTCATTTTCAAAATCTCTGCTTTTGTAACTCCATTTACTAAGAAAACCTTACTTGCTTGTGAAAAACTCATTTTAACCTTTGGACAAAAGAAAGAAAAAAGTAATTCAAAGTAATAAAGACAAATGTAAAGAAGTGTTACATAGACGATTTTTGTTTTGCTTTAAATAAAAGTCGATGTCAAAAAACTATCAAATGAAAAATTAAAAATCAGAAAAAGGAAATTTATCAAAATGCCTAACAGCATATGAAAAAAAATTAAATAAATAATGTTTATTTTCTTTTGAAAGGAAGAGGAAATTAGTAGAAATCTGCCTTGGATCAAACTTGCAAAAATGTGAAAGACATATACTACGAACACAGGAAGAAATTCATCCAACCCCTTACACAGCTTTGAGCAATTATTCAAGTCCTTTCAATCAGGCATTCATTTTTCTAATGAACGATATAATTTTACTGCAAATTCAAACAACATACTAAAATTTCTTTTAGAATTCACAGTTCCAAATGTTAGGCTGATGCAGCAGTGATGATCTCAGTGATGCACAGGCACAGATTAAGGGACTTGCACTGGCATCCCACATCATGCGTTGATCTGAGGTGGACCTCCCTGGATCACTTCCTTCTTACTGAGGGATACTCAAAACTTTTCAATCTTTTGTACAGTTTTATTAAAATATAACCTGAAATAATGGAGCTTTTTTAAGTTGAGAAGATTCCACTCTGCTGAATGAGACAAATAAAAGGTCTGGAAAACAGATTTTGAGACTTGAGCATCTTTGCGAAACAGGTCCTCTTTTCCTTCCTTGCTGCGAAAACAAGTAAGCTGTAAGGAGCTCCCTGCAGATGGCAGCTGCTGGCTCCTTACAAAAAAGTCAGTTATGGCAATCACCTCAAAGCCTTGGTCATAAACCCACTCTCCCATGAAGACTCAGGGCTGGCTGCTGTTTTCATTTTGTGCCTGCCCCAAGCTGGGCTTCCAAGGAAGGACTGCCTACCCAAGGCAGAAGCTGCGACAGCAATGAGGCCAGCAGGCTTCCTGGTCGCTCTTGTTTCAGCACAATGCAATGCAGCTGCACAACTACTGGAACTGCTGAACAAGCAAATGCCATCCTTCACATGAACACACAAGTTAAATAAGAACACTAAGCAGGAGGGGAAAAAAATTAACAATCAAACAAACAAACTATGAGAACTAAAAACTATGGAAACTGAAAAGTAATTATTGGAAGGCAAAGGGAAGAAAATTAACAAAGAGAAGAAATCTTGGGATAATTTTTTTTTTTTTTTTGCTAAGTGTATATTGAATCTCCAAAATTTAGTATCTAATGTAGTTATCTTAAACCATTTTATAAGGATAATTTGAAGATACGGTTTCTAATTCAAACTGTAATATTTTATTAGCTAACCAACTGCACTACAGTGCTCAGTATTCCTAGCTTTAATAATAAACCTAATCTAAATCATGTAAAAAGAAATGTAAGCATTTCAGACAGTTCTAAGTATCTGAGACAAAGAGTTGGATGGGAACCATTTAAATAAAAAACACTAATGACACATTTATTTTCACAGTCACTATGCAGTAAGTTCAAAGCCAGAAGTATATGACGTAACCTAGGCAGACATGACAGGAAGAGAGAAAAATCAAGAGAAGTATTTTTAATATTTCTAAGTTTACAGCAACTAATTATTTTTAGAATCTATTAAAAATCTCCAGTTCTTGCCAATATATCTTTCAGAAACCATTTTAAATATGGAAAATGAAAAAAATATCTACAAGAATTATCTACAGGGGGAAACTCTGATCTTTAAGAGAGGTTTCCTCCTCCTGTAGGGAATTGGATAATGATACTACTACTAGATATTACTAGTAATTCACTAAGACAGAAATTTTCCTCTTCTGCTCTTCCTTATCTAACTTTCATTAAAAATAAATAAGAAAAGCGCACAGGGAGACTGATCTACTGTCCACTACAAGTATGCAAAGTAGTACGAGCACCTAACAAATCCTGTTGAAAAGGTATATTATTTCCTCTAAAATCTTCTTACAGCTCTTCTGATTTTTTGTTGCTGTGAGAGACACATTTGCGCTTTGCTGCTGATCCTTTTTTTCTTTTTTTTCAACAGATGCAATATGCTTTAGAAATGGAAATACTTCAACTTATCAGAAACACAGTAATATTTTTTCTGCCAGGTCATCATTTGTGAGTTTTCCTGAAATGACCGGGAACACTATTGTGCCAGCCAACCTCTGTCCTTAAATTAAAGGCTGTAAATATCTGACATGTCATGCTGACAGTGTTACATAAGAATTTTCTGCAAACTTTTTTCTCTTGCATTTTCTATGTACTGTGTTACTCTAAGATTAATTTTTCTACAGAAAGAGCAAAAAAAGTTCAAAGTAATTATTCCTGAGATTAAAAGAATTCTAGCCTAGCCAGATATGTGCATGGCAAGATCCATTGGCTGGAACTAACATATTGCCTTTTTTTTTAAAAAGTGGTCAATTTAGTTATGCAATGCAAAAACTACCAAAGATACTGGTAAGGTCTCTATAGATCTTCAATTTTTGTATTCACTTTGAATAGCTTTTAAAGAGGCAGTTTCATAGCCTAAGGTTCATTAAAGGCTAAAGACAGAGCTAAAGTTCCACTACTATATTAGCGGTCAATTGTGAACTTCATAATTTATTAATTTCTTATTTCATGTCTTTATACTGTTTTTTTCTGGCTACCCAAACGTGAGTGCTATTTTCTCCATCTCCATTTCTTTTGTGACAAAAAACATTCAAATGCAAAAGTCTTTCACATAAATGATGATGTTTGGTTTTAAAGTTAGTTGTGATATAACGTTAACAGAGGAGCATGTCCCAACAGGCAGTACCAACAGGCACCTGTAAGACCGCATCCAGAAACTGCATCCAGTTTTGGACTCTCCAGTACAAGACAGACAATGAACTAGAGTGAGTCCAGTGGAGGACCACGAGAGGGGCTAGGCCGCTGAAGCACCGGACATATGAGGACATATGAAAACACTTGCTTGACTTTAAGATGAGAATTTGATTGCTGTCTACATCTATCTTACACGGAGGGTGGTCGGTTGACTTTAGCTAGGGGCCAGACATCAACCCAACAGCTCTCTCATTCCTCCTTCCACAACAGGAAAGGGGAAAATAAGGTGGAAGAGCTCGTGGGTTTAGATAAAGGCACAGAGATCATTGACCAGTTACCGTCACAGGCAAAAAACACAACCTGGAGAAAATTAATTTAACGTAATACCATTTAAAATTGGTTTGGGTAGTGAGAAACAAAGACAACACTAAAATACCTTTCACGTACCTGCCCTTCTTCCCAGCCCCAACCTCGCCCCTCCATCCCCAGCCCCTCCACCTCCTGCCCCTGAGCAGCACAGGGGCTGGGGCATGGGGCTGGGGCCAGCCCCTGACAGCCCCTCTCTGCCGCCCCTTCCTCCTCACGCTGTGCCCTGCTCCAGCGTGGGGCCTTCCCCGGGGCTGAGGGAAACACCTGCTCCAGCGCCCCGGGGCTGCTGCCCGGGGGCTGCAGGGGGACCTCTGCCCCGGCGCCCGGAGCCCCTCCTGCCCTCCTCCTCCTCCTCCTCCTCTCCCCTGGGTGCCGGCGGGGCCGTTTCTGCCCAGGCTTTCTCCCGGCTGCCGGGCAGCGCCGTGCCCTCTCCTCCCCAGGCTGTCCCCGAGGCGCCCACCCGTGGCTGCGGGGCCCGGCCGTGCCCTGCGGTGGGGCCGTTGGAGCCGGCTGGAACCGGCTGTGTCCGGCACGGGGCAGCCCCGGCCTCGCCTCATGCAGCAGCCCTGCGGCGCCACGGGGCGGCGCCGGGCACCCACGTCCCGTACAGGAGGGTACAGGGAAGACAGCCAGACTCTGTGATGGTGGACAGCAACGCGACAAGAGACAAAAGACACAGGTTGCAACCTAGGAAACTGCAGTTAGAGAAAAGGAATCTTTTTGCCTCTCCTGCTGGAAGAGGTGCCCAGGCAGGCTCTGCAGTCTCCACCCCTGAAAGCCCATGTGGACCAGAACCTCTGCAACCTGTTCTAGATGGACCTGCTGTGAGCAGGGGTTGGATTGGTAGACCTCTGGAGGTCTTCCTAACCAATATGTTTCAGGTTAAGGTTTAGGAGTTCTATAGGCCAGTTTTGGAATGATAGCTCCGGGCAGTTAATAACGCTACAAATAATTATATGAAATGAATGAGTAGATGGTCAGCACGCTTCTGACCTCTAACAAGCTCCAGATATGGGAACAACATCAAGTACCACTGAGATTTTTTGAACAATGCAAAATTCTTCTCTTGTTTGTAGCTAGAAAACTCCCACTCAAGTATCACTAGGAAATACGTAGGATAGATTTTACGTCAGTGAGTGTATTTTTGTGGAAAATAGAATACAATGAAGTAATAATAAATACATTACTGATCTCAAGGTCAGTGACATTTCAAGGTATTCAAAAGCTTAGGAGCCCTGAAGGAGAGAGCTTTAACTTCTTTCTAGACTGCTTTTCAGGTATACTTGAGATTCTTTATGAACTTTTGTCTCAAATTACTTCAGCACAACTCTTGATTTTTTTTTTTCCATCAATTTTATTCACCTCATGTGTTTCTGTTTACAAGAGACACTTAACTGCACTATTAGATCAATTTTCTGTGGTAGTTCATTGTTTAGTGACATGTCATTCAGAGACAATTAAAAGTCCAAGAAAAATGAAAAGCAATTTTTTTTTTTTTACTGTGTAACTAATGAATTTTCAGAAAAGATGGCATCTACCACCTTTCTTGTATAAGTTAGACATGTCCTGCAGCAAATTCTCACTTACTAGTGCTAATTTATCCAAAATTTCTTTGAACTGATTCAAACCTTCAGTATTTCTACTATAAGTAACCCAATCTGAAAAAAAGGTAAGATGCTTTAATACTTTCTCCCCAAAAGAAGCTTCAAGTGGCACTGTTTTTAAAACATAAGTTGCCTTTTAAGGCTAAAATGTTCTTTTTTTTTTATTTTATTTTAACAATAGTGAATGGTGAAAATTACTGTAGTAGTAGTCTGAATTAAGTTGATGAATTAAAGCTTTAGACTCCTGCAGAGCACAAAGGTGAACTGAAAATTGCCATAAATCAAGCAAAGTATATGATGGCAGCTCCTGGTTTGAATCTGTGAATTGTGATATCCATGGTGCATTATGAACATCTAATATTGAAGCGTCCAAAGTCTCTTTAAGCTTCATGAGTTTTGGCCGTGTGAATCCAAACCTTTAGGTAATAATAAGACCTAAGTTTTGTTGTTGTGGGCAATGGCCATTAGTTCATCCTATGATCTTGGATGTAGCTTCTCCCCATACTGCACCCCCCATGCACACACCTTCTCATAAGAAAATTTGGATTATGCGTTTCTTTCTAAACTAAGAGCTATTGTGTTGTTTTCTGGAAGAACTAAGCAGAGACCAAATACAATACTTTTTTCTGTTCATAGCAAAAACAAAATTCTTTATAATTAAGAATAAAATACTTATCATTTTATATTTTAATTGTAGCTTGCAAAAAAAAAAAAAAAAAACTCCAAAATTGATGACCCAAAAAGCACACTTTAATTGGTTAGCTAAGGTAATTGGTAGACATGATAACATGAGAACTACAATTTTGCCACAGAAGGGAAGCCTGAATGTAAAACTGAGTTTCTTGACATTATTTCATAGCAGAAAAAAGTTAAAAAACTAAAGGTATAATGTCACTATCTAATCTGTTTAGCCTTCAAGCCCTAATAGAAAATAGATGTTACATCACACAGTATGTTCCACAAATGAAAGGAAAACAAATAAACAAAAAATTAAAAAAGATACAGCCCACAAATATGTTGTGAAAACACGAAGACTAAACTATACAAATCTCCTAGGTTATGACAATCCAGGCAGTATTTAGCTTCTGAAACACTATCCACAATTAAAATGCAAGCTGATTTTGCAAAGGTAATCAAATTAGAAAGGTGGAAATTAATTAAGTTCTAGCAATGAGAATCCAGCAGTTTCTCATGGTAAGCTAGGCAAGACTTAACATAATCAAATGCCACAGTGACATTGGTAATATTGATCTTGTTGCCCCAATACGTTACTGAATGTTATTTTTTAAAGCAGAAAAGCTGAGGATCAAACTGCTTGAAAATATTAAGACAGGGAATTACCTGAACATTAGGGGAACTTTTGCATGTCAGATTATAATAAATATTGGGTATTCTAGTGACATTTTAGTTTAAGAGAGTTGCAAAGCCTAATTTCTATTTTTCAAAGTGTTATCAGTCCTCATCTGTTTCACAAAAATACTAAATCTCTTCATCAGTAATTTAGTCTTCTGCTGCCAGCATGAAGAAATTCACTTTCTTCCCCTGTTTAAATGCTTCCCTCTTTCTAAAATACTGCTGCCTCCGCTGTGAACCAGTATTTCCCTCATTAATTATTTTCCTTCTTCTTACTTCTTTTTCCTTCCCATTTCATTTAATCACAAGCCCTTCCTCATCTCATCCAGTGAAAGAAAAAATAGCTTCTCAAGCCTTTTGTGTCCTTTTTCCATCCTACCTTCAAGTTTCCACTGTCCTGGGGAAAAAAAACAAAACAAAACAAAACCCACAAACAACAACAACAACAAAAACTTTCCTCTTGGCTCACCTCATAGGTACTTTCAATTCCCTCTTGTCACTTTTCTGTTCCATCTGATCAGGCCGCTCTTGGTTTCAGGCCACATTTCCCTCTTAACAGCCCAGAAAGTTCAATTCTCAGTAGTCTGATTCTTTTTCCCACACTTTCAAGAGCTGCAGTTAAAAACAGATGGAAACTGTAGTTGCTTTTCCTACTTTTATAGTGACGAATTTCCATGCAAAACATTTCAGAGTTTTTTTCTCCTCAAGGTCTTCTAATTAAATTCATGACATTTTTATGATGAAGTCTCTGAAACTATTAGTACTTCTATGGAACAGGCAATATGTATTCAAGACAATTCCCACTCTTCTACCTTTGTCAGCTAGCATATTTCGTCTGTATCCAATGCTGGTCACCAAAGTACAATGCACACACCTGAAATCTTTTTCTCTAAAATTATCTATAAGCACAATTGCAATTTTGCTGGTATGATTGCTTTGAGACTACTTTTGCTGAAATACTCATTAATGTTTTTCTTTTTTAAGATGGATCCACCCACAACATTTAGTTAGGAAAAAAAAAAAATAGTTTTTATTCCCTTTATACTCAGAGGTCCTGGCCAGGGCCAAAAAACTTTGCAGTTGAGTTTTGAAATTGATCTAAAGCAAAGACAAAGAGAAAACTGTGCTAGGCAGCAGGAAATGTAGAACAGATGGTTCTTTCACCAACAACACAACAAAGTATACCAGTACTGCATGAATCTCTGTAAACTGTAGTAGAGGAGGTGGTTCACAATTACATTAAATAATCAAGTATTTTGTGATTAAGTTTGTATGAAATGTTTTTACAAAAGGCAGCATAGCAGCAACCCACAGAATTAGTAATGGTTTCTGAAAATGTAGACCTATTTATTGACATTATCTTTTAAAACTCTTAATGAGTTAGGCAGATTCAGCTACTATTATGATAAAGTTTTCCAGTGATACTTAGGACATTTTAAAAGAAACTGGAAGAGAAAGAAACTCCCTTGATCTTTGTGTAAACAAGATTACAAGCATCTAGAAGTTTGAGATCTAAAAAGAGACAATTTATTCCATGCAAGCAAAGGCTATTTGCTTTTTCAGCTGCCATCTTTATTTTGGTCAGAAATTAGGTTGAGGTGTACACAACAGGCCTGATTCTTTCCTTTTCCACCATGCCTTTCATCTTAAATAAGTAACAAATAAAATTAAGTTAAAAAAAAAAACTACAGCAACTTTATATATTGTCATAAAGAACAAAATCTTTCAATTAATCTTTTTTATTACATATATTTGTGTATTTTTTCAAAAGAAGTCCTAGGTATATGGCAGTGGTTCCCAAGCTGAGAATATCTGGAAATTGTGGGTGGCATTTTGAAAGCATGTTATGATGGTAGTTCATGAAAATATTTCCTTGCTGTGATGATCAAAATGTTATTTCTGTCTGAATTCTCAGAAATTGCTACAGCATTATCAATTACTTTTCTTACATCTGCTAGCTGAAAAGCAGCAAACTGTCTGCTAAAACATTCTCTGGTGACCCATGAGGTCTCGACATTTTTGTTGAGTAACTCAACAAATTTTGTGGAGTTAATTTTTTTTTTCTCTCTTGAAAGCCAGAGTGGCTGCAGCTCTTGCCTTCAGTGAGGGACAAGTCTGTCTGGCGGCCACTCATGAATGGAGGTGATTGTTTCTAACATTAGTACTTGCCATGCTCATCCTATAAACAGCAACAAAAACAGGGAACCCTACACCTTTTCCATTCTTCTCCCATGATTTCCAGTGAATATGGTAGTAAGTCTCTGGTGTATCACACTGGAGCAATGAAGTTCAATTTGGGCCACATTGTCAAGCTGTCCTAATTCACCCAGTCCCTGAAGCACTCACCTCTGATGGTGTACATCTAACTTGGATATAACACTGAAACCTTCACCTTTTAATCCTGCTTTCATTTTGTAATTTTGCATTTGTAATTGCCTGTCATAATTGCTAGTGTAACAGCTACTATTTCTAGAAACAGTAACAGAACAGAAGCAAGAGGAAAACTCTTTCTAAATCAGGTTTGTGAATTTCAAGAAAATTATACTAGTTTTATAACCTAGACAATTCTCTCCAGGGCAGGCTTATCTTTTGATTACAAAGCTTTAAGGAGTTTGTGATATCAGAGAAATCCTCTTGAAAACTGACTTTGATAGAAATGTTTACTGCTTATTACTGAAATGCAACTTACTAATTGCACTGTGACAATGTAATAAATGTTCTATTCTGTGTGTGACAAAGAGAATTAAAGAATAACATGTTATAAGATAGCCAGATGCCAAAACTGACTTAGTTCTTACAAAAAAAAAAAAAAAAAAAAAAAATAACAAAAAATACTGAATGATTTTTGTAGCTTTCAGATGGGGAATGAAATCCTGCTTAGCAAGAAAACCTCCCTTTGGAATAGACATGAATTTTTGCAAGAGAGAAGACACTGAAAACAATCATCAAGATAAGTAAAGCAGCTTTAGAGGAAGATAGATAATTTAAACCTATAACTCTGGCAATACAAGGGTAAACTCTGCTAAATGCTGTATTTCTTAAGCATTTAAAATTATTTTACCAAAAGAAAATGCATATTTACACAGTTAGAAGGAAAAATAATTTTTAAACCACCCACAAGTAGCATAGCTGAACATAGCTGCCACAATGGATAGTAGCAGGAGGCAATCTGCCAGAACGTGTATCTTAGGAAACACTGCACTTGCTAGTTTATTTGTGGTGTTGCTGCTGCTGTGGTTTTTGGTGTGTGTGTGTGTGTTTTTTTCTCTTTTCAATTTAAATCTTTAACTTGTGAACAGAAAACTAATATCCAGTTTCCCATTCCAATGCCAAAGCCTTTCAGAACCCTGTTCTGAGTTCCCAACTGTTGCTCCAGCACACTAAACCACACCATTCGCTCTTCCAACATCACCAACTTTACCTTTCACTTGCCCAATTTTCCACAAAACTTTCTAAATAATTTGCTCTGTGCAAATATTATTGAGGAAAATATCATTCATTTCCTTCAACTCCCTCAGCCATAGTAGACAGGGTTCTACCACTATATTTAGCGTCGATGTGATCTCACCTTGAATACTGCATGCAGTTCGGGTCTCCACGATACAAGAAGGATGTTAAGGTGCTTGAAAGAGTCCAAAGGCGGGCTACAAAGCTGGTAAAAGGGCTGGAAGGTATGTCACATGATGAGGACACTTGGCTTGTCCAGTCTGGAGAAGAGGAGACTGAGAGGCAATGTCATTGCTGTCTGCAACTTCCTGAGGAGAGGAAGTGGAGAGGGAGGTGCCGTTCCCTGCTTCCTGGTCACCGATGACAGGACGCACGGGATCAGCAGAAAGCTGCACTGGGGAGGTTCACACTGGACATTAGGAAGTTTCTGTACTGTGAGAGTGGTCTGACACTGGAACAGGCTTCCTAGAGAGGTGGTTGATGCCCGTGGCCTGTTAGTGTTCAAGAGGAATTTGGACAATGCCCTTAATAGTATTCTCTAACTTATGGTCAGCCCTGAAGTGGTCAGGCAGTTGGACAAGATCTTTGTAGGTCCCTTCCAACTGAACTAGTCTAGTCTAGTCTATCAGTAAGAACAACAGGCAACCTCTGTATGTACTTGGATTACTTGCAGTTTTATTCTCCTTGCACTGCATGTGTAGCTAGTCTTCAGCTGTGAACTTTTTGGGGAAGGACAATATCTTCACATGAATGTGCAAAGTGTGTGTGTGTGTTAGAAGCACACCACAAAAATACTTTTTAAATTTCATTTCTAGCTAGGTTGGAATAAGGCTATAATATATTAGAATATAAATGACTATCTAACTCTTATGATTGTAAAGAATCAGATTTTTTTTTTTTTTTTAAATTTTAAACTGGGAGCTCTTAAATAAATACTACAAGGAGTAAAATTCCTTGATATTTTCTTTTAATTATATCTAAATACTTGGTACATGTATGCCACATTTGTCTGGCGTAGTACATACTGTAGCAAGATCTAAAGCTGCCTTGCCCTGAAGTAGTTTTGTCTGCTCAGTTGCAGATGAAACTTGCTCAAATGTGCTAGTCATGAAACATTGTTTCTGTAGGGAATTAGAACACAAGAAGACTCTGGGTCTTTGCAGAATGCAGGTAACTAGTCGAGGATTTGTATGATCAAGTTGTCAGTGTACCCATGAGTAAATGGCTAGTATCTTCTACTAAGAATAGGGAAGAAATGACAAAGTGTCCTGCTACTGCTTGCTTTTACAGATTAAAAGTGCACACACATACAAATAAATAAATAAAGATGTCTTTCCTTGACATTTTCAAGGTATCCTTTGATTTTAAGGTTACTTCAAAGAGCTTCACAAAAAACTAGAGCTTCAAAAAACTCTAGTTCATCAGAAGTTTTTTATGCTGTGATTTTTTTTAAATAAAATATCAGGTAAATTGAGAAGCGCAGAAAGTGTTTGACCACAGTAGATGAAATTACTTGTAAATAAAATTTTAGATAAGCAAACAGATCAAAAATACTTCCTATCCATACTCTTTCTGTACAGAAGCTTGTAAAAACAAGTCTCTATTTAGCATGTTCCTACAGAAACATCACACTTGCTGCTCTCAGTTTTTTAATATGCAATATGGCTGGAAGACCTGACATCTTCTCGGGCTTGTAAGATAGGCATGACACTGTTGGTTTTTTTTTGGTTGGTTGGTTGGTAGGTTGGTTGGTTTTTGTCTTGAGACTTCCCTCTCCTCTTTTTAGGGCATTCTACTGGGCTTTCGAATTGTTGTAAGAAGCAACTAACTGTACTAGTGGTCATTTTTTCTTATATTGCATTGCACCTTTTCAGAAGTGTTGGCTGCAATGATAAATGATCCTTGGATATATAAAAGAAGTGGTCCAAGACAAAGGGTTTGGGAGAAAATGGTAAATGTTACTTTTTCCATTTACTAGGTGTAAAAATTGAGTGGTTCCATTTTAAAAGTGTTAGCATTTCATGTTTGAGACTTTTTTTTTTTTCTCTAGAGGTATACCAGTTGTCATGTGCAAGAAATTTAGGTATTGCTTTGAGAGTCTAACAAAACTGATAATTTCAGCCTTTATGTCATGTTTTCTGCATGGTGGTGAGCTAATGCAGGGATATCTTGCCATATTCACAGAAAGCCTAAAATAATAGCTGTCAGACTTGTGAAATATTTTTTTGCATGGTATGGAAATTTAATTTGTATATGCATATATTATATATTGAACAGTATGAGAAAAAAGGGAGTCACTACTTTGTTTCTTCAGTTAAACCTCCAACTACTACATTTATCCTACACATAGGCAAAAGTCTTTTTTCTGTAGATAATTTTTTTTTTTTAATTATGTTTCAAAGGAACCTACTGAGATAACTAACATTCGAATATTTGGAAGACAGTGAAAATTTCTCGTAAAAGCTTGTTGACTAGGTTTAATCTAGGATAGAATTAGAACTAAGAGGAATTAGAGTGAATAACAGTTGTTTTTTATGAATAGCACCAGGATATGGGTGTCCTGGTTGTCAAATGCATCATATGAAGTAAGTTCATGTTTACCTTTCTAGGCTGTTAAATGTGAACTTTAGTGAGGACCAATGTTACTAACACAGGAAATGGAACACGTACTATAATATAGCATTTTTTTCCATGAGAGTACAAGCTCACTCAAGATACCTATATACTTCATGAAGACTCAAGGTCTGGATTAAGAAATTATGGAACTAACATTTGTTTGGCCCAGTTTATATTTAATTTCTCCACCTCATACTTCTTTTATTGTTTTGACTTGTCAGGTACTCTTAAATCGCCCACGAAAGCCAGGCTTTTTTTGTTATTTCATGAGCATAGAACATGTTGACCTGTGCTCCAAGAGAAAGCTGTTGAAGTCAGCTTACTGTTGGCCACTGAAAGGATAAGATCTTGATAACTTGGGCATAGATATGACAGTGTGAGAAAGAGAATATTGAATAGTTTTTGTTTCTAACTGAAGCTCAATATAGATCTACTTAAGTAATTTATATGACTGTTCAGTGTTATCCAGCACTACCTATTTATATATTAGCAAATATTGTGGGAACATAAAAAAGATATCTTTCTGAATATATGTTGAATATTACTGGTCTCACTAAAGAATGAAACATAAAGCTAACATAACTCTTCCACATCTAGCCTTATAAAATTATGAATTCTCTTCCTTTCAAGTAGCAATTAATACCTGTTTCTGCTTACCTTGAAACTGACTTTTACAATATTCTTGATTTTCATTTCCAGTACACACATACACATAAATAGAGTCATAGAATCATAGAATCATTTAGGTTGGAAAAGACCTCTAAGATCATCAAGTCCAACTGTTAACCTAGCACTGCCAGGTCAACCACTAAATCATGTCACTAAGCACCACATCTATACATCTTTTGAATACCTCCAGGGATGGTGACTCAACCACTTCCCTGAGCAGCCGGTTCCAATGTTTCATAACCCTTTCAGTGAAAATTTTTTTCCTAATATCCAACCTAAACCTCCCCCAGCACGACTTGAGGCCATTTCCTCTTATCCTACCGCTTATTGCTTGGGAGAAGAGACTGACCCCCAACTAGCTACAGCCTCCTTTGAGGTAGTTGTAAAGAGTGATAAGGTCTTCCCTGAGCCCCCTTTTCTCCAGGCTAAATAACCCCAGTTCCCTCAGCCTTCTCCTCAAAAGGCTTGTTTTCTAGACCCTTTACTAGCTTTGTTGCCCTTCTTTGGACATGTTCCAGCACCTCGATGTCCTTCTTGTAGTGAGCGGCCCAAAACTGAACACAGTATTCGAGGTGTGGCCTCACCAGAGTTGAGTACAGGGGGACAATCACTTCCCTAGACTGGCTGGCCACAGTATTTCTGATACAAGCCAGGATGCTGGTGGCCTTCTTGGCCACCTGGGCACACTGCTGGCTCATATTCAGCTGGCTATTGACCAGTACCCCCAGATCCCTTTCCACCGGGCAGCTTTCCAGCTACTCTTCCCCCAGCCTGTAGTGTTGCATGGAGTTGTTGTGCCCCAAGCGCAGGACCCGGAACTTAGCCTTGTTGAACCTCATACCGTTGGCCTCAGCCCATCGGTCCAGCCTATCCAGATCCCTCTGTAAAGCCTTCCTGCCCTCAAGCAGATCAAGAATCCTGCCTCACTTGTTGTCATCTGCAAACTTACTGAGGGTGCACTCAATCCCCTCCTCCAGACCATTGATAAAGATATCGAAGAGAACTGGCCCCAGTACTGAGCCCTAGGGGACACCACTAGTGACCGGCCTCCAAATGGATTTAACTCCGTTCACCACGACTCTTTGGGCCTGGCCACCCAGCCAGTTTTTAATCCAACAAAGCGTACACCTGTCCAAGCCATAAGCAGCCAGCTTCTCCAGGAGAATGTTGTGGGAAACTGTGTCACCTTACTGTATTCTAGGTAGACAATATCCACAGCCTTCTCCTCATCCACTGAGCAGGTCACCTTGTTGTAGAAGGAGATCACGTTAGTCAAGCAGGACTTGCCTTTCATAAACCCCTGCTGACTGGGCCTGATCACTAGTTGTCCTGTATGTGCCATGTGATGGCACTCAGGCTGATCTGCTCCATAACCTTTCCCAGCACTGAGGTCAGACTCACAGGCCTTTAGTTTCTCTGGTCCTCCCTCTGGCCCTTCTTGGAGATGGGTGTCACATTTGCTAGCCGCCAGTCTTGTGAGACCTCCACTGATAGCCAGGACTGCTGATGAATGATGGAAAGAGGCTAGGTGAGCCCTTCTACCAGCTGCCTCAGTACCCTTGGGT
>VXAL01006043.1:8698-110932 GCA_013399475.1 Chauna torquata
TAGAGTTGAAAAATCTTTCTTTGAAAGAGTTTAAAATTGAATGCCACTAAAAACATGACTCCAGGTCTTTTAGCTAAGCTTTGCTTTACCATAGCATTCATTTCAGTGCTTTATTTGAGTTTGGAAGATTAAGAACAGTTTTGTAACGATTTTGAAGAAGCTGTTGTGTATTTTCTCTAATGCCAACTGCACCAGAAATACTTAGTACAAATATGTGCAGATCTAAGTTAAATTGGCTTATATGAATTACAAGGTTGTTTACTACTTAGTACTGTCTCTATCTTTTTTTTCTTTTCTGTTATTCCTTATTTTAGGCACAAAGTCATGGAAAATGGCCAGTCAAGTGGTATGCTCCAGAATGTATGAATTTCTACAAGTTTTCTAGCAAAAGTGATGTCTGGAGCTTTGGAGTTTTAATGTGGGAAGCTTTCTCTTATGGGCAAAAACCATATAAGGTGAGTAGTTCTATCTGGCAGTTCTTTTACTGTAAAAATTTAGAGCAAATTGGAACCAACACCTTTCTATTCCTACCTGGAAAGACTGCAGGTCAAAGAAGGCCTTAGCACCTCACCTGTTGCAACAAATAAATCAAAGCATAGCCCCAAAATCACCTCCAGACCTCTCTTTGTTTTATACTATACTAGCATATGTGCTGTAATTATTTGCAACTCAGAAGACTGTTCTGATCATCCTGTTCCAGGGAATGAAAGGTGGTGAAGTTGCACAGATGATTGAAAGAGGAGAACGAATGGAACGTCCTGAAGTCTGTCCAACAGAAGTCTATGACTTAATGAAATTGTGTTGGACATACAAGTGAGTGTGATGTGATGCTCTCTCTTTTAGTAGCAGTATATGTTAATCTACTTAGTTGATAGCCAGAAAGCACGAAATAAGAGTATTTCAAAGCATGTAGTTTCAGCTGGTATTTAACTTACAAACAACCTGCAAAGGAAGGAGTCGGTTGCACTTTCAAATGAAAATGATGTGAGGTATTGAGTGTACTACAAGAATCTGATTTTGCACAGGTGATCCATTTTTTGCTGGAACAGTTATATACAAAAAATTGTGTATCATCAAAAATGGTTTATTCCACCAAAATGTCAGTCTGATTTATTCTGAAAAGAAAGTTTGAAATTAAGGAAACATTTTTTGTTTCATTTTGGCTTGTATTTTGTTTCATTTTGATTTTACAAGAGTTAACTGAAATTTCAAAGTCATGTCAAATTATTCTTTCAGTTCTTCAGTTCTTAATTGTTTTGACCATTTTTTCTTCTCTCATTCCTAAACATCCACAATTTGGATCCCACGTTGACTTCCTACTAGTAAAAGGCAAAACATCTTTGAAATTGTACGTAATGTGTAAGAATCATTTTTTCTGATCAGTAACATTTCAAAAGTTATAATTATGAAATATAAATAAGAAAAAAAAAAACAGGAAAGCCTGCCTAATACTCTTTTTAATTAGTATATTGCTAAATTTCATTAAAAATACTTTTTGGTTTGTCATTTTAAACTATTTTGTTGAAGTTACCTTTAACTGTAGGAAGGTTTCCATAAAGCACCCAAAGTCCACTGTAATGTCACTTATTTTTCCAGTTCACCAGGTTCCATTTCAGGAGCTGTGGTACTTCACTTCTAGGTACCATGCTTGTTTGTTGGTGTTATTACACCTAGTACTCTAAAAAGAACATGGAACCATACAATAATTTCTGCCTTTTTGTTTGTCTCAGATAATGCTGTAGCAGTTGTAGAGTGAAACAGGATCATTTTCATTATGATTAGTATGCATATGATCAAGCGTATTGCTTTTTATTTGTTTGTATTCAAATATCCTTATATTGGAAAGGAAAAGAAAAAAATGAAAAATTCAGTAATAAGAATACTTAGGTCATGCGGTGTAACTATCTCAATATGTAGCGTATTATTGTCAGGTCTTGCTGTAAATTTAATCGTATTCTCCCAGATCAACAGAGGTGCAGATATAAAGGAAATCAAGACAGGATGGCCATGTATTGTATGTGTAGGCTCCTCTCAATGGTGCTAAGCTGCTCTGTATGACTGTAGTACCCATTATAGGGCAGATAATGCACTGTAAATGTTTTTTTCTCTAGATTATTACTGAAGTAAATGAAGTAGAAAGTGAAATGGAGCTGATTTACCATATATTTCTTGTAGTACCTTCACCAACCACAAAGTAACAGGCATGACAATAAATCCACTTACTGGATGCTATGTAGTGACATTTCCAACTTGGTTATCATTTTGTAGCAATGTTTTGGTAGCCTTAAAGTACTGCGAGCAGCTTATCGGAACTGTCACTGAGGTAGAGTCCCAGGTGTTACAAGGCCCATGTACCTTTTCAGCTTTCTCCTTCCTGTGCAGTGATACTTGTCATCTTTCCACAGTGTTGATGACCGACCCGGATTCCTTGCGGTCGAGCTGAGATTACGTAACTACTATTACGACATTTCCCACTAACAGCATGAAGAACAGCAGCTGCTTTGTCTTCAGTAAGCACCTTCTGAAAAGCAGTTCAGTTTCCAAAACAAATGACTTTGATTTTTGTACTTCTACTTTCACCCTATAAAGCTTCAAGCTAAGCCGTGTGTGTAGGCTTGCCTTTTCTTGCTTTCTTGCAGAATTTCAAGCTCCAACAAAAAGTTGAAAGCGGAGGGACCACAAAGTGAACAGCACGAGCATAAGTGCAGATCCTTAGATTTCTGCTACATTCCATTTTATTTTCTTTACAGCTTTATTGGCTTTACATTTTTCTGTCCTGTAAAACCTATTTAATGTCTTTCAGCCCTCTTCCTCTCTTGTATTTTAGTGCAGATGGGGTTTTAAATTCTTGTTATTAATATTCTTAGCTCTCAAATAAATCAAGTGTTCCAGCTTTCCCCCTATCTGAGGAAGAATAGCCTAAACATTTCTCACCATGAATGAAATTCACTGTGAAAGTGTCTGTCACTTTGACTGACTGTGTGTTTGATTTTACCCCCAAGCCATTCTATAACCACATTGTATTCTCAGTAGTAACGTGAGCAGCAAGGAACTGGGAGATGTGAATTTCTAACACATGGAAAAAGAAAAGGAATCATCAGCTCCTTTAAGTGTTACACCTCCTCTCTTTCCTCATCTCCTGTGGAGGCCTAGCTATCCATCAGGGAGTTATTTTGTTCCTGGTGAAACCTGGGAACTTAGGGGCTTGCTCACCTTGGGACAAAATGTATCAGCACCTAAGGTAATGACTCTGGGTTTTAACCTGGACTCCATCACTGCTGTTCCTGAAAAGACAGCTGTGCATTGAAAGGTGAAGGAGCAGCAACTTTCTTTCTTTGGGCAGTTTCAGCCCTCTCTAGAGATATCTTTTCCATGTACCTCCTTGGATATATCAAAGCTTCGTATGTTTTGAGCAGCAACCATTTCTTTTTTCAAGCCTTTCTTGAAAAGTATTTGTGAGAATTCACCACAGCATAAAACCTCTAAAGCTAAGTTTCACTCCCAGCTCAAATATTTTAAAATAGACTTAAGGATATCCAGTTTACTTTTGTCCTCTCCTAAATGTTAATATTTATCCTGTTATTAATGCTTGTGAGCATCTCAGAAGAGGTGTTTGTCTCACGAGTTTTTTGTAATGCACCAAGCAGAATTTCCAGTCCTGTGTAAGAACAGCAACTATAATAACAAATTATGTAATCAACCTCTATTCCCATTTTTTACCTTTATGTGTTTTTGTCCAATCACATTTTAAATATTCTAGAAATTAAAATTTCTGCTTGTGTGTTCCCCACAAGTAGTCACTTTACAGGTGCTTACATATATCTCAGGGGTCTACTAGATACAGAGATTTTAGAAGAATATGAAAAATAAGATTTAGAGTAAGATATACTTATTGCATACAGCTGTTTAGAGCATATGTTTTTAATTTTTGTGTGAACAGGATATTTGTAGAGATGCAGTGATACTTTTTGCTCTAGGAAAGAAACTGCGTATGCAATTACGGTGAGCAAGTATGAGATAATTTTTGAGATAAAATATTAGTATAAAAATGTAGGATTTACTATAAAAACAACTTGTTTCTTTATACTAATTTTATGGTCTATTTTTTTAAAAATGCCTCGTGATTTTGGTAGTTTAATTTTTGGGGATCCAGTGCAAGACACATCGGAAAGCACATGCTACTGAAAGATGCTGAGTGCAATAGGCCATGTTTCAAATATGAGTCAAACATGACTTATTTTGAAGATGATTTTATTTTTTGTTTTGTTTTAAAGAAATATTTTTCTACAAGAACAGCTTGTGTAGATGTTGCCCATAGTTATATATAGGTGTTTTTTAGCATTATCCCTATTGCAGAGAAACTGTCAGCTCTACATGTGCAATTAGTATATTCATGGGGATATCAGTCATAAATCAATTGCACAAATCAAAAACAATTGCACAGCCAGTGAGTGACAGCACTCTCTTTCCCTGCAATATGTATGTATATATGTGTGTTAAAAAGTGTTACCTAATACTAGAAAACTGGAGGAATAGTTCTTCCCCTCTCTTTTGAGTGAATGTCTCTTTTTGGTGTTATTTGATTGTTTTTAGCTTCACTATTCTGTAATAAAAGTTTACAATGAGAATACGCAGTATTGTGAAATAACTAGATTAGGTTTTTAAATTGAAATTAAAGATATTGTTTTAGAAAATCTGTTGTTTTAGCAAGAATCCTTCAAGTTTTTAAATACTTTCTAAAAAAGGCTGATGATGTGCAGAGCTTGTGTATTTACTGAACTACTGTGATTGTTGTAGAAGACTGCAATTCCCTTATTGACACTGAATGGTACCTGACAGAACTGATGAGCCCACTAAAGCCTGAGGCTGCTTTCGGAACTATTCAGGACTAGCAGGAAAATCCCTCGAAATGTGCATGTTATTACACCTAAGCCTTTCCAAGATACTGCTTTTCAGTGACACTGTGCCGGATCTGTGAAGTCAGAGGTGTTAGGAGTCAGTGCAGCACATAGCTATCCAGGGACTTCTGCATTACAGGTATCCGCTATGCAGGATTTAAAGTCATGTTATACCACATGGAGCCTCCTTTGAAGGTGCAGGCAACTGTTTTAGGTGTTCTGAAATAACGACAGAGAGATCTTACTCTTTTGTTCAGCTTTGGCTGCAAGGTCAAGTCCTCAGGAAGACAAAGACTGGATGTGACTGAATGTGAGTCTGAATAAGAAATAATAAAGGCTGAAAGGTAGACAACTCCTCAGGCAAGTACTTCCAACTTCCCACTTGTGGGAATGCACTATCAACTGTCACTTCTATGAAGGGTCTTTAGTGTTTTTGGTTGTGTGGATTTGTTTTATTATCATTTAGATTGATTCATATCAGAAATGTCATTTGTCAGTGTAGCCCCACAAGTAATTTTCACAGCAGAGCTAAGGGGTAGCAAAACTGCAGCAAGGAGGAAGGGGAGCTGGTGTGAGTGACTCGGGGGAGAAGAAGCAGGTGAGAACATGTAAAACTAGCTTGTCTTTGAAGGAAAATATAGTGTGTTTATAGCTTTGTAATTTAGGGCTCAAATCTACAAATGCATGTTCGTTCTTGAGCACAGGAGTCCTTGCACCTTTTTCCATACAGACTGATCCAAAGTGCGTAAAAAACCCTGCACCAATATCCACCTGCTTCAAACACTGCAAAACAGGCATTTTTAATCAGAGAGTGGAGCATATCCGTAATTTTCATTTCTGGAAAGTTGAAGTCAGAACGGCAGGTTCAATAAAGCAAGCATCTGAGAATGGTCTGGGGAGCCCGGTTTTGTGCTTAGCCAGCTGTATGACACGGCCCTGCCAGGAGGTGGCAATACTTGAACGCTTTCAGGCTGATGCACTTGTCTGAGCATTTCTGGCACTCTCCATCCCGTCCTGGTTTTTGCTGTGTCTGTGCAGCACAGAGAAACTTGTTAATCTATTTACTGCTTGCTGTGAAGCAAAGCTCCACGTGAGTACAGTTCCTGAATGATTTATATCGTGAATGGTTAGCTGTGGATGATTAGCAAAGTCTTCTGATACTCTTTGTGACTCCTTGTCTTTAACTGATACCAGAAGTGGGAAATTCCAGGTAGCACAATACAGAACATGTCTCAAATCTGCACAGAAGGGAGCAAGGGTGGCATCTGACTGAGAGTGAAGGACTTCTCCAGGTATGAAATGTACCCAGCATGGGGATCAAACATGACATCATCTAAGACTGTACAAGAATATTGCACAAATTTTTTGAAAGGAGAAAGACTGTGGCTGTGCTGAATACAGGCGACATTGTCAGCAATTATAATTACCAGCTTTAATTTTAGTGAGGACAAAAACCCTATCAGTCATGCAGAAAAAGAATTTAAAAAGAAAAAAAAAAAGGGGGACCATGTGATTCCTGACAACCAGAGTGAAGAAAAACAACACTGGACATAAAACGGTCCCAGACTTGGAGGGAAAAGAGCCACTTCATACTCGGTATCACCCATTTCCCAGCACTGCATGGCGTGGTGCGATGCAATGCTCTGGCACGACCACATTTGGTCCCCAGCTCTCCCTGCTGGGGCAGCCTATGGGCCCAGTGGTGGCAGGGAGTGATTGTCAGGCTGATGGGCAAGGCTGAACAGCCAAATGCATCCTGCTGCAGCTGGGGGCAGCTGGGGTCTGAGGCTCAAACACCTTTACTAGGGCAGCCAAGCAACCTGTGAAATCGTCCCAAGGATTGCAGCCAGCTTTGGAGCTAGAAAAGGAGTGGAGGAGTAAAGACAGGGCATGCAGCAATAATCAAAAAGGCAAAGTGTGCAGGGAGAGAAGTTGTCTCCTGGTAAATTGGTTAATATTGCTGGAAAAAGAGGCAAGCCTATCACATGCACATCTTCCTTCAGGCTTGTACTTCACCATGAATTCCAATGAAACAACAGAGCAACTTACTGCAAGCCCAACTGAAAACAAGAGTCCTCCAACATCTGGCGCACTCAGAAGCCAAACTAGCACTGTGCGCTGATCTCCAGCTGGTTTGGTTTGGTTGGTTTTTTTGTTTTGGTTTGGTTTTTTGTTGTTGTTGTTGTTGTTGTTTTTGTTTGTTTGTTTTTCTTTTTGTTGTTTGTTTGTTTTTGTTTTTAAAATACTGTCATATATGTTAATGGAGGTGAATACCCACTGGCTTTCATGGCATGTAATTAACTCTGCACTAAGTCAGAGTTGGTAATGGTTAGTAACAATTGCTAAGTAATGGTTCCCAAGGCTGGAGAAGTGCAGAACCAAAGAAGCAGAGGAAGCAAGGGAGCTGGGGAAAGCATTACATTGCAGACCACTAAAATTCAAAGTTTTGAATTTAAGTATCACCTTGATGACCAGTCCAGTATAAAGATACACAGACCATTAACTCCCCACATCTGTCTACAACTGAAAATGCCTTAAGCTGTCGGGGTAAGAGCTGGTCACATCTGGACCTTGCATAACCATACCTAAGTGCCCGTTCGTGGGCAAGTCCCACTGTCACGCAGATGCAGCTACAGCCGCCCACCTGCCATGCCCTGTGCAACAGCAGGTCAGTAAGCTAAGCGCTGGGCTCCCCACACCTCTGGGTAGCTCCACTGTCATGTTAGAATGACAACCTGCAACAACAACAAAATAACTATGCAAAGGCAGGGCCAATACCACAGCAAACAGTGTGAGCCATCAGCCCACGCTGCAGTGCAAGCATTGTTTTACATGGACACTCATTTTTCTGTCCTGCTGCATTGCCACCAGCCAGTGGCTACATTGACACAAGCATCTCTTCTTTCTTGTTCCAGTTTTTTCAAAGTAAAGTTGTGTTGGTTTCAGCAGCAGCAAGACTGTTACTGCATGCCTGAGTGGTAGAAGAGGTAGCAGAGGTCTTTAATAGTGCGAAGACTTTGCTTGAAAACAATTACATACGTGCACATGCATCTGTAGTTTCTTATCTTTTTTCCTACTAGTGTTAGGTAACTCCCTGACTTACTGCCTCTGCTCTTGCTACACAGTCAGAAAGCTTGATCTTCAGATCTTGTTCTAATTTGCGTGCAGATTTCATCAATGTTACCAAGTGATTTCTACCTGACTGGTGTAACGCGCTCCAGTACCCTGAAGCAATGACCAGCTGGCAAAGAATTGCTAAAGTTGGTCTTGAGACATATTTCTAGAAGATAGCAAGAAAACTGCGTGGAATGGAAGGGCTGGGGGCCGGGGGGCAGGGGGTACGTCCAGAGATGCACCACAGAAACAAGCTCACTGAGCTTTCCAAAGAGCAGGATTTGGAGGTAATTTTTTTGCCTTTGCCTTAAAGTGGTTGTAAATTGACAACGTCTTGGTCCAATGTTTCTTTCCCCAATAGATACATAATTTGGAGCCAATCCTTCTCTATTTTTCCACAGTAATGACACAGCTTAGCCATAGCTGGATATAAACACCTAGATTAGTGTCATTGTTCTATTTCAGCAAGTTTTCCACTGTTCCCAGTATATCCCCCAAATCCAGCAGTTTGCATGCGTACAGCTACATTACTCTTCCAGCAGCTTCCACAGGACTCGTTGTTCTCACTACCATGCAAACACATGCCTATCTTACAACAGGAGCGCCAGCAGCCAGCCTCGCCTTCCTTGATGGTCAGAGGGGAAGGACAGCACAGGGAAGTGATGCACAGTGCACTCCTGCCACCACCAAGGGGAAGGCTTCTAACCTCTTTCTCCCAGGATGGCTGCTTTGCTAGACAATATGGCCTTTTTAAGAGAGCAAATACAAAATGGTGCAGAAATTCCGTATTAGATGAAACAGGAGCCCCCCATCCCACCTTGTGCTGGGGAGTCTTCTCAATTTTTGCAGGCTCCCGATCTACTAAAGCATAAACTCCTCTTTTTTTTTTTTCCTTTTGCAAATGTGTTGTTGATGCTGTCAGTGGTATATGCATGTCTTTGTTTTAAAATCTTAGATCCACTAGTATTACTGCTTCCCCAGGGGCATGTAGTAATCAGGTACTATTTTTAGACTCCTCAGTCAACCGTGACTTCCTTTTCATCTGTCCACCCTGCAGCTGCTGTAGAGAATGAGCATGACATTCCTCATCTTTTTGTGGTTTCTACTTATAAGGAATAGGCAGGACAAGCAGTAATTCTTGTTGGTGCTGGAGTACTACACAAGTTAGATTACAGGATGAAGTACAGACTGAATCATGTCTCAGAAATTCACCCTCCAGTGTCACATTGTACCCAAGTTAATGCAAACCAGAAGTCACAGTACACAAGCACAAGTACAAAGCTCTCAGTTTGTTCCCCCAAGCTCCCACAGCTCCTTCTGGGCCAACTATATATATATATATAAATATATATGTATATATAAAACAGCTAATAATACAGCACATCCCTGTGTTTGTTTGCAGAACTTTGTGTGGGCTATTTCTTGACTCATTTAATTACAAGGAAACTGAGGCCTTAACAAAGAAATACAATCAAAGTTTTTTCATTTTTTGGAGCACATTCCTTGTCTTCCTTTCCTGCAAAATGAAAAGATCCTGAGCTGTTTGAAGTACAGCAAGAAGGAATGGCACTGAACACTACACCAAGCTTAGACACTGGTACAGCCATGAGACTGCTGTTGCCTACATCTTTTGCTCGAAAACTGTGTTGTCTGGTGGTAGCAACCTGCTGGGCTGGTGGAGCAAGTATGCCTTTCTGCTTGGCCACCAAGGGTGAGTGGGACACTGGTGATTACTACCCATCACGTGTTAATAGGCCTTTGTAAGGGATGGAGCCCGGGGGGTGGAAAGTATTTGGAGAACCTCAAACCCATACCTTGGATTACACTATAAAGCACACCACCTGTGCTCCCCACACAGTGCTATGTTCTGGGGAGAAAACTAACCAGCTCTCCATCCTGGGGAGAGCAGGGGACTCTGCAGAAAGTTAAGGAGCTGCGTCCAGGCCCAGGGCACCGTCAAACAGTCCTGTAAACTCTCAGCCATGTTTTTGCCAGAGCATCTCAAGAGAAGTGAGATGAGTAGAGCCACTTCAGGAACCAATAAAAGAAAGTGACAGGAATAATAATCATAGCTCTGAAATATTAGTACTTGTTGCAATTACCTGCTGACTGCAGGTAATTAAAAGAAGGAATGCTACGCCACCAAAAGCAGAGCCAGGTAAGAATGTTCTGCCATTGTTTCACCAAGTGCATTACCTTTTCTTTTGTGGACAATGACCTGTTACCTGTTGATTTACACATACTTTGCTTAAACTGCTGTACAGAACATGATGTACTATGCCAGCATTGTTGAGGACAGCCACCTTGAATGTGTTTTATCTGTTATAAAAACTCAATTAATAAGCTGACATAAGGCCTTTATATTTTGCATATATTTCAGTGCTATTCTTTCCATTTAACTATGTGCATTTCGTACTGCCGTGGGTGAAAAAAAAAGCAATCTTGGGTCTGAATTTCACAGAATTTATTTTATTGCCAATTAACATAAGTTTTTAATGATCATTTCTGGTACTGAGAAATAAAGACAAGTAATTAAACAAACACTTAGGGAAAACACCTCAGCTTCCCCTTGGACACCTCTCCTGCCCCCTTCCTGGTCTCCCATCCCCTCACTGCCCATAGGGAGGCCATGTGCAGCACAGGAGACCAAGGTCAGCCATCACTCTTTATTCACTTTCCTCAGGCTCACAAACTCTTTCTCAGCTGCCAGAAGCCTGAAACCTGGGGAAATAGTGATGAGTGACCATGCCAAGTGGTAGGAAAGGGGGAGGGGGGTTAACCTGGGGGAAGGGGAAAAGCAAAAAGCAGGAACTGGTGTAATTAGGACCCCTACCCTTCCCACAGGGTGGTACATGTTGTATCCTGTGCCCCATAAGAGTGCTGTTCAGGGTGTGGTCAGGCACTGCTGGTGAGCTGTCTGCCACCAGAAACGGCCAACCTAAAATGTAACGCAGCAAAGCAATATGAAGACATGTACACACTGCTCCCCAGGCCAAAAACAACAACAGTTGGGAGGGGAGAATAAAAGTAATGAGTGACTACCTGAATACTAACCTACTGTTCACTTAATTAGAAATGCAAAGTGGTGTGATGGCAGTGGACTATCTGGCCCATAGACTTTTCTCCAGAAGGTTATCTTGTCCTTGGATTGAGGCGCTCTCAAGCCCTACTGCACAGCAATTCAAGCGTCTTGGATGGAGATCCTGCACCACTCATCAGTCATCCAGTGCCCGCCCTGTGCATTCCCACTCTGTCAGATTTGGGGTGTACAGACACAGAAGGCCAGTTTCATGAGATATTTATTTGCCTCTCCTTCCATGTAATTGGAGAAGAAAGTCCTTGCTTCCATAAGCAGTTTCAGCCCTAATGTGTCTTGTCATAAGTGCCTGCTCCCTTGTAGGCACCAACGTAGCCGCTGTTGTCGGTCAGGTCCTCGCGGCCAGCAAGACCCCTCCCTTTGCCACTCTCATCAAAGCGCTCTTTGTGACTGCCAGTGTATTTGCTAGTGTCTGTCAGCCTCTCCACCCCACCAACCTTGGTGGCTTTCTGCAAGAAAGGAGACCGGCAGGAGACAGCCAGCTTTAGGAGCAGGTTCACAAACAGGCTTTTCCCTACATGCAAGGATAGCCCTTGGGACTTACGGTCCCATGGCAGCCCCAGGTGCACAGCAGGCAAGGAAACTCCTACTCACCGTGGTGCCTGCGCTGCCTGGCTCCTTCCCCTCGATGAGGCCGTACACAGCCTGCAGTGCTTCCTCAGGTGATTTCCCCTTGAAGCGCTTACCACAGATCTCCTTCATGGCCTGCTGGAACTCAGCAAAGGTGATGGTGCGGGCACCCTTGGTCCTACGGCCCGGGGAGACCAAGAGGAAAGTTACCTTGCAGGTGGGTGGCAGTGGGATGGGAAGACCCCAGGGCTGCCCCTTGCGTGAGAGCCTGACTGCCTCGTGCCGTCTCCTCTGCCCGCCCAACCATGCTGCCCACTGTGCCTTGCTGGCACACTCACTTGACTTTGTTGAATACTATGTCAATGTCAGTGCTGGTCACGGCTTTTCCATCCATCACCCCACACTCTTTGCACATCTTGGAGAAGTTTTTCCCAGTCATGTCGTTGCCACTGGCAGCTGTGTCACCATACATCGCGAATTTACGGAAGGTGTCTTCTACCCCAGCCATCTCGCTGCTGTGGAGAGAAGGAGTCAGCAGGGAAGGAGCTGAGGATCACCTGCAGCTGCAAGACTGGCACTCCTGTCCTACCTGTACCTGATCTCCTGCAGAAGAAGCAGCACCAATCACAGGCATCTCTCTGCCATGGGACTGTCATGGCAACTAGACAGGCATCAACATAGAATAGGTGGGATGCAGGCAGGAAGGGCAGGAGCAGGGACTGTTTGGGACCCAAGGGAAAGCAAATGAGGGGTGGAGGTGGGGCTTTGAGGTGAATTTATGACTTCTGCATGTGAACAAGTAGGGTATCCAAAGCTTCTGAACCTTTTGGAAATAAAGTTTCAGTTAGACTGCCTCAAGAACAAATGCCTGCATTTGTAAACTGATTTATACTTAGCCTGTTATCTGATGATAAAACGACCAGATTTGTCTTCCAGGCCCCAGATAACTGCGTAAATGTTGCAGACCTTCATGGAAGTAGTTACCAAACTGTCCTCATCTTTCCCATCACACTTTATACCCTGAACAACTCCCTGAATGAGGCTGTCCTCCTCGTGACCCTAGTAAATTTTCTACTGCTGATTAACTTAGACCGCCACAACTGGGTATTAGGGATCTCAGAGAATTAAAACCATTGCTCAGATTGTAAATCAGTCTGCTACAACTTGAGCAGTCAGCTCCTGCAGCTTGTGAGATGCATTTGAATCCTTTTGAAATGTACAGCCTTTCCTAAACCCTTGGGCTTCACCCAGGGCTCCAGATGTCAAGGTTGCTTGCAGGCTGCCGTTTGACGTAAGTCTTGGGTGCGTCTGCACCTCTCCAGAGCAAAAGAAGCATGGAATTCAAGGAGCATTTGGGCAATGCTCTCAGGCATGGTTTAATTTCTAGGTAGTCCTGTGTGGAGCCAAGAGTTGGACTTGATCCTTTTGGTCCCTTCCAGCTCAGGAAGACGGGCTTATACCGGGGAGGCTGTGTGCTGTACGCATGACGGAAGCAGCAAGGGCTCTGGGTGGCCTTGCTGGGGCCTCCAAGGACCCTTCTCTCCCTCCCCAGGAGAAGTGGACCCAGCTCACCTGCGTGAGCCAGCGGCGGTGGTGCTGATGGTGGCACTGTCCCTGCTGTGCCCCCAGAGGCAGTGGGCACCCCTTGTGCCTCACCCGCTGATTGTCCACCTCATCACCTGAGTCACAGACCTCGCAAGGAACACCGCAGCGGGGCAACAACCCTGCACCCCATGTGGGGCTTATTGGGCCTTCAGCCCACCGGGGAGAACAAACATACTGCATGATTTTCAGCTAGCTTAAGCATCACATGTCATCTGTGCTGGGGCACACACTCTTCCTCCAACGGAAAAGGGGGTTCCCCCTGTAACCAGTAAGCATGGCAAGCCCTTGTTTGTCCCTCCCTGAGGAGCTGATCTGGCACCAGCATCGTACCCTGGCTAGGGGGTGTGCCTGGGCAGTCACCAGAAAACAATGACTCCAAAAAGCCAGGAGAGGAGGGGAAGGGGGAGAGATATGACATGTTACCTGTGCAAAAGCTTCAAGAAAACCTTTTTCCACTTCTATGCCAACAAACTTAAAGTAGCTGGAAACTGAGAGTAGGATATTCAGGCCAGTAGTAAGGCTCAGCTTGAACCCCAGCAGCCGGACTCCATTTGAAGGAGTACTATGATAAAACTGTTCAAAAAAAAAGAAGGAATTTCATGTTCGTGGCACACGTAGGCTTAAATTAACATGCCTTCATCAGTTTTTTTTTTTTTTTTTCTTAAGCTGTGCTTAGCAACATGGAACCATGTATAAATATACCTTATTTCAGAAATATTTTATTCTTGCCACTAATCTACAAGAACGTGTTTTCTGGTCTTGCTGCCAGTCACAGCAAAGCCATCTCTAAGCAGCTGGGTGAGCTTGGCCAACGTCTACTTGTTCCAGGAGGAAAACCTTGCAGGTACTGCTGTACCCTCACTGCTTCTGCTCTTCTTTACAGCCTTGGTCTTCCTGCTGATCTGACCGTAATTCTTCATCAATTACACTGTTAATGAGAGAAACTTACTTGCCCCTTGGCAGGTTTTGTGCAAAGGGCACTGCCTGGGGGGAATCCAGGCAAGGTTGAAGTGGCAAAAAAGCACCCAGTGCCACCTCCCAGTGCTGCCAGGAACATGGCGTGGGCATCCCATCCCGGCAGGGCAGCACCAGAGTCGCAGCCCTGGCACAGCCAGAGCTGGTTTTGAAGTGCCACAAGCTGCTAATGAGCTGGGAGCAGGGAGTAAGGCTGCCAATGTAAACCTCAGCCAAACAATTGGTAGCAATGCTGTTTCTGCCTTTTAGACAAATGCTGATCATCTCAAAGAATTGTTTTCTCTACCCTTGTTGAAGGTGGCCTGTTTTGGGGCTGCCCAAGCAGGAGTGCCAGTAGTGCTGCCCGTGCAAGGAAAGCACAGATGAAGTGAGGGAGGAGACGTCATCACAGGGACGAGGAGGTGCATGTTGTTGGTGGGGACTTTTCTTACTTTCTGGAAAGTTTTCACTTTTCTACAGCAGAGCATATATGTGGAATTGATTTTTTTTTTTCATTTTAATTGCAGTATATGATTTTTTCAATTGAGGACAGTCTCAGAAAGAAGGCAATACTCTGCTACAGTAAGTAGCCAAACACCTATAAATTTCAAAGTCAGGAATTCACCTCCTTTTTTTCCCTGTAATTAAACACCGCTTCAAATCTGCTATGATGACAACAGTTTCTTTGTTTCTGTTCTTCCTGTCCATGTGTAGCTAGGAATGAACCAAAAGGTCACTTCTCTTAAAGTCAGTGGGGCAATGCTCCCTAGCCATAAGCTCAACAAAACCATAAACAAAAACAGCTCAAACCAGACAAGTTTCCAAAACTGCAGAGATTGCCATGGAAGGTGGGGCACACGCTTGTGGGTCTGTATGCGCTGAACAGGTGGTCTCATCCAACCCCTGTCTGACCAAAAGGACAAAGCCCTCTCCAGCTCTGCACCTCATGGGTGCAGTGAGCGTACACAAAGCCAACCAGAGCTCACCAAAGTTTAACATACTTCATAATAACATATTTGTATATGCTATATACTATATAATAATATACTTTAGTATATTATTTCTAACCTTGTGTTCCAGTTCCTGAAGGGAAACAAAATATGTCATACACACGCACGTGTGGCCAGAGATTCCTATTATCAATATATCTCATTAGCAAAAAGGCAAGCGACCAGATTGCTCTTCTTCTGAAATTTTCTACCTGACTTCTCTATACGCATATATCTCCAGGAGAATCTCAGTTCCTTTTGTCATCCACAAATTTTATGAACAGTAATTTTACCTGTATTTTCAGCTCACTGATAAAAACATGAAAAAGCATCGGGCCTAGCACCAAAAGCTGCAAATTCCCACCACAGACACCTCTAAAGACAAGCCTCTCCTGTGATCTGACAGTTCGCTATTGCTAAATTCATTTAACCTGGCGGACAGGGCTTAAAGAGCTGCTCTTTGGAACGATAGCACATAACTGACAGATCACACAGCAAAATTGTTTTAATATGTTCCAGACATAGTGCTCCAGTGAAGTTAATGCAGAGATTAATCTGACATTGTGCCTATGGTCTTTGCTCTTCAATTCTCTCATGGCTACATGCCAAATTTGTTCTGCTTTCAGTTGGAAGGGCTTCAACAAAGTCAGGCCAAGGGAGTACTGAATTTGGTCCCAAGTAACTAGTTAAGTATTTGAGGCTGCTGCCAGCCTGCTATGAGCACATCTTAAAATTACATTTAGGGAGGTTTGAGGCATCTTCGGTTGGCCAGAGCTGAAGAAATAGAGGAGAATCACCAGAAGGGGAAAAAAAAAAAAAAAGACAAAACAAAAGGAATTATTAAATTATTATGCCTCTTATTAAAATAATATGAATAAAATACAGAAACAGACATACATACACACTATTCCCCTGTTCCCAAAGCAGATGAACCATTAAAAAGAAATTCTCAGATTATGAAGGGGTATACTAAGTTGCTTAAATCTTCAGTTGTAGGGAGGTGATTTATTCTACACCAGTAAAATGCTTAGCTGCAAAACAGAGAACAGAATGCAATGTTTTATTCAAATACTTACATAAATCTGCAGCAAAGTTGGAAGACAGCTTTGATAGCATCTAAGTGGAATCAGCATTATTTATTTAAGGAAAAAGAATAATTTGAAGAGACTAAAAAGTAAAAGAAAAAAAAAAAAAGAGTTAGGGCATCTGTAACACTGAGGCAAACCAAACCAGCTCTGCAGAATAGCAGAAATCCAGGAGAAAAGATTAATGTCTGAAACTCTTTTGCAGGCAAGAAGAATATTAACTTCTGCTGTTATGAATAAATGAATTCTAAATTATTCTTTGTCTGCTAGATTTTATGAACTATTACCATAATCACATAAACCTCCTTTTTTTCACAAAAAGCTATGTATAGCATAAGACTTCCTTTCCAGTGCCATGATCAGAGAAACTGTTTGAATGAAGACATTAAAGCATAGAAATTCCAATTACTGTATGAAATATTCTAAATGTGTCAAAATGAGCTGCTTGGATTACAGCTGGACCCAGACAACCCCTTAAGATGGTGGATGAAGGATCAAAACTCAGACGTGCAGCTGTACCCATTCCACAAGCCCTCTCCGTCTGATTCCAGACTTTTGTAGCCACATTGTCCCTTACCTGGTCTCTGAGTAGATGAAGAATAAAGTTTTATTTAGAATGAGAGTCAAGTGTGAGAGTGTAATGTATAGTACAAGTTTGAAAGGCAGTGACTTTAGCTGTCTTGCTGAACAAATACAATCTGTCTGATGTAGACATTTGGGGAAAGAGGAGAGGAATGTGCTGGTGCCTAGGCTGGAAAGAGAAATTTTACAGAACAGCCAAAAGAACAAGAATCATAGACTGAGAAATTTGAAGCTATTTGTCAGAAATTAAAATAGAGCTAAAGAGACCAAACATGCAGCTGTTCTGTGTAAAAAACAGGATTTCTTTCCAACATCTTCAGTTCTTGTGCATTTCTTTTTTTTTAGTTTGTCAGGTGCACATACACACACACAATTAGAAAACCTTTTTAGGACACATAGATCAAACTGTTGTTCAAGGGAGTAAATTACGACAAGTTCAATAAGCCCTAACTGTACAGTTTTATAAATAACAAGCTTCAAGTGAAAATTGCCTGGGTAAATCTCATCTTGTGTGTGCCCAATCCCAATGGAAGAAAAAGAACAATGTGCAGTCTCTCCTGATGGACTTTCTGAGCTGAAAACCTCTGTGTCGTCCTGTAGTGATCTCATCTATATGCCTCAACCCAGCCCACATCAACTAGAGAGGCTGGTCCTTTACTTGAAAACAAATATGTGGAAAACTATGTTTCTGCATTGTCCTGGGGTCTCTGGTGATCTGCAGACACCTACAGTGAGCCCACAGAAATAAAGCAAGAACTTATTCACCCTTGCAGCTGTGTTGAACCACTGACCTTAATGAGCATACCCATTTAGTAAAAAATGGATAACTACATAAAAGAGATTCCCTGTCTATCAAGGAAATCACCTGCCTCTTGTTTTGAAGGCTGAACACACAAGGAGTTGACAACTTCTTCTTTGACCTGTGGGTCAGTCTGTATCTGCAGCTCTCCAGGAACTACATGCTTTAAGGGGACACCCCAAGAACAGCTCTTCATGTGGGAACTTGTCTCCAGTGGGTGACATTTCCCAGTCGCTCCAGTGGGACATGCCTAGTCCTGTCTGAGCTGGGTCTCTGCAAGACTGGCCGTGCTGGTGTGGGAGGAGACGAGGTGTTCCCCAGCAGTTGCAGGGTAGATAGCAGAGGATGGGCACCAAAACCCACAGCACCAATACCCAGGTCTGACAGCTCGTGGACGTATCAAGCAAGACTATGCTCAGTGCTTGGTACAGACATATGGTAAATAAAACTTGTGTCTCCGTTGCATTCAGAGCTTTGTTTGTACACTTCCTTATATTATATGACGGTTATTCTATAGTTAACTTCAACGTCCCCCTCAGGTTCTATCTAGAAGGACACAGACTGAAAAAGGTGTATGAACAAGATAAACTGAAGGTTAAGCCATTTCTCTTAGCACTTTCCAGCCACAGCTTTATTCTCTCCCTGGGTGCCTTTTGGATCAGCTGGAACTGATTTCAGCCAGAGACACAACTAAGTTTTGCTCTCCAAACACCACTCCTATATGAGGGCTTCAGCACAGCCCTGTCTCTTCATTATTGGTCTTCATGTGCCTCATCCTTTTGCTTTTTCTCTTTACACAGTAAAATCAATGCGAAATCTTCTGATGGTCTAGATGTACTCTCATGTTCTTGACCTCTACAAAGAAATCTGGTGCTTTAGATTGAGCATTAATATTTTAAATAATGTTAGTTTATTTTCATGAAAATTTGAGTGTATTTTTTTTCCACAGTTGGCTATGTTTATTTCCAGAATCATCCCAAGTCACAACAACAACAACAACAACAAAAGTAAAAGACCTTTTAAAGACATCAACCAGAGAGGAAACTCAAATGCTACAAGCCTAGTCAATGCATTCTGACCAGAGCATGTAACTTTATTTTTGGGACACTACAGCTGTATTTTGAAGTTTTTGTTTGTTATAGGAATATTGGCAGAATAACCATTCTCATTCAGAATAATTTGTCTAGGATAAATACATGTCCCCCTTGGCCAGAAGTCGTGTTGTATTACAATAAAAATCTTCAGGAGTAAATTTTTTGTATGTATTCTTGTCCTTCCTCACAATGTCTTTTTTTTTTTTTTATATGGAAGTTTTTCTACTCTCTGTTATAATTCAAACAATATTTGTGTATCTGAGAAAAACAACAGAATATTTTCTTAAGGTACAGTACCCATAACTAGCGGTTTCCAGCTACATGAAAAATCCTTCCAATGCAGAAGGAAAGATACTTTGGCATGCTACTTTTCTATTGCATTGGTGTTTCTTGGCAGAAGTGAGTGTGGACTAAGGCCCATGATACCACGTGAAAATGCTGGAGTGCTAAGCAGGTGTGCCACTCCGCTGAAACTCTCCCAAGATTAGAAAAAAGCTCTTAGACAAATGCATTTACAATGCTTTAGCTAACTCATTAGGAAATATGGTATTTAATACTTGATTTATTAAGTGATTAGTAACATATTAAAAAAGGTCATTTTCATATATATCTATATGATAATATGAATCATATTCATCACCACTGTAACATCTGCTGATTCCACTGAAGCTATATTAGGCATTAATTTTGCTCCTGAAGTACATTTTCTTATTCTATTTTAGCTACATTATATTAGCTCCCTCCACAGGCAAAATTGCATTTGCCTCAAACTTGATTTGATGTAATTATCTAGGAATAAATTATGTTGTTTCGACTTGTTTCAACAACTAGAGACATTTGCACACTGTTCCCACAGCATCCCTCTGTATGCAAAAGTCTCTTGGCAGTTCGTCAACTCTGACCTAGAAGTCCATCTGAAAAGCTACAGCCTTTGTGTGTACTTACTGTACAAGCACAAATGTTGTTGCTAATTTTTTTCAACAACACAGTCTGTAGCGAGAGGAGGTGAAAGAAATATTAGGTTAAAGCATTTTTAAGGCTAAAATACTTTCATACAAAGAGCAAGTGTATCATATGCTTGTAAAAAAAAATAAAGTGGCAGATCACATTTTAGGTGCTTGTGAGAAACACACCACGACATATCTATTGTAACTCAAGCTCCTAAATTGCTTAGATCCTTACAGAAAGGTGTTTGCAAGTCCTCAGTTGTGTGCTGTCATTCAGATCAACAGAAAACTCTGATGCTGGCATGCATCAGGCATAAATAGGACAAGCATACTTCCTCATCACTTATCACCTGGCACCTTTGTGAACAAATTCAATGAGCTTCCTGAGCTATTCTCACTCATACCATAGCTGAAGTTGGCCCATCATTTTCCTCTGATAGTTCAAGTCTTCTGTCCTTTTCCAAGTAGTGGTACAGACCTGTTTCAGCCAGAGAATGTTATTTCAAGCTGTTAAAAGCGAGTCTCCAGTAAAAGAAGAAAAATATTAATAACTAATTACCAGAATTATTTTTGTGCCTTATTTTATCGAACAGCAATATTCTTCAATATCAGTCCATAAAGGCTATGGCTTAACTAATATTTAAAAGCACAGACCTGGCCTTATTTGCTAAGATAATAGGCAATATAACAGCCAGTATCACAAACTGCAGTCTTAGTACAACACCATCCTGGCACTACACCTTTACCTTCTCTTCTAGCTTGCCTTCCATAAAAGCAAAGAAAACATTTATACTCCCCAACTAAAAGTGCCAAGCATAATCAGGCTTAAACAACACAAGAGGACTTATATTGAATTTTAGAGCTTTCTGCTAGATTGCTTAGTGTTTCTGCACCGTGTTTAGTAAACAAAGTTACTGTGTAAGCAGCAGATTGTGATATCCAAGAGCAGATGTAAGGATCATCTTGGGCACCAGACTTTTAAAGCTACAGACCTATTCCTATCCTGATCTATCAAAGAAAGAAAATATACCTATATATATATATTATGTTTTCATCATTACTAAGGAAATTCACAGCTTTTTCAAAACACACTGCAGTTTGCAAAAGGAAAAAGCTTATCTTTTCTTTACTGTCAGGCAATGGCTTAGACTGCAATCATCTTGGGGAAGGCAAAGAGCAAAGATAGAGAGCTGGACACCCTCCCATTTACGCACTTATCCAGGTGTTGTGGTGTAACCCTGACAGGCAGCTGAGAACCACACAGCCGCTCACTCACCCTCCCCAGGTGAGATGGGGAAGAGAATTTGAAAGGTGAAAGCACAAGAACTCATGGCTTGAGATAAGGACATTTTAAAAAAGCAAAAGCTGTGCATGCAAGCAAAGCAAAACAAGGAATCTATTCACTACTTCCCATCAGCAGGCAGGTGTTCAACTACTTCCAGGAAAGCAGGGCTCATCACACGTAATGGTTTCTCGGGAAGATGAATGCCATCACTGCCTGCGTGCCCCCCTTCTTTACCCCAGCTTTTATTGCTGAGCATGATGCCACATGGTATGGGACATCCCTTTGGCCAGTTTGGGTCAGCTGTCTTGGTCCTGTCCCCTCCCAGCTCCTTGTGCATCTCCAGCCTCCTCGCTGGCAGGGCGGTGTGAGAAGCTGAAAAGTCCTTGGCTCTGTGTAAACACTGCTCTGCAAGAATCAGTGTGTTATCACCACCATTTTCATCAAAAATCCAAAACACAGCATCATACAAGCCTCTCTGAAGAACATTAACTCTATCCCAGCCAAAACCATGGGAAGTGTGTTGGTTAAAATGCAGATGCCTCTTTCCGCTGCCTTTCTGAGCGGCCGGTGTTGACAAAGAGAGAGTTCCATCTTTGACTGAACTGACACCTCCCAGGCGTCTCGAGGAGGGATGCATCTGGCTGATGTGCTGGCCTTCCCAGGGCAGTGGCTGCTCCTGAGAGAGCATTGTAAGGTGCTGAGAAACCAACTGGACATTCTCATTTTTCTGGTTACAGTCTTACAGGTGTTCCCAAAATCTGGGTTGTCTGGGGCCAGCTCAGGTATCCAGCAAATCTAGAAATGGCAAGAGAAATCTGGCAGCTATCTATGGCCCTGTGCACCCACTGGTATCTGCCTGCTCTCGCTCAATGAGAGAATATTTCAGATGCCAGCTCTCAGGAGCTGAGCTGTCTTTTCACTGTGTGTTTACAGCATCTGGAAAATGCAGATCAGGTCCAAGTTAGGACCTTCAGGCACTGATGCAGTAAGATTGATCAATTGTGCTGAAATCCCAGCAGTCAGTGACTAACCTAGCTGTACTAGGACCTGGCACCAGCCCTCTGTACTGCACTAACCTGGGTGGAGGCTAGCAAGAACATCTACATATAACAGAAGTTATGCTTATGCTCCATGACATAGCCAAATTCACTCCATCTGATGGTTTTTTGTTGTTGTTGTTGTTGTTTGTTTGTTTGTTTGTTTTTCACATTACTTCAGGATGCTGTCATGGTCCTATGGGGTTGCTATGTTTTCCTGGTGTTTTGTTTGTTTGTTTGTTTTTGTTTTGTTTTGTTTTGTTTTGTGCTTCTGTGCTTTTGCATCAGGCTCCTCACTCTGTCCTTATTTACAGACCGCAATGTTACAAGCAAATAAAAATACATATTTTTTCTCTCATTGTAAAATGGTGGAACTCATCCATCACTAGATGCTTTATGTAAGGGAAACATAAAGAAGTTCAACATGCAATTTGGCAAAGCCATGGAGGGAAGTCCTTAAAAGGGCTTCTGGATGTAGAGTGGCAACAGCCTCCAGCAAGGGAAGTCTCTGAGCCTGACTGGTAACCCGGAGGTCTTAGACTGGAGGATGCTCCAGGAGCACATGCTTGCTCTGGTCTGAGCACACGCCAGAGAGAGGACGCATGAGTGGATGAGCTTTTCTTCTGACCTTATATGGTTGCTTTTGTGCTCACAGTCAATTTAGTTTCTTTCTTTCCAGAGCTCTAGAGAGCTCTATCATTTTTTTCCTTATTCTCATTCTTCCACTTTTGCCATACAGTGCAGCTCCTAGAAAATGGGAAAACCTGCTGTGGTTGGAGGTTCTTCTAAAACAAACAAACAAACAAACTGCTAGCACACCACAAAATACTGTTTCTTTTAGGCTGGAAGGTCATAAAAGCCATTTGCTGCTGCAGATGCGAGCCAGAGCAGCTCACACTTGTGTCCAGCCTTGCAACCAAACTGAAGGGTATTAGCAGAGTCCTGGACAGCAGAAATTGAGAGAGGACAGCTTCACGGGAAGCATGAGAGCTGGAGCACTCATTTTGCAGGTTTACAACTTGTAAAATAACTCACACTTGACTTCAGCAACAGTGATATTTTCCAGCCTGCATTGGAAGAACTGACACCTGTTTTGCACACATTGCTTTTCTCAAGCAGCTCAAGTCAATGGAGATAGAGGCTTGGGGTAGCACATATGGCTGCATCACATTTTAACTTTCCAATGGGGGTTAATTTAGTCCACTCTGCCTGCAAGGCCTTGTTACAGGCAGTGGCCCAGGCTACTGGGCTGCACTTCCATCATTTCACTGGTGATGGTACCCAGTTGTTGCTTCTCTGGGTGTGGTGCCTGGCCCATTTTCACGGATCCCTTTGGCAGTGCTTATGCCTTAAAACCAGGATGAAGGACAAGGGGGGCAGAGCCAGTTTTTAGCTAGGTCTGAAACCACAGAACAAAACAGAAAAGCTCTTCTGGCTACGAACATTTTGTTTTCAGAAGCGGCGTTCTTGCATGATTTCATTGCCCAACCCACGTGGGGTTATTTTGTGGAATTGAGATGATTTGTGGCATGATTTTTATTTTGAAAAATATATGTATGCAGAGGTCAATAGCGGTCATTGGCTTAAAATTCTGCAGGCGCGCGGTCCTGCTCTGAGCAAGGCTGGGAGGGCCCCGGGGTGGTCAACGGCACTGGGAAGACCAGCAGCAGTCTCAGCTCTGGGTGTGCGGGCTCCTCACCACCTTGTGATGCACAGTGCAAAGGGCCTGCTTCTTTCATGCTTTCTCTCCTTGGCCAGACTCTCAGCAGGTGTAAATTGGCCTCCCTGTGCTGCACTCAGCAGGTCTCTTGCCAGTCAACACCAGCTGAGGATTTGGCTGTAGGTCTGTATTTTCCTGAAGGCATAGCAACAGTCCCAAAACGTGTCAGGGGCCTTAAGCTGTGCTGCACTCCCTCTCCCATCCCTTCTGGCAACAAACCTAGGTGCAAGGAGCCAGCTAGGAAAGTATGTGTCTGTTTTTAAAAGCCTGACTTGAAGAAAGGAAGAGAGAACTCCCCCATGCCTTCCCCTTCTCGTTCTTGCACAGAGGCGCTTCGCTGCCCCATGGAGGGAGAAGGTTTGCTGGACACGAGCCACAGCCCTGCTGGATGTTTCCACCAGCCCAGTGAAGCGGAACAGTCCCATCGCTGTCAGGCCAGAGCCAACGCACAATTTTTTACGCAACTATTTTTGTGGTGGGATCAAATGGCCTGGTATCTGGGACATCTGCCGGAAGCAAGACACCCTTTGTGGGAGTCTACACAACTCAGCTGGCCTCACGCTGCCGGTTGCTGAAGCCACAGCCTGGGACAGCTTTTCAGGTCTGGTTAAGGACAGAAAAAAATAAAACCCAGCTTGCTTCAGACAGATATCAATCATGCTGTGCACTACCGTGTTAGGTGCATCTTGTGCAAAAAACGAGAACTGGCGATGTCCCCCCACGCGCCTCCCCGCTTCCCCAAATCCTATTTTTGATTGAGGAGCCAGAGTGAACTCATGGTTGTGGCAGGACCTCGCCCCCTGCCACCTCTAATTATAGGGGAGTCCTGGTCTGTACTAGCAGAAAAATATACCCCCCCGCACACACACTGACACCCAGGCTCAGCAAGTGCAACCGTTCAACTGCCAGCCTCAGGCACTGGTTCCTTCACGGCAACAAGATATAAATATAAACCTTCATGGCCCTGAGGTCTCCTTTCTTTCCACTTTAACTCTGGTATTTTTTTCTGTAGCTGATTCTTAAGGTCAGTTTTGTGATATGAAATCCAACACGTAGGGCCATCTGCTGTCTTAACCCCAGGCACCCATACTGTTAAACCAGTACCTGCTAGCACCAATAGATGCTCCAGGCACAACTGGAGGGTGGTCGGTTAGTGGAAGGTTTTTTCGACTGACCCCCTCCAACTGTGCTGAGTGAAGAAAAACCTTGTCATGGTCTGATCACTCTTCTGCTTGCAGCAAAGACACTTGTCACTTCTGCCTGCAGTGAGATGATTTGTATTCAGAAGAAATGCCGCTTGAGGCTGTGTGAAGGTAGCACGGGGTCGAGATTTACATACCCTCCTGAGGCCTTCTTGCTTTATCCGTGGCAAATATTCTAAACAATATCAGGGGACTACCTGTGTAACAGTGGTAGCACCCAGCCGTGTCCTGGAATATACCCCAGGGCATATTCCCACAAGTTCATGCATATACACATAAAACAGAGAATAACCCTCAAGTTTTACTCTGAAGGTCCTGTAAGATTCTTCAGCAAAAGGCATTCTAACGTCTCCATACATAACAATTTTTTGGAGAACGGGTCTTGCCTTTTTAACGTGACATGAGACCACAGCAGTCCTTTTGGCTTTAACACTCAGCAGAAGCTTAGCTTCAAGCAAGCTACGGGGCAGAGTGAAACGGGTGGTTTATCTACTGTGAAAAGAAGTGCTCTCCCTTCTTTTCCTCTGCTTGTCTGCCAGCTGAGGATTGGCATAGTCTGCAAACTAGCCAGGCCTAGTAAAGGAGAAGACCACCCAAACAACCCTGTGACTAATACCCTCACTGTGATCCAGACCATATACTTAGTGGCACAGGAAGCAGCTCTGAGGCCTCTGAGTGGCCTCCAAGGACCTTCACCTCAAGCGTACCACGTTTTTCTTTGGCAGGAAAGTGGCATGCGATTGGTTTGTTCTTTGCCAAACTCCGAATCCAAAATTGCATTCTTCATCTACAGTTTACTGGAGTGTGGTTTAACAAGGTCATATGCTATTTCAGATATTTAACAACCACCATGTAGTCAGGAAATCAAAGAAAATCAAAACCAGCTTATTACACTCAAGTAGCCAACAATTATGTGCAAGTCTTCCATAACATACAGTCAAGAAAATAGAAGAGGGCAGGCAGAAACCCCAAAGAACCATAAATCACAGGGAAAGGGGAGGGGAAGAAGGCAGCAGTCTGGAAGAGACTTCAAGAGGCCAGCTATTCCTTTTCTTAGGGTGAAATCACTATCTATGTCATTCCCTACAAACCAGTGTCTTATCTTAGGCGAGATAAGACAAGCATCAAACACTGGTAATGGGGACTCCACAGCCTCTCCAGACAATCTGTCCCAGTGCGTTACTCTCTCTGCTTTTAATGCCTTGCCTGGATCTTCTTCCTGTACTTAGAAGTGTATAAAAAAATGGGTAGGAATCAAGCATTTTGAAGAAAGGATGGCAAATGTTTTTTTTCTCTTTACAAATCGAACTTAAGTTGTTTTGGTGTACAACTAAAGATTTTTTTTTCTTTTCATTCTCTTCCTTTTTTTTTTTTTNTTTTTTTTTAGGGCCGAATTCATTTCCATGTGCAGACTGCTGGTAAAATATGCTGCTGCAAAGTGAAAAAAAAAAAAGCAGCAGTAACAGTCAATGCCTTCAAAGATGTGGAGATGGTCAGGAATAGTGAAATCTTTCCTCAACATATTTACTAGTGTGCTTGTTAGAGGTCTGAATCAGCAAGACCTGGAGGGTTGATGGGATCTTCAGTGCTTAACACCTAGAAAGGTAGGACCAGACTTAATATACTTACCTGTATGCTGAAGTTTTTAGATATATTCTGGTTTGACAAGAAAGCTCCTTTCAGGCAATAGGAGTTTTACCAGCGATTTAATTTGAGAACTTCTCATAATTCATAAGCAACGTCTTTCTGAGTGCAGGCTGCATCATCACTGTATATCATTGCCACAAAGAAGTCTATTCCTATACAGGACACAGTTTGCAGAAGTAATGTTTCTGAGGCTGGTGTTCATTCCCATGGAAAGACATTAGTCAGCGTTGATGGCCATATTCAGCTTGTCCCACATTACCCACACAAACACACATTTGCAGAAGCCAAAGGGCAGATCCGCAGCAGGGAATGAGCTGTCATAGCTTCACTGACTTCGGCAGGGTAGCAGTGATTTCCATAAATTAAGGATCTGGTCCACAAACATCTACATGCTTGGTTTCCTTTTGTGTTTACAGAAATACTCTCCACTAGATACACATTAAAGGGAAAGTTAACCCCCTACAAGCGGGCTGATCTCAGCTCATTTTGGATGCTTTCATGAACTTATTATGGTTTTGAGAACAGGCCTTCAACTCAGCATGATCACAGACACTTCAGAACTTGATAGTAGGACACAGAACAGCCAGATTTTTAGAAACTGAATGAAAAACTAACTATATAATATAGATAACTTTATGTAACTTTATAATTGGGTTAGTTGATCATAGAAAAGAATGTATTAAAGATGGCAGTACTGTAATTTAAGTGGGACAGCTATTACAAGTAAATATTGTGTGACATACACAAATATTCCCAAAGAAAGGGGTTTGATAGTATAGTGGTCAGAACCTTTTTAAACTTTAATACTTACAATACATAGCCAACAAACTAATAATGCTTATTAAAAGGTTTGGCATTTGTCTTTTATTGGGGTTCTACTCACAAGACTTAAACTATGGCATAAAGGTGAGCTTGTAAGCTGGTATAATTACAGGGAGGAAAAAAAGTCATACCCAGGAATAAAGTGCTTACAGTAGCTTATATGAAAATCGGTCAGATAAACTGTTTGAAGCCTCTTCTGAAAAGACAAATAACTTTTTCTTCAGGTATCGGCAGGGAGAGAGCAAACAGAAATATTGATGTCAGCAAGGCAACAATGAGCAGAATTTCAGCATCTATGGATTTTGGTGAGAAAAGGCACGAGAAACTCCAGGTGGGCATAGTATGTGCACAGACAAACCTGAACGTTTCAAAGTTCGTAGATCAAAACTCTACCTATCATAAACATTTAGGCTGAGGCTGCAAGGCACAGAGCAGCTAGGCACTGTGCTTGCCAAAGCCTCCTAACAGAAATTGTCTCACATTGCCTAACTCTACTGATGGAGTGCAAGTTTGATGTGGCAGGAAACAATCTGCTATAAATTCTTGGTCTGTAGAAATACAGAAGCCCATGTACAACTTAACATTCATGATTAGATAATTTTCAATAACAGGTCTGTTCTCTTATGCAATCCTTCTTATGTTTTGCAAGAACTGACTGTTCATCTTTTGATTTTTTAAATGCAACATGTGCATCACCTGCATTGCCAAGATTTTCCCTGGACTGAAAGAGGAAAAAACAGAGATGTATTATGCCTTTTTTCAGAAGAGCATGTGCCTTCCTTTCTCTTATCCATGACTTAATGCTATTACTTTCCCAAAGAATAGGGGCACATATCCAACATCCCACAGCCCTGAGAGACTTTCCTGAGCAGTCTGCTCCACTTTATTGTTCTTCATCATCTTTGCATAGCTGGAGCAGAATGTGGCCTCAAGTCTCTTACTCATCTCCCATCTCTGTGTGTGATCACAGGCATTGCTCACCAGTGTTGAAAGGTACTGTCAGCACAGCTATGATTTCTTTCTCATTCTCTGCCTGACAAGCTTGTAATGCCAAAAGCTCTAGATGCAAGCTCTATTTGGCAAAAAAGTTGTAATTGCCAACACAGCTAAAAGGAACTACTTCATAACATAGGTACAAAAAAAAAACAGCATTGTTTTAACGCAGGTCCCCTGGAAAAGTGTGCTAACAAACCCTCTCCAGCATGGGCAAGATCCCATCTTTGTTTTTCCTTCCTGGCCCCTGTTTGGGGGCCACTTGAGGCAGCCAGAAGCTCATATACAATCTCAGAAGAACACGGAGAGTCTCAGACCTTCTGCCAACTGCCCAGCTGTGTGCCTGAGAGGCTGGGGGTAGCACGTGCCTGGGAGGCTCTGTTTCCCCACATCGTGCTACCAGAATCCAGATGGGACTTGGCAGGTCAGCAGAGGAACGCCCCAAAAACCTCAGTGCGACTTCCCAGCATTGACAAATCCCTGGGAAGCTCTGCCAGCCTCCTAGTCACTCTTAGCAGGCTGACATAGCAGCCTGATGGTAAATCAGATGCAATACAGCACTTATTATGTTAACATGCAAGGTTTAACAAATGTATAATAAGGAAGGAGTTACAACAACATAAAACTCATGTGTCTAGCTCAAGAGGGCTTCTCTGCTGCTTTCAGCCAGTAGTTCCAAAGTCAGGCTAATCTCTGGGAAAAACATTGCAGCTCTGACCTCTAACAAAGACACAATCTTTCTTTAGATTGCTCTTTCTTTTGGTGGTTTTGCATGTCTGCACATGCGTCCTTAAGGATTTTCAGTAACCCTCAGCTCTAACAACTGCTTCAACCAGTATGTCAGCTTGTATGTATCTATCTGCTTTACTAATTCAACCCCATCTACCAGCAGCTCAGCAGCTGGTGGGAAGATTGCTTTTTAAATATATCTTCACAAAGGGCAGGTGTAGAGTAGTGGCTGAAAGCTGCATTATCTTTGCGTTCATGTAAGTCTATGGCCATAATATCTCTGACTAAAACTATTCATTTATAAATCCATAGAGAGAATAAAGAATGCAGCATATTAGTACTGTGTGATAGATTTTAAACATATGTCAAGCAAGTAAATTTAGACACATGGGAAGGTAGTCTTTAGACATGAAATGCTTGGTGGAAATGGGGAACAACCAGTAAGTCTTCCATGGCAACATCCCCTTTTACTCCCTGAAATCATCAGGACTTCCTCCTAGGAAACCAGAACAAGGCACTTTCTGCCCCTTGTATGTTCTATACAGCTCTCTTTGCCCAGGTCTTAGTCATTATTCTTACTTAAAAGTCAGCAAAATCTGCTGTTGCCATGTAACCACAAACTACAGTGGTCTTGTATCAAATTATCCATAATTTGCTATTGGGGTTATCAGCTATTTTCCAGATGTAATCAGGACTCTCTTCTAAAGTTGTGAAATTAATTAGCTTCACCAATAATGTGAGAAGTTTTCTAATTAACCTGCTCTATAGCACAGCAAAACACCTTCCTCTTTCTGTCCCAGTAACTCTTGCCCAATAGGACTTCAGCAGCATCGTGAGATGTTACACCCGGGGAGAGATATCAAGAGCGTCATTATAATTAGCATTTTATGACACTTAAATTGGAGATCTCTGACTAATGGCATTAACTGCCATGAGCTAAATGTTATGAAGAGCTAGAAGAAAACTAAATTTTGGCCCAGGGAATATTGTTTACTTTTGCTGAGCAGCAGGGGGAAGGGGAGACCTTGCTTATTACGAAGAGAAATCAGAAATGCAGCCACCTGATTTCTCGTCATTTGTCAATTTGCAAAATATACTTGGATGCTGCTCCTTTGAATGAGCCAAAAACAAAAGACAAATGTACTAAAAGTCAGCTACCAGTGGCCTAGACCTGGATGCATGTGGCTTGTAACACCATCTTTCCATGTCTTCTCTCAGGCTCACTACCAAGCATATGACCACCTTTTTATGATCCAGCCTCTGATTTGGAAATTGTTACTTCAAGGCTGTTCAAGGAGAAGGAGGGGTCTGGAAAGGGCAGCACAGGCATATTGCCTCTTTTCTGAAGCTGTTTTGTTCTGTGAAGAAACCTCCAGGCTCCATCTCCTGGTTTAAAGAATGAGAGAGGGCAAGAGCCTGACAGGTGCCCAAGTGTGACTGTTACACAGCTGCTCCAGGTACACACCGACTTTATGCAAGTCATCAGCACCCGGATGTGTAGATTCAGGCTAACATCCTCACTCTATGAGCTACAGGAAAATCTGATGTTAGTTTTGTCCCCACTGGTCTTTGCATTCACCCATCTGTGGCCATGGGATGTAGAACTCTTTTCAAGTCCCTCGCACAAGACCTTGCTTATCCTAGCATGTTTTCATGGAAAGCCCCAGAAGACCTACCAGCCGCCAGCTATGGACTCTCCTTAGTTGTTGTCAACATGTATGTAAGCTAAACACAGCCTTGACACCATATCCCCACTAGACTAAACTTGCCCCAGCTTAAAGCACCTCCGACTTCCCAGCAGGGGCGGCTCCCTGAGCCTTGCAGCAAAGAGCTGCTCAGGTCCCCATGTTAAAGGGAGAATGAAGGCAGAAAGCTTTCTCAGACACAGATACCACCCAAACAGTTTCTATGCCATGAGTGCTAATGCTTGAGTCATTAGCACTGTAGCTGTTACCATAGTTCTGACATAAATTCATCTTTTCAATTATTTTCAGAGCAAGTTTGCTCCCCACCCCTTCCCTGTAATGCCAAATTAAGATATATTTTAAGAAATGCAGTTAATACTTCACTGTAAACAAAGGTACAATTTTCCAAATAAGTAATGGCAATTTGCCCCGTGGCTGAATAAAAAAAATGTTACTTGCCTAGTGAACAACCCGGAACAAAACAGTGTCTTACAGGTAAAGGCGAAAAAGTTGTGTAAGATGCAGCTGTTTGTTGATACCCCAGTAAAGTTTAATAATGTTGTGTAGGGTGTGGCTGCTAATTTAAACCAGAAATAATAAGAAGGGACCTTCTGGAGGTCTCGAGTGCTTTTTTCCCTAGTCAGTCGCACTGTTTCAGAGCGGAATAGCTGTACAGGGCCTTGGGAATTACTGGGCTGAGTGGGTCAGGCCCAACAATAACAATGCCCCTGAGCTGAGCCAAGCTGGTGATTCTCAGGAGTTTTAAGGATGGGATTCTTGGTCCGTTGCACTGTACGACACCTTTTTGTGTCAGCAAGTCCTCCTGATGCTTTTTTCGCCCTTTTACTTTGGAGAAAATTGCTAGAGGTCTCCACCAGGCCTCGGCAGCGCAGACCTCGGCTCGATGCCCGCAGGCAGCAGCAGCAGCATCCTCCATCCGTCCACCTGCTCGCAGCAGCCGACAAGGCCAGGCACTGGCTGCAGCGATGGGCCCGGCCGCCCCTTCAGGGCTGCACTGTGGTCAGAGCGCGGTTGCTCCGATTTAGAATTCCTCCTCGCTGCTGTTTACAAATACCTGTTTCTCATTCAAATTTTCCGTTTGTGGCTGTGCTTGCCCTCCATCACCAATGCGAGAGGCTGCGTACCGGTTTTAGTTCTCCTTCCTGCCGTGGTATTTGTAACTGACGGCGATTAACGCCTTTCTGGAGTGCGCTTCGCTCATACTCCTGTAAATACCACGCAGCCTGCACACAGGGCAGCTCTGCTCATGGCTGTCTTTGGGCCTGCTAGGGTTTGCGTTTTGTGGTCAGAGCAGAAACAGAAGCTGGTATTGGCTGTCGGTACTGCCACGGTTAGCCTAAACTTTACCTGTGGTCACCATTAAAGCTTCATTCCTAAAACCAGAGGTTTTAACAGGAAAAAGAGCTAGATTTCAAACAGAAGTGGTCATTTTAACTTCCTCTGCTCTCCAAAGCAATACGGCTTTAAGCTCTACCTGTCCTCTCCCCTCCCCCCCAGCCTTTTCTAACCCACAGCAGTAATAAACAGCAGAAGTCAGTACTCCTGGACTCTCTGTCTGCGAGACCACCCTTGCCTGGTGGGGTGACACCTCATCTTTCCTCGGTGCCTCCATCCTCCCACAGCAGCTCTCCATTTTCCTCACGGGGAAAAGTGCTGCCTGTGTCAAGTGTTGTTGCAGGACACGCCAGCTGTGCGCACTGGCGAGTCTCGCAGAGGGTGCTGTTGATCCGCCGTGATCCCAGCCGCCCTCCTCCAGCTCTGGTCCTAAGCCTGAGCCCCTCTGCTGTCACAGGAGGCCTCATTTCCGTGCAGGCTTTATTTCTCAAGTGCTGTCACGACCACAGTCTAAAGTACATTGAGGGTAAAAATGATGTTTTGAGTGCAATATACTGATTTTTTACTCTCATATGTAAACATCCTCTTTGTGAAAAACGTAGATTTTTTTTCTTTTCCCTTTCCAAAAGGATAGCAGATGGACATTTCAGCCATTTTTAACTTGGTGAAACTAATTTTTTTTTGTTTTTTTTTGCAATGCCCCTGTTCAGCCCAATGTAACGTCCACCTACCAGACCTACACTGACAATTTTGGAAGGGCTGTGCCAGTTCTCTCCTGAAGGACAAGCCTCACATCCCACCTGCCTCTCAGGCTGCAAGTCTGTGCAGCAACACCACTCTCCCCGGCTACCTCCTCCCACTCCACTGCTCTCCTTCTCCCTCTTTTCTTGCAAAGCAGCTGCTCAGAGCCCCCGGGCATGGGCAGACCCTTCAGGGGCTCAGCGGGGGCCCTGGTGCCGGGGCTGGGCCAGCACCTCTGCAGCAGAAATGCAGGAGGCGGCTGGGGGCAACCTCATTTGCTCCACAGGCTGCTGCACATTGTATGGTCACTCAGGGGCCGAGGACAGAGGAATAAGAAATATATTTATATACACACACACATATATATACACATATATGTATATGCCAATATATGTATACCAATGCTATATATGTATATGTCAAAAGTAGCATAAGGAGGAGCCTGGCTGGAGGATTGTGTGTGGACAGGCAAGATGGGAACAGCCAGGGAGAAACAGAGGGAACCTGCAGAGAGAAGGGAGTAAGGAATTTTCTATCCTACATGCTTTTCTGTCTTTGTATGTCTTTATTTCTAAAGTTAGAATTGTGGAAGGAATAGTAATAGACTATTCCTCTTAGTTTGCATGTAAGTGTATAAACTTTCTCTTTAATGTATGTAGCAGATAGGTAAAAACAAGCTGGACATACACGTACATAATCTCATGAGACTCAAGCCATCAGCATGTCCTCAAAAATATAAAATATTTTTCTGTGTATCAACACAGCTGAGCTATGTTGTGGACTGAATGTATCCAGTGGAGGAAAATTTAATCCCTTTAATTAGTTAGGGAGCATAATGAGAGACCTTTGGCTATGAATTCCTGGCATCTCAGCTTGTACGAAATCTTTACTCATGCCTGCATCCAGAAAAAGAAATGAACTGATATTACCCTGCTATATTGTAATACTTGAATATATTGCATGTGGCACTGATCTTCCTGACACAAAGTAGCTAGCACAAGCCCAGTTTTCACACTTCTTAGCAGGCACCCTTCATTTGCTTTTCAGTAGTTTTATGACTGTCACTAAGCTTACCTGAGGTACTAATGAAGCTCAGTGCAATAGACCGCACTAAATTTTGCATGAAGGTTACACAGTACAATGTGAATTATGTTCAGAGAGGGAAAATTGAGCTCATAGTGAGAAGAAGAAAATGCTGGAGAATGAGGCATACTGACAGCCATCAGACAAAGAGGAGTTTGCAAGCAGAATTGAATACTTTGCGCCTGCCTGCCCGGAAAGCTGCTGAGATGCCTGCAGCATGGGGCTGCATGTGGAAGAAAGTACCAGCTTTCTGAAGAAAGCTGAAGAACTGATGCACAGCAGAATAAACTTCTGTCTGCTGGGGTGCATGGTTCACTAACCACCAGCAGCACCAACCTCTCTGAGTCTAGGCAGTATATATAAGAAGCACTACCATGCATTGCCCTTGTCCCGTTTCCACCACTCACAGACCTGTTCCTCCTGCACTAGTATGGGGTTGCTTCTTTGCCAGAAGAGGTATCTCCTGAAATGTTGGCTCTTGCTGGTGCAGGAAGCTCAGCAAAGAATAGCAAGAGCAAACTCCAGCACCCCACGAGGATGGGGAGGCAACAGAAATCAGAGCACCAGCAGAGAAAAAAGACTGAAAGGTACAGCATTCGTGAAGAAAATAACAGTCTAATTACAAGTGTAGACAAGGAAGTAATTGCAAAAGCTAAACAACTAGACATGTATAAATTAATACTTTATACCTCTAGTGATACTGATTAGCAATGCCTGTAAGACCTAAATATTTAGAAATAGACTTGTATTCATGTAGAGAAATATCTTTCTGCATGGACTGCTCAATTAATTATTACCTATGCAATTGCCTCAGTAGTCCAGCTTTGACTCCAATGGCCAAGCACTAACAGCCATTGCTACCTAGGCTAGATGTGAGCTACAGACCATCAACCACCAAAGTGCTGTAATGAGCAATTTACTTTAGTTCTAGGTACAGAAGTCAAGACCTGAGGGGCTGAGAGACAGGCCCCACTGAAATTGTTCCAAGTCTCTCACAAACCCAGAAATGGAGGGAAAAGAGGGTGTTTTTTTCTTTTTTTTTTTTTTCTTTTTTTTTTTTTTTTTGGCTGTGAGGTTCCCCATGGGGATGACCCTGACTGTGCACCCTCCCTCACCAGGAGGGCATGCTGTGGAGAAGCTGGATGTGATTTTTGAGTAACTGCCTGCTTGACCATCAGCTGTCATCAATGGCCAAGCACAACGCTTAGCTCCATAAGCTGCCTTTGACTTTACTGCTGTTTCCAACCAGAAGCAATACAGGAGCTGTAAAGCATGAATGCAGTCCAGGGCTGCCTCTATTCACAACCTGGCACTGCCCTGTGTCTTACACTTACATGAGCAATAGTAGCACGATGCAGAAATATATCTGCAGTGCATGTGGATACACTCGTGCTCCCTAGTTTGATTATCTATTCTACTTAAACACACAGACATATTCACAAAATCCCAATTTTTCCCAAGTACTGTATTCAAATGAAATATTCATCTCCCTTAAAAAGCAATTAAATTTTACTGTCTAGTAATTTGCAAATCTAAACAGCAAATGTAGAAAAATAATTAGCATAGTAAGAAATCAGTTATTTCTCTGATAAGCTCATAAACCCTTTTAATTAAAATCACAATATTTTTAATTGCCAAAGGGAATATTTTGTTTATAATAGCAAACATTTCTAAGTTTTAATTTAAGTTCCAATCTAATATTGTGATAATTGAGAAATGGCCTCCAGGGGGCAACAGCATCCACCAAACAAAATAACGTGCATCTTAACTCTACCAAAGGATTTTCACGCATGAAAATATATCTTATTGAGAGACAGGAAAGATAAGTTAACCTATAAGAACTCTGACAACTCTCTCGTGAGCACACACTGAGAGAAACACTTGCCATTCATTTCAAAAACACACTTACCATTAATCAAGATGCAAGCATATACTTTCAGAAACTGGATGTATGCAAACTAGAATATAACTTGTAACCAAAAATACAAAAAGATGTGATTTGCTTCTTAAGGTTTCAGAAATACCTTGGAGTTGTCTTGTGTATTGCTTTCCCCATCAACAGCAACCTAATGATGTGTAAATGATTTATGAAAGTTAGTGGCCTGACAGCGGTGAGGCTGCCACCACTCCTACCATGTTCTTGGGTCCTGTCGGTAGCGATGCTCAGCATATATTCCCAGTAGGCACAGGGGCACACAAAGTACATGTACGCACACCCACATTGCCAGCCACACATACAGGTACGCTCAGTCCTCACACAGACACCAGCAACAACAGCAGCCCTTTCCTGCTCCCCTCACTGGCTGATCAGGATGAAGGTCCATTACTGGGAAGCACCTACAAATATATGCACAATATGGATCCCTCCATTAGCTGGATCCTGGGGCAGCCCAGGGGGGATGGGGCAGGGCCTTGGGTCTCTCACAGGGTTATTGGGTCTCCTCCACCTGCTGCTGGCACACTGGGCTCCTCTGCCAGGCTCAGATAGTTAATTACAGAGTCTAAAAATGAACACAACCAAGTCATGCATGATGGGAGGTAAGAAGCACACTCCTCAGTGCTAGGCCACTAGCATTCATCAACTAGAAGAAATCTTTTAAAGAAGCCACAAAAGTGACTTGCATATCTTTCAAACAGCCATTTCCTGGGGACATTGATCAAAGGTGTTGCTATCAGATGGCTACTTAACTGTCTTTGGAAAATATTGTCAGCTCCACTTCAAGTAATCATCATAACTGAAATACACTTCGGTACTATAGAAAAAAAGCTACTTACTACTCATTATTTTTTGTGCCATTATATTTAACAACCTACCTTCAGGAGAAAGGACTTATCCCGAAGAGCCTACAGTCCGAAAATACAAGGACACACAAAGGACTGAAGGAAAGGAAAGATAATCAACTGTACAAGTACAGTCACTATAAATTGATCCCACCTTGTGGAAAAGTATGAGATATGAAGTTAGTAGCTGAAAAAAAAAAAAAAAATCTAAAGAAAGAAGAATATGGTCATATCACCAGGAGCAGTTAGTTTCTTAAAAATTAAAGGAGAGGAGAACTAAAGCAGAAGACCAAAGACAAAAGAAAATCACAGCAGTCAAGAATTTGACATTCAAGGAGACAGAACTCCCTTCTTCTTTCTGGACACCATCCACAAAGATCTGGACTGAGGTAGACGGTAGGAGAAGAGCCAGCTTAACACAAGACTGTGCTCAGATACTGTCACTTGATTTTTCTGGGTGAGATTGAGAACCAAAAGGCTCACTCGCTATTTGAGTGTAACATTGTCCACTTGGCGATCTCATTTCTGTTTACCTTTTCTCCTCATTATCTACATGGCAGTCAGAATATGACCTTAAATTACACTTTGTCACGTTTCACTTGGTTGTTTTTTCCAGGATTTGAGATCCTGGTGGGATATTTTTGCTGATAGTAAAGAAGGAACTATATTTTGAAACCCATTTTGGCTTCCATTCATCATGTTGCTTTTGTAGTCCATCATGTCCAGGCTTGACTAAGCATTGATCTATCAACCATTGAGCATATGACTCAGATAGGATAAAGCACAATGAAAGGTGTGTTTCTCTGACTGCAGATTTCAGTACAAGGAAACTGCTCTTTGAAGAATGCCAACTTTTTTCACCCTACAGTCAAGGGGAGGTCCAATCAACCTTAAAATGAAAAGAATTTTAGTCAAAATGGTTTGTCTTACTACACGCAAACTAGTATTTTAGAGCCTGTTCCAAATACCTTTAACTGAAATACTTCAGCAGGAGTTAGATTAAGCACCAGTCAGCATGGCATTAGTTAAGCTGTCTTCAACCAAGTAAACATTGTATGTAATTTTTTGCTGTTGCTATTAGTTAAAAATGGAAATTTTAAATTGTTGGAGGGAGGAGGAAAACTCTGTGTTGCATAATTATTTAAATGTATTTTAAAATCTTAACAACCTTGTGTAATAAAAACCATCTACTATTAGGTTTTGTAAATGACAAAAGATTTGACAAAGATATATAGTGATATAATTGCTTTAAAAAGAACATGAGAGAACAGAATCACAATGTATTCCTGTGTTTCCTAATTAAATAAAAACTAAAGTAACCATAGTTCGTTCCAGGACCAAAAGCACACTGTCTGCTTCATTTTGATAGCTATTCTGTGGCTTGCTACTCCACTAAATTGTGCCAGCTGATCTTTCTTTTGGTTAATCTACTTGTTCACAGGTTATGTTTCCTTGAACAAGTTGCGACAAGTGTACTGATGAAGATTTCACGTCACTAACATGAAAAAAGAAATCTTACTTGGGCATCAGCTATTAATGAACTGGTTTGTATAATTTCTGACCTTTGGTAGCCAACTATTAAAATATATTAAGATAGTCCTTCTCAAAGAAGCTGAGAAAGCTGACATTGTTAAAAGTCTAGAAAACAATAGAAAACCAAACCTGAAAAAAAAAAAAAACCACCTGAAAATAAATAATAAAACTGAACCTCAGCAGCCTACCAAGCTCAATAGAAAGATGAGGAAATGCCGGTACATAACACAGAAAACAAAACACCTGAAGCTGTATGCATTAAGGATGAAAGTATCTGGGATCAGCTACAGCTGCAAGGCAGTCCTCGTATCTGATAGCTGAAAAGTAGAAGCTGAGAACATCTTCTGCTACAGATAACTGATTGGATTGCTGGTTTGTCTAGCAGGGCATGTCTGCACATATCGCACATCCGTTGTCATGACAGCACAAACACTCCTTGCATCAAAGTGGACCATTACTGCAGGTTTTCCACCTGATGCTCATCAATGCAACATGTCCAATCAACTGTGCAACTTGTTTAAGAGATTCGCCACTGAGGCCATTAAAGTGGAAGCTGTACTGGAAGTTCAGGCCCTGTACAAAGCTTTTCTTCAGGAAAGACTCCCCATTCATTTTTATTAATTATACTGCATCCCAATGTGCTTGTTTCCTTATTATTTCCTTGCTTAGTAAACTAGTATTGTTTGCTAGAAGAAAAAATAGCCATCTGATCATTTTCTTTTGGAAATTATTAATCCGTCCTTGTGGCTGTGTCTTTTTCTTTTTTTTTTTTAATAAAATCTGGAAGCATCTGAAATTGTTTCTTAGCAACCCTTTTCAGTTTGCCATTTCCTTCTATTCAGCTCCCCATAGAGTACTTCTAAAGCTGTAGTAAGGTTGGCCATTTCAGAGAAGCTATTATGTTTTCCCTTCTTGTATAAATGGTGAGACTGAGCCCAGATACCACAGCCTACTAGAAGTATTCTCCAGTATATTAAAAACTGCCCTTGAAACAATAAAATACTTTCAAATTGAGATAATAAGTGAATTATTGGCAAGAATACTGATAACTGTACTTCTTGTTCTTGGAAAGGACGAGAGAGGATAAGGACAACTATTTCCTTATTGTTCTGTGCAGAAGGTTAATTTTGTCTAAATCAAAGCTTAGCCATTTATCTGAGTCTGCAAAGGTACTTCTGACTCTCCTCATCTACTTCTTGTACCTTCCCTTACTTATCCATACCCCATGGGCAGCTTAGTTTTCCACCATACCACAGAGCACTCGGAAAGCCCCTGCATACTCGTAAATGTACCAAGTATGTATTTTCTTTCATGTTGTGAGACCAAATGACTCAAGTGTCACCCTTTGGTTGCCATAGGTGCCATAAAATACGTATAACCCATACAAAACATGAAAATCCTTCCAAAAATCTCAGGACCATTGCACTGATTCCTGTTTCTGTACTTTTCCAGTTCCTTCCTTCAGCATGTAAAGAAGAGTGACAAACCGCTCCAAAAGTGAGTTTTTTTCACAGCATGCTCTGATTGTTGTAAGCCTGATTATTTTAAGTTAATTTATAGCAAAATAGTAAACCAGACCAGAACAGAGTGCTCTACAATGGAAAATCCATGCCAGCAAAAGTCTGTTCACCCATTAACTTCTATGGAAAGGCTCTGAGACATACAATGGGCTGCTGATTAAAAGGAATGGATCTGCTGTTCATTTGCTGTTCAAGAGTCCCAGCAACGTACGGTGTTCCCTTTTGTTCCCTGGCTCTCCTCCCAGTTTAATGGGTGCCATTTACCACGGCGCTGATGAGTTTATCTGTATGTGAAAACATTCCAGGAAAAATATCAAAATTCTGCATGCATGCTTCAGCATGTTTTGGGACTTAAAATCTTTTTTTGTTGTCTCCAATGTGTGCATTGCCAGAATCCTGCAATAAACAGTCTCTCTGGCTAGGACCTTGTCCTAGCCTACTGCCTTCTGCTGCTTTGCCAATACGAAAGGGACTTCACATTGATCAGGAGAGGCAACTGGGATGCCACCTGCCACAGGAAAAATCTCCTTCATGATCTTTGTGTAGCTGCTTTAGATATGATCTCTGTCTGTGGTGTGGAAATTTAGGCAATGAACTCCAGCATGACAATGAGCGGTTATTACTGTGTGCAATATAAAATAGCTTTTTGGCACCTTTTTTTTGCCCAAGCTTCCAGGACAGAGAAACGTGAGTGGAGTTCTGGTACACTTGGGCATCCATTGCTTCAACCACCTGAATTTCAGCAAGTAGTAAGACCAGAGATACACTAAAATAAATCCTCCTTCTTTAATCAAGCTTGTGTGTATGAATTAAAATCTGAACACCTATGAAAACCTTTAAGTCTACAGAGAAGCTGGATGAAACAATCTCAGAGGACATTTAGCAACACAGACCTTGTTTTGTCTGTTAAAACTGTGACGTTCATACACAGACAGTCTCGGCCCTGCCTCTGCTGCATTCATTGACAAGGCTGGCACTGGGATGAACAGTAGCAGAAGGAGGGCCAAAATGGATATGTTAATTGCCAAATCTATAATTTACGTAACCCATTAGGAAGTTCTGTGACATGCATCAGCTCAGCTGAAGGAAGATCAGGTTATATCATACCATCACATGACATAACGCAACACAGCCACACACAGCGCCGTGTCAACACCAAGCAGCACCAGTCACTCCACGGAAACACCACATGTATCAGATGGATGAACTGGGTGGATAACCAGGGTTATGTCTGTTTTTCTGCTCCTACCACGGATATTTCACCTCTACTAGACCTCCAGAGATCTCTATTGCACTTCAGTGTGGCATTACGTATGATGCCTCTAACAGAATTTGCTGCCTCTGGGATGTTCCCCTCAACGTTACAAAACTTTGTGGTACAACGTTACCTTTCTCCCACTTAAGAACTTGGCTTTCATATACAGCAGGAGGACACTTGGTGGCACTCGTTCAACACCATTTTTACTTCCCATACCACAGATTCCGTGGGTTAATCTAAACAGGTGAATAATTCTCCTTCATAAAATTATCTCACGAACTTTGTCACTACACACCAACTCCTGCAGTCACTACTCAGTTTTGATTTAATCGTTAATGAAGTCAAAAATTACTCAGTTTGTGTAAAAGAAAACCAAAGATTAGTCTATGATAGTGAACTGATAGCTAAATTTGAGCTGAACTGTTTTTGCCTTCCCATTATTCTGCAAAATATTCACTTTTCTGCTTGGCTAGGTGCCTAAGACTTACTCCCTGTGTAAGGTGCAAATTCTTTGTCCCTGCACACTACGTGAAACTGGCATGTAGCTGTTTGACAAACAAACAAACAAACAAACAAACAAACCTTGACTGAAGAGTCTAGTAACTAGAATACTACCGTGAAAGAGACAACTGCGAAGGAGGTAGAGAGTTACATTTGGCTGTACCCAGAAGCCATTCTAATTTACACTTCTGGGTGATTGCCATCTGCAATCCAATATTCATACTGTGTTTTGAGAAAGACACATACATAAGTAGGTGAACAAACACCCATAACTCCTATATAAAGTTCTTTTTTTATAAAATCTTTTCCAGGAATTGCCCCAGTTGCTCATGGATAGCACTGTAAACCCTTGCCAAGGACCATGGCCTTATTACTTAAACCTGGCAGTTATTCTCATCAAAGCTGCTGAAAGATCTAACAGTCAGCAGGGGATTTGTTTATTACCCTTAACAGCAGGGCACTATTACATTAGTTAAGGATAATCCACCACTAGATAGCCCAAAGCTTGACTGAAGGTGCTTCCTTTGTGGGAGGGGAAGAGCGAGCCCAGATGGCCCTGGAACTCTCCACTTACCGCACTCAAAACAAAACTTCTGCGAAACACAGGTTACAAATGCGTCAGTAGCCACCAGCAGCCAAGACATCCTCTGTGGGAAATGCCTTAAAGTGATGGAGCACAGCCAAGCAGACACGCTGTCCATTCCAAACACAGAACCACCTGCATTCCTTTCAAACAGGAACGGGACCCATCCCCACTGTCCTACAAGAACACGACTACTGGAAGAGTGACCCGCAGCCGCTGCACTTGGGTTGCAGTGCCCACTGAGCTTGATTACTCCATGGACACCCGTTGGTCCTGAGTCTATGAACTCTGTGTTGCCAGAAAATGCCCTTCTCAGAAGGCTTTCGTTCATCTTCCCAGTTTTACCAGCTGCGCCAGGGAAGCTTTTGCTTTTTTGGACCAAGTGCTCATCGCATTACCTGCGCATACTTGCATGCATATTTTTTGTATGCCCAGTGGTGTTTACGTACATGGGGGAAAAGAAGAAAAAAAAAAAAGCTCTGCTGACAAGGTGTGTCCAGTTTTCTGATAATCAAGTCTTTACTAAAATCCAGAATATACTTCTCAAACCAAGCAAAAACAATAGTAGTCTGAAAGGTGTGCGCCCAAGCAAAATTCTTAATTTCAGAACATTTCACATCTGGTCCATTCAAGAAGAGTTTTATATTTAAAAATCAGAGAAAATCATCTTCTCCTTTTCCAAACACTTATGCAACTAGAAGGCTTTTCCTCTAGCATTATTTTTAAAGGAGTAGAAAACAAATAAACAAACAAAAACCACCACTGTTTGAACAGAAGCACAGGAAAGCAAAATGCGATGAAAAGGAGAGTTGCAATCAATCCATTGAAAATCGTGCTGACCACTGTTTTGTAGCACTCAGTACAACGTCAGCTACAACGCACCTGCCTGTGGTCCCGCTGCCGAGGCGGCAGGCTGGCCATGGCAGCACAGCCAAGGGCAGCACCTTTTTACATCACTTCCACGGTCTGTTCCCTTGCAGGAAGATGGGGCTGTACCCTATATAAATGCCACCAGCACCATTTCTGCCTGTATGAGGAATTTTAGTTACGTCATACTTTATCACGGACATTGTTTTGTTAAAGATGAGTTACTGGGAGATAATGGCCGGGTAAGACACCGATCCCAAGGAAGCTTACGGCAATAGACAAACACATAAAAGGCGCTCTTTAGATCAAGGCAGCTGGTCCCGGGCCATAAACTCCCCAACAGACGGTGCTGCGGGGACAGGCTGTTCCACGGCCCCGGCTGGGGGAGGCCGCCGCCGTGCCCGCTCCGCTCCGCGCCCCGCGCCCCGCGCCTGGGCGCACGATGCTGCGGCTGCGGCGGCCGCTGATCTCCCAGTGGCTGGAAGCTGCGGAGCCCCCGAGCGTGGCAGGCTCTGGGCGGCGTGGAGGGACGGAGGGACGTGCAGGAAAAAGTAGGTCAGCTGTGCCAAGCGGTGTGGCTTGGAGGGGCGGCTCTCCCCATCGGGGGGGGAGCAAACCCACCTGCTGACAGCGTGCTCGCAGCCATTAGCAGACACTGTGGTAGTATTTACAGCCTGATAGCTCTCCCGCTCAACGCACATTTGTATTTTGTAAATACGCAGACACATTCAAGGGATTTGGAAAGGAGGAATAGGAAAGGGGGGGAAGGCACTTAAAATTAAGAGTGAAGCATAATTGGAAACTCTGCCTACACCACGGCTTTTATAATCAGCTTGTGACATGCTTGGCACTAAACACTGTTTATGTCCACAATTAATACAGTTAATACTAGGTTAGCAACTGTGGCAGTCAGCCACGTGCATAGCCTGGCACATGGGTGCCTTCTCGTAACTGAAGAGGCACACTTTCCTCTTCAGTGCACATGGCCGGGCCAGTTCAAGCACATCTGGAACCAGTTTAACTGGGGCCTCCCTCCAATGCAGCGCTCAGTGTTGCCAGTGTATTCTTTTAATTAAAATCCTATGAAAGGGGGAGAAGGAATTAGGACAAAAATGGGAGTGGGAGAGTATGAAAAAAAGGGAGCGCAAGGCTCTTTCCAAACCAAGCCACCCTGCTGCAGCAGGTTTTGTAGCCTGTCTGAACAAGACCCAGCATCAGGGAGCCCCTAGCTGGGCCTCTATAACCAGTTTGGCCAGTTCTTGCTTCTCCTATGTCTCCCTGCAGTAGGACATCTCAGCCTGCATTACCCACCTGCAGCTGGGTGTTGTCCCCAGCTGGTGAGGGACAGCGGCAATGCTGTTCTCCATAGAAGACAGCTCACCTAAGGGGTACTGCATTGTGCACCTACACAGCATAAGCATGCAAATTCCAGTAACTCACAGATGCTTTTCAAAAGAGCTTTTCCAAAGGCAGAGGTACCGTGTTGCAACAGCAGGATGAGGATCTCATGAGCTGGTTGCAAAACCTCATTCATACTTTTGGGGCAGGAGGTGAATTTTGAAACTACAGTTTTACAAGGTTCAAAAACTCTGGCAAGACTCCTGCAGGCAAGTTCAAGACTTCCTTGGGAAACCAACCATCTTCAAACATTGTGCCTATGCACAGTCTGACCTGCTCAGAAAGATTGATGTCATAACGTGCCCTGCTTTTCTTCTATGCAACTTCAGTGAGAGTAGAATAAGCATGCAGTTCAGCCACGCATTAAGTAAAGCCACTAACATCTATCACATATTTGTTCATTTATCCTTTCTCCAAGGAGAGGAGCATTTGTTTTGGGCATCTTACACGCCCCTAAACATTTATCCCAGAAATGTCAAGGTCAAAGAAAGGTGCTCTTCACTTGCAGTAGGAGCTGGTAAAATCTGAACTCCCAGAGGCAAGGAAGACTACTTTTTTCATGGCCTGGCCATCAAACATTACTGCCCTCTGCACAGATACACATCATCCTTAATCTGGAGAGCTACATCATGCCAGAAAAACATCCGTGTCAACCCTCATCCTTTAACCCAATTCTTTATATAGTCTGAGATGATCTGTCACATCAATTCATCCTTCTCCTGGCATGGTTACAGCAGAGGCAAGCTCCATATCTCACTTTTGTTCCACAAAACCTAGATGAGTAGTTTCTTCAATAACATTTTACACATAATGATTAGTATTCTCTTACTTTGTGCTAACCAAATAGGGAAGTTGAGGTGTGTTTGTTTGTTTGTTTTTGTTTGCTTTAATTAATGTACAAATTCATCAAAGGGAATAAACACTTCGTAGGGGACAAGAGACGGCACGCGTTCACTGTTACTTCCTCCACATTTCTTTATTAATTGCATTCTGGACCACCTGTTACTGCTTTTTCACCTCCTGCAAGCTTTTAGGAATAAAGCAGCAAAGACATTGCAACACATGCTTGCAAGGGTGCTATTCTTTCCTGTTGCAGTTTTAGAAGTAATTTCGATCTGCAAGCCTCCAAAAGTCACAAAGGAAGGAAGGAAGGAAGGAAGGAAGGAAGGAAGGAAGGAAGGAAGGAAGGAAGGAAGGAAGAGAAAAAGTGTCGTTTTACAAAAAAGAAAATCAATTTCTGACCTCCAGTGAAAATGATCTTCAGCTGAGGCACTTATTATTTTTACACACTTAAATACCACAGAATTAACACTGAATACAAAAGGGTCGCACACTCATCAGCAATTAAAAAACAAACAAACAAAAAAACACCTAGCAATGGAAAAAGCTTAAGCATACTGAAGAGGATTGTGTCCAAACAATGCAAAGAATATGAGGGAAGAAACTTCTACATTTATTGAAGGGTAATAGCGTCCTACACAGGGTGCAGTCATTGGATGTATTAGAGTGATATTTTATCTCCTAAATAATGAAGAAGGGGGATTGGCTGGAGTTGCTGTTCATTGTCAACTAAAACTGCCTTTTTTTCCTTTGTCACCAACTCATATTTAGGAAGGCAGGATAGTGTAGAAGGATAGACCCAGCCTCCTCCTGCTGTTGAGCTCCTTGCTACTATTCAGGGAGAATGACTTTCCAACTACACACAGTTTAAAATGTCTCCTCTAACCTTTTGCCCACCAAGCAGAATCAGAGTGTTTCAGCATACTGCTTAGTCTCACTGTCCCTGGCTCCTTGGGGCAGGGATGGGCTGACCAAAGCCAACAGAGATACACATAATTTAGCAGGTTAATAAGCTGTTTTTCTTGGACTCTGCTATTCATTAAGTAACATTTTAAGTCTTTAAAGACAGAAGCACACAAAGAGCCTAGAATGGACATGAGAAACATATGGCTTTACCATGCAAATTATTGAGCATTATTTATCACCACTATACTAATGAGGTCAGTCATCCATGCTCTTCCACTTTGAGCTGGAGGGCACTGATTGCAGATATAGTTCACTCGGATGACTCCTTGTGGGAAGAAATATATGAGAAGCCCTAGTTTAAATACAGTGGTGAAGATTATGGAAACCATTAAAATCAAGTGGCAGAGAGGTCATTTTACAAAACCTAAAAGTCAGTCAGTTTTATGCATTCGTGTGTTCACAGGGAGCACTTCTTTCTTCTCAAGTGGACTCAGTATGCTTCATTTCTTAGCAGCCTGTTCAGGAAGAATCAGTAAACTGCAGACTAAACTGAAGCACGCCTAGGTAATCATCAGTAGTGAAATGTGGAAGGCAAACAATGCCACCATTCACTGCCAGGTTACCAGAGCGATGGCATGCCTCACAACAAGCAGTGGCTTTGGAGGTCAGCAAAGAACCAAATCACATCTTACCAGCAGAGAGAGGGAGAAAGGGAAATGTAGTCCCTTTCTAATTCTTCCCTCTCTGGTTCCTGAGATAAGCAGAAGTTATAAGAGCTAAGGATGATTACAAGATTGTCTTTGATTCACAACGTAGAATAATTGTCCCATTAGTTATTGTTGTGTTACTGGGTGCTGCTACACATCGTGTGGGGTAGAGATGACTAAAATGTGTGCCTTCAGTCATTTGTTGACTAACAGTCTTTGTGGTCAACTCATGCTGCAAAAGCTTTTGATAACGCTGTTATAAAGGCATGTGAATGTCAGTGTAGGAGGGCAAAATATTTTGAGCTGCTCAGCTTCACTTTATAAATATTTTTGGAAGCCACCAATGTGAAATGCTCCATTCACATTCAGCACTAAAAAAACCAATGGCTTCTTCTAAAACAAAGACACATCTGTCAGTGCAGTAGAGTATATGAATTTATACAATCTGGAGCACAGAAAAAGTAGTTTCTGAAACAAATTAAGTTGAAGCAGGCAGAGAAAGAACAGCATGAAGCTCTCTATGCAATGTCAACAATAATTAACAGAGCACTTTATAGTCTGCCAGTGCTTCCCGTGAGTAAGGTACTCTCAGATATTTGGTATGAGCCGGCTGCCCTCCTGTTCCTCTGCTCCTGGAGCCCAAAGCCACAAGTGTTAGTTTTTAGCAGCTAGCCTATCATTAACTTTTTAAATGTTGTATGCCACCCGACTTTTCCCCTTAAATAAGCAGAAGGCAAGAAGACACCGTTGCAACTGCTGCAGGGATTCATGGGGTTTGCTTGGCCTCTGTGTCATACTGGGAAATTTGGGGGATTTGTTTATTTCTCAGGGGCACAACAAAAAAAACCAGCACACTGCACCACAGAGACAGCCTGTTATTCTCTTCATTCCTGAGTTTCACTGTTGAAAACTTGGGAGAAGACAGCTTCCACGCTTCCCTCACAGACGCGTGCAACATTTGGAAGTTTTCGGATTCTCCAGGGGGGCATTCTGCAGCAGGGAGTCTTCTCTTTTGGGCTGCTTGCATTTAAAACGCAGAACGGATGCGAGCCTACTTTAGTGCAGACCATCGTATTGCTCCAGTACTTCTGATCTATCGTGTTGCCTCTGCAGGTTTTTATGGATTAAATTTCCAATATTGCCACTGAATGCCACAGTTCTTTCTTTATAGATAGCAAAACCGCAGCCTTGTCTGGGGCAGAGGGATTTCCAAAAGTTTTTCCTTCTAGACTGATTGTGGCTGACGTCTTCTGCATACAAGACTGCTCCAGTGGTTGTCAGGGAGACAACTGTTGGCACAACTTTGTCTTGGTATTTGGACGGCTCGGCCAGTCAATTGCTTTCCAGTGGACTGTGCAGATGCAGCATGCGGGCAGATGGACAGACCTGGCTTTTTCCTTTGCCAGTATTTCACAAGCATGCTCTACCTCCACACTAAGCTGGGAGAGACAGACAGCATTATCTGAACTAGTCTGAGCATCAGTGCAGTAAAAACATGGTGACCAAAAGTCAAGTGCATCCAACGTGACACACGGGAGTTATTTGGGAGGTTGGCCTGCACTGCGTATATTGCTGATAGTAGCTCAGCAGTTGTTCAAACTCTACCAGGCCAAGATAAAACTCTGCAGTAATGCTTTCCTGACACTGGCGTCCTTCATGCAGTACATCTCTGAGCCCATCGGCCTGACTCCCATCAGCTTACAGTTTGTGCCATTGTCTGCATCTCCTCTGCAGACCTCAGCACTTTCTTACTTCCCCTCCATCAAGCTGTGACCAAACCTAAATCAAAACAGCCACCACGTCCCCTGAATTTGTGTAAAGGTTGAAAACAAGGATAATGAACTTTGCACCAGCTGAACCTAATTAGTGTGCAGGCAGTCATTTATGATTAAACCATGCAAAACAATTGCCAGTAGTGCAAGAGCTGAATGCTACAGGACAGTAAGGGCCCAAGGCACAGAGAAGTTAAGTGACTTGTCCAGTTTGACACAGCAATTCAGTGACAGAGGTAGAAATGGGCTGCTCAGTTCTCTCTCTCAAAGCAGGTCTAATCTCCAGATCATGCTTTGATCTCCCTTTAGCAGCAGAAAATAAAACCCCCTGTGCTCATGCTATAAGTTATTACAGAAATTACTTTCAAGTTACAGACTCACCATTATCACATTGCTGCAAGATCAAACAAAAAAGAGGGCAGTAAGAGAGGAAAAGAAGGGTTACTTTGTGTCATTTACTTCCACAGTCTGCTCAACAAAGCCAAAGAGGAAAAACAATTTTTTTTTTTAGACAGATGCCTTTTACAACACATCAAACACTTCTCATGGGCGTATGTCAGAGACATTTTACTACAAAGGCTTTGTCCTTTGCAATCATGACAGTCCGGATGTTTACCAGGATTTTCCATTCCCTAAATTCAAGATCAAATTGGGATCTGCATTCTGATAGCAGCAGAAGTACATCAACAAAGTCCACAATGCAAAACCATTAGTGAAAAAAATCATTAACTCAACATGTTCCTGCACTAATCCTGAGGTGGGGGGAGTTTCTGTCATCTTAAAAGGAGAGTTAGGAGAAGGAAACAGCCTATTTTTGAATGTGCTGGCTATGGAGGAAGCCAATATGAGGAAACAACTGCCTTTCTTAATAGATTTTACTGCTAGTAAATGTTTAAGTTCTCCGTGCAAAGTATGTGACTTTGGTATCATGAAGACAACATTTTACTATTTACTACATAATATCACACGCGTATACTGAGCTTTCTGCATGCCCACAGCAATGTCACAATTTGTTTATTCATCGGTGCAGTTTGTAAGTCTCTGAATTACCAAGCACAACAAAGAACATTACACATACAGACAAACTACATTTAGCATTGCTGCATACTCTTCCACTCTTAGGCCAACACTCAACAGCTTCTTGCATTTCCTCTCTCCTTCACCTGCCTTTTTCTATGTGTAGTCTCAGCCCTGGAAATACTATAGGGGACTTCCAAAAGCTCTTGTCTCCTTTTTGGGTGAGGTCTTCTCCTGCCTAGGAACAAGCCACGTCCATGGCTGTTGTGCTAAGACAGCACTTCCAGCCTCTCTGCAGACAACAGGGGATGCCAGAGGATGGATCATGCCACCCCAGCAGATTGATCTGCTCCTCTTCTCAGGGATGGATGCCAGGGCCAGGTCTGAAGGCTCTCCAGTCCTCCAAAAGCCACCAGCAACAGTATGATGACCAAATGCCTATTGCCATACCCAGTGCCCCCACTCTTTTTACTTCAGGTGACATCGATTTTCAACAAGATATTCTGTCTCCTGAGACCACTGTAAATTTAGGTGTTTTGGTTAAGAGAACTTAATTGTGAGCCAGAATGACAGCTCCTACACCCACAGTAGAAAAAGAGGATAGGCAGAAGGTGAAGAGATGTCTGAGGTCCTTTGCTTTGATTCTGTTTGGAATATCAAAAATCTAGTAACTCTTGTCTAAGTCAATTCTGTTATAGATTTGAGTAAGTGTTTTCCATTCTAGTGGGTGATCATGGTTTCTCAAGAAGGGTAAGCCACCAGGTAATCCTACACTTGCTGGCCTCTGCCACCACCGCCACTGCCTAGTGTCATAGAGAATTTCCAAGGGGTGGCACATCAGCTTGTGCATTGTACTTGCCTCCCCTGACAAAGAGCGACCGAATCCATCCAGCAGGCTCCAGCAAACGTGTGTAGCTGTGTCTGCAAAGAACAGGATTTGTGTTTGTTACTTGCATTAGATGTTTGTAACTCTTTCCCCAGTAAGTCTGCATAAACAGCCTTTCCCTTTGGGTTGAATCAAACAGAGCTCGTTCTCGAAGGTGCCAAGTGGATGGATGTGCCACCCCAAAAGTCCTGCCTTTCAGATCTTACTCTGCTCACATGAAAATGGTGGGTAAGTTTCTGGCAGCTCTTCCATTTTACAACGGGCTAGGGAAAAGCAGCATGTAATTTTCTGGCAACAACAGTGGAACAATAAAATTAATGAGCTTATACAGCTATTCCCACCTGTTCTTAGTGCAATATACATATATTGGATATATACCTACCCATGAGTCTATCTGTGATGTTAGCTCAAACTAAACTATAACCAAAAAAAAAAAGCAAGTGCTTAAGGAGCAAGTGGGAATTTCACCTGCTTTCACATCACACTTAAGTTGGGTCTAAGCCCCTTCCGCAGAAGGGAATTAAAACGGGACAGATGGGACAGTGGCAGAGTCAACCCAAGGCTGATACTGCCCATAAGCATTGTAAGATATGAAGATGGAGAAAGACATGGGCGAGTCAGCAGAATACATTTGTCTTCTATGCAGTGTCCTAAAATCTGGCTCTCTCCTGTAGGAAATTACACTACTATTGAATTACTGTTCTATACACGGTTCTGTACGGAAGTTTTCCATGGTGAGGAAGTCATTTTGCTAGGTTTTACAGTTTAATGCTATACTTTTATTTTAAAACATCCCAGAGCATCCAGCTTACCCTGTGCAGGAAAGTACTTGAAGTACATCTGACTTCCGTTCTCCCAGTAAAAACTCTGACCAAGATAGTCCAGGGATACAGGCACCAACCATTCCATATTCTTCCTGGAAAAGACAAAGAAGTTTGTGAATATTCTCTTCCAAAACATCCCAGAAAAGAAGATCAAAAGAACTGGAAAGGATCAGTGGAATGTTCATAAAATGGAATTTTATCTCATGACAAATGCACTAACATTGCCTGGAATTTTTCTGAGATATTTTTCATTTTTTCCACATAATATATTAGTTAGTGGACATATTTTCAGAAGGAATATTCTCATTTGAAATGCTTATATTGTGATTAGAATGGCTTAGCTTGCTGTACTCAGCAAACTTTAACAAAAGCCCTGGCAAATTACTCTTAAAAAAGCCTCCAAGATTTGGGAGGCTGAGGGGGAGTTAATCCAAACTCAACCGTAGCAAAACATGTTTAAAATTTATTTCTTTTAACGGTTATTAAATGTTCAAAGTGCAGTACAGAAGATTTACTGATAATTGAAAAACCTCCCTTTTGCAAATACAACAATAATAAGACATTATTGCACAAGGGGAAAAACAGATAAGCATTTCATCCTAGATATCCTTCCCTTTGGACAGTATGGCCTTTGGCAAATACAGGGACTGTGATGTTACCCAGGTCTTTAAACACTGGTGTTTCCAAACAAAAGGTTGTGAAAAAGATTTGAAGAAAATATGTTTATAATTAATGGTGGAGCTTGGAAGAAGCCCAACAATGAAAGCAATTCTTGTTTTCTAACCTGGAGAACAAGCTTTCTATAAACACTCACAGTGAAGGAGATTACCATAGTAATGAAGTAAAGCAATGGAGTGAAACAGGATACACACACTATACTTGAAAACGTTTCAGACTTTCAGCTATTCTCAGCCAAAGCACAAGCTATCTAGCATAGATAGACTTCGGATCTAACGTTAGTGGAAGTGTGTGGAGACAGCCTTGATGTTACATCAGTATGGCTCCATAGTCTGCACTCCCAAAATGATTCTGCTTCCTTCCACAGCTACTCCTCGATGGAAACATTTCTATTATCTTTCTAGTGTCCTGTAAGTCAGCACCACATACAGCACAGTAGCTGAATTGCAGTTGTTCTTTTTAGTGTGAGCTGTTTTTACGCATTCATTGCTCGTTCTCTGAGTGAGGCTTCAGCCTAGCTACAGGAAAGAAGAGAGAGAGAGAGAGAGAGAGAGTGGTTTGGGCTTTGCAAAAGCCAAACCAAAGCTGTTTGAGTTCCAGGTCCCATTTTTTTCTGAACCCTGAAAGTTAAAGCTTGAGTGGTTTGGATAAGTGCTTCTAATTCTAGCATATCCCTATTTAAAATAAGAGGGAGGATTTGTTTTTAAAAATCTAAAACTAGAACGGCCTGGAACAAAGTCTCTGAAGACATTTAGGGAGGACTCATATAAACAATTCACCACCACACCCCCCCCACTATCTCTCCTGATTTTTTATCCTATCCCTTCCTTGCTTTCTGTCTCTCAGATATTGTTTGATTCCCCTCAATTTCCAATGGAGCTTGAAAGTAGATTTGTTTTACTTCCTTGTTCACAAACAAAGCTCTGAACTGCGTATCTTGGTGTAAGTTAACTCTCAGACTGACTCACTGAGTTACTCTCCCCTTCTGTACCCGAACTGGTTGAAACTGTGCGACAGAAATCGCCATATATGCCTTTTTCCCTCTCACCATCCTTATTTAATTTTGGGAAGGAAAATGTTGATTTTAGTTGGACAGAGTTAGAACTATTCAATTGTAATGGTTTCGGTCTCAGATTATGACAGCAGAAATTGGCCAACATTATGGCTTAAGCTAGAAACTGTATTTATTGTCACAATTTATAACTTCATCAAGAGTTAACTTGGGAACTGCAAGCTGGCAGCAATAATTCTTACACTGCTGCAAACTGTGTTTTCATCATTTTTGTTGATACTGGCAAAACGCTTGTTTTGGCTTTCTGCATGTTGCAGTCATTAGTATAATGTAGTATAGCCACTCTCAGATATATTTATGAGAAGGTCATTTTTATTCAACTGATTACGTACTGGAAACTTAAATAAACAAGTGAGTTAAAGACATCAGCAATCCCACTCCTTGATCCCTGCCAAACTGAATTCCAAAAACTGGTTAGTTCAATTAGAGGAAAAGTCAAGCAGTGATTATGTCAGCTGGAGGAAAGAGAACATCACATTTCCTTTTACTTGAGGAATACCTGGAACGCTGCTACTTGATAATGGCTAAGTAAATCCATAAAGTTGTAGGTGTTCAAAGACAAGCTAGAACAAGCTCAGTAACTATGACATTAGCAAGATTACTCATCCTGTTCATAATCAGGATGAATTCCTATTGAGATTTCACCAAGCAGAAAGTACAGAACCATGACCATTTATTTACAGCTGTTTGGAGAGCCTTTCCAAGGCAGGAAAGGACACTATCCCTGAGAAAGATATTTGGGGAGAAGGAAATGTCCAAGTTTTTCATTTTGCAAGTTTGTAACCATAAAAGTTACAAAGCAAGTCACTTTTGAGAAGTACTTATCTTTTACGCTCATTAGATTGCAATCCAGCGATGACTGAACATGATATTTAAACGGTAGTGTTTTTGCCAATGAGTTACATGATCAACACGAACTGCTAATGTTTTCTATTCTAAACCTTCTCAAAATGTCAAGTGTTCTTTTCAGCTGAGTATAAGTGGCATAAAAGTAACTTTTTCAGTTGCTGTTGATGAGATACCCTTGGGGAACTTAGTATATATACTGAAATCATAGTCACAATATGCTCTAATCTCCCCTGCTGCAAAAGGATTAGACTCTTAACTCTCATTTCCATTAATGGCAATGTAGCACAGACTGGATCTTCCTTCCGAAAAAGATACAGGGCTTTCTTAAATAACACAAGTCTTACTTCCTGAATTTACTCAAGCTATAAGAAAATAAAAATATAAAACAAAATAAGGAAATTGCATTCAAAAACCTAGGCCTGGTAATTCTGCTGCAACCCTCCTAATTTTAGCACTTTTTGTTTTTTTATTTGTTTGCTTGTTTGTTTTAACACAGCAGATCACCAAAACAGCAGAGAAATGCATAGTTATCTAAGACACTCACTGTAGCAGGCTTATTGTTTCTTTAGAATTCTGCAAGCTAAAACATCAGGAAAAAGCAAGCAAGACAGTGCATTACCTGAAGTCGTTGCCAAGGATCAAGAAGACGGGGGTTTGTTGCCTGCTGACTCACAATTATTGCATGTGCTAAGGGACAAGTCATACAGAGCTATTTCCAGTAATGTATTGAGGCAAAACATCAACATGCATGTCCAGAGATCTCACAGACTTGCTCAGGTGCCTCCAGAGCTCTGTAGACACCTGCTGGACTCTGCTGGCCTTCACTGATTTTAGTGTAGTTACCCAGGAAGAACCACAGACTTCCAGACTTTTGCTCCCAAAACAAGACTGATGGTGGTTGTTACAGTATTTTCAGCAGAAGTCATGAACTAGCTTGCTTCTAAAGTTTCACTAAGGATCACCACCAACATTGTATTTCCAGCACTATGAGTCTAAGATGTTGACAGATGTCAGGCTAAGGATTTTTTGGAGTCCCTTTCATGACTAATGAACATGTTATTTTTTTTTTTTACTCGGAAAGTGTTTTCCGTGCACAAATATCTACTTGCAGAAAAAAAGAGCAGTATTTTGGACACAGAAAACTCAGTTTTGAGTTTTAGCACTGTTCACACAGAGTAACAACAGCTGTACATAACTCACCCCAAGCCATAAATGTTAATGAAGATGAGATTTTATACTCAGCTTTTATGCCCATGGATATAATGCAAATCAACATAAAAATCAGAAAGCAGGGCAGGATTTGGTATGTATTTTATTATTGACATTTTATATTTATATTTATATTTATTATTGATATTCATGTATTACTGATATTGTATTCACTTTTTTTCACTTGGCCTGTAGCGAATGTTAGTTGGGATATTGGTTCCGTTAAATAAACATTTCAGAAATTGAATGCTTTCAACTTGCTAATTGCTCATTTGTGATCAGTTAGCAGCACTCAGTGCTAACTTCTCTAAAACAAGCAATCTATGCCTAAACTGATTTTCACACTGCTGAAAAGTAAAAGGTCAAGATGTTTGAAGAACAAGTAGGGCTCCAAAGACATTTTGGGGTCATTTCACATGTTGAATCACGTCTGCTCTTGTAACTATGTCATGCATTGCTGGATTTAAAAGCTCATTTTCATGTGGGTAATATGATGCTTTCCAGCATTGTAGTCTCATTCACGTCACATTCACAGACGTAGCAAGAGGGCTGAGAAACACACAGGGATATTCAGTAACTAGGCTAACCCATATCCACAGATATCCAGAATGTGGGTTAAGCACAGGTAGATATGTACAGCTGCCACATCCAGGTCAATGAGATGCATCTGGGTTCCCAGCCCATACTTGCCTCAGCTGGCTTCCTACGTAAACCAGGAAACTGTGCCAGTTGGTGATGCTGCTTAGCAGCTTGCCCCATAAGCAAGGCACTTTCGCTCCTATTAGCCTTAGCTAATAGTGTTATGTGGACAGTAACAAATCCTGGCATTTTGCAACATCGACTCATTACCACAATGTTTGAAATTAATCTTGAGAATATTACATGAAGTAGCAGCTTTCTTCATTGGTAATAAGGTTCACAAAACCCTCAGTAAAGCAGAGAGCCATGAATGCCGTAAAAAACACCCCACCAAAACGAATTTTTAACTGAAACATCAGAAGCCAGGGGGCTGACTAGAAGCAAGAGGCTCTTGATGATTATAAGAAATATAATAACTTCAATGCTCGTAATTTTCAGGTGATTTATTTAATCCTCACACACCCCCATAATGAAGACAGGTTAAAAAAAAAGAAAAAAGAAAAACAAAAAAACCTGTCTTCGCTGTACAGGCAATATGAGGCAGTGAGAATAAGGGATTTGCCCAAGGCCATGCACGAGAAGTCAGGAATGTCTGGCTGCCAGCCCCATTCTCAAAATACATCACTCCTTTTCTAAAGGCAGCAGCTGTTTGTTTGACACTCCTAAAGAATCTAAGTTTATTTCCACTGAAGATAATCATCTCTCCAGTCCAGTGGGAGTGAAATTGGGTCATAAATGTTTAAGCTGGTCTGGTTTCCCTGTTTCCCTGAAGAATCCTGGTAAGCACATGGTTACACGCAATATCATAATTACCAGGTTCAATTTGGGAAGGTGACTGGGACACCAGGAAGTAGAGTGTTTAGGCAATAGCATAAGAGCTGTGGGTTCAGGTTTTTTTGTGCTGCTGTGACAGTGCCTGATCTTCTGGCTCAGGCAATTCCTGTAGCCTGAAATGCAGCCAAGGGTTGTATGCATGCTGTGAATCCTCCCATGCCATTACTGGAGGTGTGTATGTCGTGCAAGAAAGACACACGCATCTCCCCAGCCCACGACTGGCGCATGCATTGGAGATGTGTGAAAGCATGAAGTCTTGTGAGTAAAGGCTTCCACTGGAATGCATGGACTTGTCCTGCATTTCAGTTTTGTAATAGCCCTGTCTGTCCCATGAGAAAAGGGACACTGTGGAGTCAGAGAGAAAGTGGCAAAGAAACAGGTGTAGATAGGTGGAATTGTCCAAGCAAGCAGGATCCAGACTTGAATCCCAGGCAGGATGTTCTTGTTATGTTTTGGTCTTTCTGTAAGACTTTGGGTAAAACAGAAGCATTTACATTTTTCCACAACAAAGCCTCTAAAAAGAAGTTGGGGGGGGTGGGGGGGTGGGGGTTTGTTTTGTGTGTGTGTGTTTGTTGTTGTTGTTTTGTTACTATTGTTGTTGGTTTTGACCAGAATATCAGGATGTTCATCAAAATTTGTTCATTTTAATGTGGCAGAATAGCAATGAAATATCTTGCAACTGCAAGACAGAGCCCCAGTACTTGTGACTTCCAGCACATTCTTACCTAAGCACAACAGGGGAGTCAGGAGTCGCTGAAACTCTTGTATCAAGAACACTACCACTTAAATGATTACTTCCATTTCTACTGAAAAAAGTGGTTCTTATGGTTCTTATTAATGTTCATTCTTTCTCTTTCTTTCTTTCTTTCTTTCTTTCTTTCTTTCTTTCTTTCTTTTCTTTTTTTTTCTTTCTTCCTTTTTTCTTTTTCTTTTTCTTTTTCGGGGGAATTTTTTGTTTTGCTTTGCTTTTTTTTTTGTTTTGAACAGAGGCAAGCAGAGTGAAAATCGACTTTAATCTTTCTGCTTATTACTAACTCTTTCTTTCTCCTGCTTTTCCTGTCCTTGCCTGCCAGCACTGGCCCTTTCTATATGTCCATAGGGCTGAGATTTATTCTGCCTCAGTACTCGCATTATTACTGAGGCAACCTGAGTTGCATGCTAGCCACTTTGGATGCCCTTACAGTAACTGAAGAAATATAGGGACCATGGAAGGACAATTAAGCCCACCTAAGAATCCAAAAGTGTGCCAAACAGCTAATACTGGGTCTGGTAACAATCTACAATTAGCATGTAAAGCCCAAGGCATCTGCACACTGACAGCATGGTTTAATCCAGTAATAAAGTAGGCTAAAATGATCACTATACCTAACAGCATTTTTATCAGAAGTGAATCTAGAAAAGAAGCTACACAAACATTGATTTCGGCTATGTCTCCCTGACACATCTGTATAGATTTTGTTATTTATGGCCCATTTTTTCCAGAAAGAACACAAGGCTTACAAATATACAAATCTCTGGTTGCGTGAATCTCTGTGTGAAATGGACAATTGTGCAGCAAAATGAGGGATTTGCATGTTTAACTGCTTATATTTGTATGTTCCCATCCAGTTTACATATGCAAAGGCGAGGATTGTTATATTTATCAGTGCATAAATGAAAGGAGGGGAGATAAATGACCTGGTTTGCAGAGGTGCTGAGCACATGCATTTCCCATTTATTTCAACTGGAGTGTGAAAAACAGGCCCTAAGTGACTGGCCCAGGCTCTCACAATACATGATTGTCAGTGCCAGGAAGAAAACCCAGAAATCCTTCCAGTCTAATCCTCCCAGTTTAAATCCTCCTGAGTCTAAACTCTAGACACAGCCTCTCCCAGAAAAAAAAGAAAAAGAAAAAGAAAAAGACTGGCCACTCTCTTATCCCTACCTTAGCTTGCTAAGAAAATTTAAAAAAATGAGACATGAAAAACTCCTGCATAATCTTTAATGACTAGCAAATAACGCCAAGTAGGGCAAGTAAATATGTGTGAAGCATTGCTCACAAACCCAGCAACTTGCATGTGTGTCACAGACGGTTTTAGTGAAGAGCCAAAAAAAGAAAGAAAGAAAGGAAAAGGAAAACAAGTTAGTCCAGATAAAGAAAAAGATAGAAAGAGAGACATTTTACAGTGTAAATAAATAAATAAGTAAACCCTGAACTGCTACAAAAACTAATGATAAAAACCATAGAACCATTCCCTTTCCTTGATAACATGTAGGCTAATCTCTACATAAATAGAAATAACAGCCCTTTGAAATGGCAATGATTTGCTTGGAAAACATTCATTAAAAACGTCCTGCAATTATTGACTCTATCATTATTTCTTGGCAGCAGCTGAGTCTCACTGCATCTTGTGTTGTTTTTCCAATGAAAAGCAAAGCATTGTTTAAAAAAAAAATTTAAAAAGCAAGGACATTTTATTTGAAATATGTGCTTGGTGACATGTAGCTGATTGCCCAAAGGAATCAGGATACATATATTTGTATTATTGTACACGTGAGTAGCTTGAATCATGTACTGCTCGCTCTCTTTGTTTGGATTATGCAGCTTGGCTGGGCAGCCATCCAAAAGATTCACATTAAATTCTAGCTATATTCAGCACAAAAGTCATCTAGCATCAGAGGATCAAAGTTACATCAACCAACAAGCACCAAGGAATTGATAAGCCGCTAAAATTAGGTCATCTCCTAGCAGCTGCTTTTGATGGATGAAGTAGAATTTAGCCTCAGGTTTTCTATTTAAAGATCTGTTACAGCATCTTTTCCTGCAGCTACAACGAGAACACAACAAAGTATAATGCTTCTGATTAAATGTTTAATCATTACTCTTTACTCTTCTGATTGTTTCTGAAATGCCACAGATTTACTGCACATAGTATTTGCAGCTTTCCTAGCCCTTTTTAAACTGATATTAAAATAGTCAAGATTTTTTAATTCCCTAGGTGTAAATGTTAAGAGAGGATTTTTTTTTTCTTTTTAAACGTGGATAAAAATCTTGCAAAGCTATTTACTTATCATAGTTAGAAAGGCAGACTCTCAAGGGAAACTGAAAATGAATCTCTATGCAATTATCCCTCTACTGTGTCCACTGGAAGAAATCATCAGAAAATCACTAGAAACAGTTTAAATACAAAAGGACATATCATGCATGAATATATCTGAGGCTAAAGAAATTTATTGCATATATATATGATTTTCTATGTGGCTACTTTTTGTGGAATTACCTAATTAAACTAATAAACACACTTTTAAAGGAACTTACTATGGCACTAGGCTATATTAGGTCTTTAGTGTCTGTCATTGTGATAACTACACAGAGCACAACATATGTCCTACCAAGATGTGCTTGTGATATCAGTGCAATACAAACACTACCACCACTAGCAGTCTTAGAGGAGAGCTGAGAAAGGGAATAACCACAAAGACTCAAACTAGTTTCATACACAAAGAACCTGCCCCTGACCTGTTCAGATCATGAGCCAGGTCTGCTGGCTGCAGCATGCATACAATGTTGTATCGCCATTATCAGTGTAAATGAAACTAACACAGGACTTGGTTGTCAGGGTTTTCAATATGACATCTCTTACGTCTGTTAAAATCACTATAACTTAATTTAAATAAGCTTGAGAAACGTGGCGGGGGGGGGAGTGGGGGGGAGACAGAGCATCTGTCCTATGAGTAAATAAAGCCAACTGTCTTTTGCCTTTTCAAGTCAAAAACGATGGGGAGAAAGACTGAAAAACATAGCACATGATAATGTCAGGTAAGACACATAACTTACCTTTCTACAAATGATGGACACATCTCTAGCAGTCTTACCCTGGTTTCATTTTGCCTGCCTAGTAAGCAGACTATTACTGGGTAAGTTTTATAAGGGGTAGAAACTCCCTGTGCATTTCAGTTCCAAATTTGGTATGCCCAATCTTTAATAATTGAGAAAGCAGTATGATGCACTATAGCTCAAAATTTCAGTCTAGTTTTTTCCAGCTATGTACCTCTTTTTCAATTAAAAACCTAAACTGGGGCAGAGGGAAGAGTGTGTAATATGCCTGGAGTAGACAACACATCACAAACTTTTCCTTTTTGAGGAATAATCTCTATGAGCAGAATGTAAATGAGTTTAATTTGTCAGGAGTGCTTAGTGCTGCAGTCTGCTTGGCTCTCAAGCTAATCAGCTTTCTCTTTTGCTCAGGGCCTCAGAGAAAAAGCCAGCCAGGGAACCAGCTTGTAGGTGCCTAACTGGCTCATGGAATAGGACATCTGGCGAGATGGTGATGCTTTGATGCTACATACATTTCTGACAACCTCAGCTGAAGTCTGTCTGTCATAACATCTGCTATTTTACAGTGCACTTTCTTCCTATGTATTGAATATATCTGATATTACACTAAGCAAAATTTGGGATTTCAGATTTGACTGGCCTAAGAAGTGGGAGAAAATTACCTTTCCTGCCCTCTAGCTGCCCTTCTTGGCTCATCTTAGCATTAATATCCTTTTTGTTCACTTGTTTACTGAGTTACCTCATCACCTACTATTAACCATGCGCTCTAGGCAAAACTGGCCGAAGAAGCCAGAACACAAGAGTTTGCTTACTTTGTGACACTACATCTTGACATCAATCTAAGGAAATAAACACAATGCCCTCTATTGTTAAACAAAATATCTGAAACCTTTTCAAAGGAGTAAAGCCATATATTTTCACTAGGTCTGCAAAGTTCATTTAACACCAGAGAAGAATAACATGAACGCTGCAAGCAGAACATTTGCAGGAGAAATTGCCATTATCCTGGTTGATTTTTTTGGCAACGTCTATGATTTAAAGCTAAACATACTACTGAATCTTTCCTTCTTTACAGCTATGCTATTCTTGACAGTGATGAACACTCACAAATGAGAGTGCGAGTTCACTATACGTATTATACTGTCTGATACTAATCCCCATATACTGCAGCATTTGTTAATCCATGAGCATAAACTAAACCTCAGTTGTTCAAGAACCTATCTGAGGCACCTAAAAAAAAATCCAGCTGGGCAATTTATCATTCAACAGTATGAACAACTACTTTTTTTTTTGGCTTTTTCTTTCTTTGAAATTTTTTTAATTTTAGAAATTTCTTGCTTCTCCCCTCTTTTTTCTTACAGTGAGTTGATGTAACAAATCATGTTATGATCAGAATTTGAGGATATCTAAAGAAGGAAGAATATCTGCATTCTCTTTCATGCTGCTGCAAGCTTCATCAAATGTCAATATCCTAGAAAAGTCAAATGAAAAAATAATTCAGTGCAGCAGTTTCTTCTTTTATTCCAGTTACTGACTAAAAGAGGGGAAGAAAATAGCTCTTTCCCTCACCCCTCCATATTTAGGAAATTTGTTTGGCATATCTACAGTTCCTAGTTTTGAGAAAATATCTTGTTTGTAAGTAGCAATGATAGTTATCTTTGCTCACAGAATCCCAGAATGGTTTAGGTTGGCAGAAACCTCTGGAGGTCATCTGGTCCAAGCCCCGTGGTTCAGGCAGGGCCACCTACAGCCAGGACCGCATTCAGACAGTACAATTGTTATTTTAATAAATCATATTTTATTACTAAATAAAGCGAAGAATAAAAGTAAACAAATCAAATAACATTCTTTACAAGCTCCAGTCCTACTCACCAGGTATGAAAGCACTAGTAGTTGTAGATCATCTCACTCGCCCACATGTGGTTGCTATGCATTATGTTCCAAGATGCAAAATGCACAAACCTACTGACAAAGAGTCAGTAAGAAGAGGAAAATTGTGGTTACTTGTCTTAGATGAGAGGATCTGCTTCTTTAAGGCCTCCTGGTCTATGTCAGAAGAGTTGCACCATCCTATCCGTGCCTTCTTGGACGGGCAATGTGTCCTACTTCCATGTAAAGGTTGAGCACTTGGTAATGAATGTTCTGAGCTTCCAAAAGTGAAAAAATGCTGTGCAAGATCTCATTACAGAGATCGCTGTTAGCTAGCCTAAAAATCTTCATCAGGTAATCTGTGTTCCTTGATTGTGTTGAAGGTGAACAGAGGGCTGGAGCACCTCTCCTATGAAGAAAGGCTGAGAGAACTAGGGGACATTCAGACTGGAGAAGAGAAGGCTCCAGGGAGACCTCACTGCAGCCTTTCAGTACTCTAAGGGGGATTACAAAAAAGATGGAGAGTGATTTTTTAGATGGGCAGATAGTGATAGGACAAAGGGGAACAGTTTTAAACTAAAAGAGGGGAGATTTAGATTGGATGTTAGGAGGAAATTCTTTACTCAGAGGGTGATGAGGCACTGGAACAGGCTGCCCAGGGAAGTTGTGGATGCCCCATCCCTGGAGGTGTTCAAGGCCAGGTTGGATGGGGCTTTGGGCAACTTGGTCTAGTGGGAGGGGTCCCTGCTCATGGCAGGGGGGGTGGAATTAGATGATCTTTAAGGTCCCTTCCCACCCAAGCCGGTCTATGAGTCTATGATTTTATGCTTTTGAACTGAGAGGAGCTTGTTACATACACAGTTCATAGTACAATGTCCAGATATAAAAATCTGATACTGGAGGGTAGAAGTGTTCACAGATGAACTATATGCCATTACACTTCAACGGGTCACTAATCTAAGCAGGCCATAGGGAAGATCAGTGTAGCCTGACAGTATGAGGTTTGGTTTGTGCTCATGTGTGCTGAGGAATCAGCTGTGCCAGCTGTGTTTCAGAAAGAGCCATAATTGTTTTCGATACCCATAAACTGCACTGGAGAAGAAAACTGAAAAGAATAACAAGACTCCCAAAATCAAGCCCTTGAACATGAGCAAATTAAGAAGCAGAATTAAAGTTTTCCACTGCCTCTTCACTGAGCTCCCATTCACTCCCCAAGCTCAGTTCCTGTGACCATGTTTCATTACACATTTTCATACCCACTCATGGGTACATAATATAAAATGTGGACAAACATTCTTCTTCTACTGGAACTTTGCCTTATTCCAGTGAATAGGCAGTTTCTCAATATTTGTTTATCCTACTCATTCAGCATGTGACCTCAGGTGCCATTTACTGCATGCTTTTCAAACCCTACAACCGAAATAGAATTTTCTTTTTCTTGGGCTTTTATCTGGCTTTTACATCATAATATTTTCCCATCATTTTCTTTTTTGTTTGATTTCTTTAAATAAATCTGAATAAATTTACTAACAGTAAAATATCAATGTTTCCATTTTTGGATGCAGAAGAAGGCATGTTTCAGAGAGAATAAAGTGAAATTTGTCTTCAGCATGAGCTAATTTGGTGGCCAGTTTCAGATGCCAACTACAATTTTACGTTCTTGATAGCACTCTGTATTTGCTAATTACGGTTCTCACTGCCATTGGTTTCTGCTGTGAGGATTTAGAATTTCTGCAAATCTGATCAACACCTCTCATCAAGGCTATTCCTAAATCAAGAACCTACAGTACTTCCCCATCCATTCAGGATCCTTCTCTTCACCTGCTATTTCTCACCCTTTCAGGTACTGTATTGCATTAAATCCGTGATCTTCCTCCTCCTACCAGGGCAATAAGACTTGAATTGCTGAAAGGACAGCACGTCTACTTTTGGGTCGAGTTTTCAGCTCCAGAAAAGTGCTGAGAGCAACAATTTTAAAGAAAATTTGCCATGAAAAGTCTCTCCTTTAAGGTCTGTTTATGTGCGTGCACATGTGTGTAGCAGAGGTGATTGAAGTAGAAAACTATCACTTTCCCCTGCCTTTACCTAGTGTTCTGTCTACAGCCCTTTGATCCCATCTTTTTTTCCATCCTGTGACTTGTTGCAGTAGGTATAGAGCCCACCTCTAGGTGCCCACCACACATTGAACTTTCCCCCATTGCATCTACGGAGTCTTGGGCTGGGGTTACCCAGCTAGTGACATGACCCATAACTTTGAGGGGTTTAGAAAGGTATAGTGAGACTAATGCAAATGAAGACAAGAGAATAGAAAAATGTTGGTTGAATACAAGGGAGAAAATTATCACTGTCAGGATGTTATTCAAATCTGGACCAGACATCCAGCTGAAATGGTGGAAGACCTTCATTTGAGACCCTTGAAACTCAAGTGGACAGAAGCATGTGCAGCCAGGACCTGACTTGAACATGTTGTACTAGACCTTTCACAGCTAAGATTTCCAGGATTAAAACTTACTCTTGAAATGCTGCCAGCAGCCTGTATATGCTCTGCCTAGCTGCAGTGGTCAAGAAAAGGACCTTCACAGCTATATCAAGGCCTTTCCCACTTATTTGCAATAGCAGTAATGAATATACAAAATATTTTACATCCCTTTTCTTTGCCATATATAGCAATTATTCTGTCATTCATCAAACGTACACAAATTCCTTTTCATATGTAAATACACCATTTGCTTCACAACTCCAGCCAAACAGTTGTGCAGTTCTTTGTCAAGAAGATAATATATTTAATCACGGAGTGCCTTGTTTCCATTGTATTGAACAGGTGTTGTTTAATGGCATAGCCATTGTAACATTATATTCTTTTATTAATGTGAGTGTAACGAACATATTGTAGAGACAAGAATGCGCTGGTCTCATGGTTAGGGTTAGTGGTTTCTTATGATGTGGTATGTGTAGGATAGTGGCTTTGATTCAGAGCTGCAGAGAAGCAGGAGTTCATTATAGCAAGTCCAACTGATGTGGCTGGTTTTGGCCCTTGCTCACTTTTGAAAAGCTGAGAATACTTGAAAGACTTCATTAAAAATGTGCTAGTTCTTCAGTGTGGTTAACTCTACATTAGCTTCATTCCCACCTTCTTTCAAGACTGTGTATGTGAACATGCCTTCTGAAACAGCAAAACCAATCTGAAATAGATTCACGTTGCTTTTGGATAGGTGCACATTCCCTGGTATCGTATTTCATGAAATGACTTGTCTTCAGATATGATGGGGGAAGTCAGGAGGTGATCAGCTAAAACTATGAAACTATGCTGGCTTGGCCAATGTAGCTACAGAAGCTTTATCTCCTCATTTTCTCATTTTTACACACACTGCCACATTTTTAAGAGTTACTGCTCTGAGTGTTCTCTACCTACAATTGCAGCTCAGCCAGCTGTCAAGGTGGCTACAGTTGCACAGGCAAATCAGGTGAATAAGTGGAACAACTTAAGCACCTGATTTTTCTTATGCACGAAATCATCCATTTAGCTCCAGCCCTCAGGGAGCCACAATTCACACTGCCTGCAGTGGACATTTGGTTTATGGAACTCAAGCGTCTACTTCAGTTTGTTTGGACACATGTCTAGTCTTTTTTTTTGTGAAGTACTTTATGCTAACTGTGATGCCCTGTATCATTATTATGCAGTGCATTACAAGTACCCCCCCATTTGGAAACACTGAAAACATTGCCTTTAAATTTCATGGTATGTACTTAAGTGATTGTGTTAGAGAAAAGATTAATAAATGCAACTAAGTCTTCACCTCTGCACAGTACCATCTGTTATATGACATATTTTAGCTTTGATATTGTCTGGCAAATGCATAATCTTAATCTTGTTAATCTCTATTTATACAAAGACACTTCCATCCATAGTGCTAACTGGATCTTTCACAGCACTTTCTATCAGTCAGCCATAAGCACTTTCCTACTAAAGCAAATGACAGTATCCCATTAATGATTTTCATTGATGCTTTCTGGACTCTGTCAGTTCCCAACTTTTACTTTTACTGGAGGGCCAAGAACAGAACAAGGTAGCTGTGAAGTAAAATTAAGTGTTACTGTTATTAAAATATTTTCTGCACTCTTCTCATGACCCTTCTTTAAATTGAGATTGATCAAATGTCTTCAAGAAGTTGCTCAGCTTTCCTTCTTTCTTAGACTGAGAAATATATTGGCTTCATTTTCTCTTCACTGACACCAGCTTTGTAGTCTTCCAATTCCAGTTTCAGCTGAATTACTTCACAGTTGCAAGCGAGTAAAGAGGAAAAACTGACTCATTATCTGCTTTGCAATTTTCTCCCATGGGTCATGGGATCAAAGCAGAGTGTTTAATTCAAGCAGGAAGCAAAATCACTTCTACTTTCAAGATCAGCTGCTATCTGGGCAGAGAGCAAAGGCTCCTTGTATGATGAACCCTCAGCCCTGGCATGATCCCTAAGCCTGGACAACACTGCTTTGACCTGCCATGGCCTGAGAGGACAGATGAAAAATTTGGACCCTTACTTGAGCCACTTCACAGATCTGCTCTCTCATTTTGTCAGCTATAACCATTGTGTCTTTGCTCCCAAATCAGACTCTGTTCTACACCTCAGACCTTCTACTGTGTGTTATCCTCTTAACTGAGGCAACAGTGCCAGTTTTGTTGTCCATCTCACTGCAAACTCCCTCTTCTCTGGAGAGAAATCTTCCATGGTTTCTTCCATGAAACCAGACTTTATGGAGGTGCATCCCAAACCTAGCACAGGCTAGAAGAAAGCAAGAGAACTGCCATTCAGAGCCACACTGGTTTGGTGTGTGCTGTACCAGTGACATCTAGCACAGATGGTCACACCACCTTACAGGTTCCTGTCTCAGTTGAGGCCTGGTTGGATGCCATACAAGCACTACCAGAAATATAGCCTCTTCCCAAAACAACTTGTCTGTCCAAACAAGCAGCACTGACAATGGATTTGTTTTGAGCAGAGGCAGGAGCTATTTGCCTACTGTTACAAAACAAGAGAGTGAGGAAACCAGGAGTAAAAGCACGTTTTGGCTTCCTGACATAATACTGTCTCTGACAAGCCAGGTCAGGCTGTTTTATTTAGCTTTTTTTTTTTTTTTTAATTAACCGGAATGGATTTTAGAACCAGACTGAATATTAGCCAGCAGCCAACTCTTCTGTAAAATAACCTCAGTGACAGACCACACACCTGTCTTACCAGCTGAGAGACTCCTCTTTCCTCAGAGAACACAGACCATAGTTCTGAGGATCAAACCATCGATTAATACAGGTCACGTTATCACCCCTTTTCTTTGTTAACCACTCAGTTTTGTCATGTGAAATGGGAGACCTCAGGACAGGTTTTGAAGTATGCCTGTCATATAAATCAGATTAAAAAAAAACCTACCCTCTCTAGGGTGAAACTGACCATACAACCAGTTTTACCTACAGGATCAGTGTGCAGCCTGTACTTCAGAAGAAGAGACACCAGGGACTGCTAAATCCATGCATGGCCCTGAGTAGACTTTGCTCAGACATCTTTGCTACACAGCTGAGAAGGCAAAAATATATCAGCTTTATACCCGAACTGGAGCTGGAGTGGATAAAAGTATCTTCCGAATCTCTGCCATGCTAAAGAAAGTTTGATGAAAGTACAAATTTAACAGAATCCTCTGAACTAGCTGTTCTGTGAAATACAAACATAAGGCAGAGCAGGGGGGCTTTCTACTACACGCCAGTTATTCATTTTTTACAGATTGCCCTTCCAGCCACATCAGGAGATTGCACCATTAGTTGCAGCAAAAGCTTTTCTTACATGGTGGAAAAATATTCTGATAGTGGCAGTGAGAAATGGTATTTCACTACATATGGAAATGCAAAGTCTATATTCTTAAAAAGACAAAAAGAAATCTCCAGTTGATAGAAAACAGCAAACAAATTCTCTTCACAGTTCTGTGTGCACCAATGATACTAGCCAACTTGTCCCGAATTGTCAGCAACGTAGTTAAGAGTAAACTTTGGCCTGTAACTATGGTGTATCTTATCTTACTATAAACAGAATTGCTAACATGTTAACCGATATCCAATCATGCCTGCATGAAAATAGCAGAACAGCTAGGTAGGGAAGACAGGTGATCCCTGGTTTTTGAAAAATAATTGTCCCTAAACAATAGAGATTCTCTGTGCGAAAGCTTCCTAATGGGAAACTTTGTATCTTACAGCTATTATTTCCATAACAATATTCTTCATTAATAGAATAAACCTATTAATGTTGTACTGCATCACTTAAGTGATAATAAAGGCAATACACCACTTTAAGAAGAACTTATCTCTTTCCAAATTTAAATATTGTTCACTCTGAAAAGAATAATGTCACTAAAAAAAAATACCACAGCCTTTCCATTAGGAAACTTTTTACTTTTTTTTTTTTTTCCCAAAGATTTATGAAGACTACAGAAAGCTCAAGCATTTCTATAGTGAAATTAGAGCTTACACAGCAGAGGAGATACAGTGATCTTTGACAGTATAATTCCCTCTTTCTAAACATTCAACTATGTCTGAACTTATGGGGTGTACATGGGTACAACGCAGCTGTTGGATAGTCTCAGGCAAAGCACAAGGGAGATTGAAGTCATATGGGTGCTAAAATGATGTCACTAAACATAGCTATCATTAAATTATTTTTAAAGTTTTAGCACAGGAACATGATCTTACCAGGCAACAGTTACTGGACGGACCAGCTGGGAGGATCCACTGGCAGCCTAATTCAGGACATAGACATTCAACACATTGCATATGAACCTCAAAATAAGTAGAAAGAGGGGCAGCATTCCAGAATTATTTTTAAAAACAATTTCATAACAACTCTCTCTACCACGCCAGCTACTCAGTGCTCCAGGACACTCCCTGATAACTGCTGTGGCATTGCTATCATGTTCTCATCTTGAATTCTCATTATACAATAAGCAAGAAAAAAAAAAAATCTTGTCACCAGGGTGGAAAAAGCTTTATATTTTAGGCAGCAAGAGGACTTCCAATTTAATGATATTAGCTGCTGTGTTTTCCTCCACCAACTTCCTAAAATCTACTGGCTAAGAAAAGCAGTGTTGAACACTGCCGGTGGCATGCAGGTTAGAACAGGACAGGATGGAGTGGACAGCACAACCAGAGTTTCCAGGCTCTACGGCTGCATTACACCTGGCACGCCTAGCAAGGAAACTCAGAGCAGAGGGGAGGGTGTGCTGTGTCAACATGTAAGATGAGACCTGGTAAGCAACGGGATGTCAGAAACAGGACTCCCAAGCAGAGTGGTTTGTTTGAAACATCTACCATTACCTGGAGCTACTATGATGCTGTATATGAGAAGAGTACTTAAAAAATAAAGCCTTTTTTTAAAGTGATACTAATCAGGTTTTGTTTACCCATCCTCACTGTGCAGACTTCAAGCAAATGAGCTATTACCTTTCTCAAGTTATGCAACACTCCCATAAGAGCTTTCAGATTACAAATGGATTTTTTTCCAGGCATCATATTGCCATGTGGCCCCAAATTATCAACTGACCTACATTAATCCAGAACTTCTGAAAAGTCATTAGGTAACATAGCAACAGAGGTACAGGAGCAGAGGTTAGTCATTACCGTGCCCCTAACTGAAGTGACAGCACTAAAATCACATTAGGGAAGACTTTCGAAAGGCTACACCTACTGTGTCTAAGTAAAGAACACAGATGAAGTGTTAATTGAAAATCAGAGAAGTAGCAAGTTATGAAAATAAGATTAGAAAAAGAGTTACAGAGGAAAGAGAGAGTCAGCTGATTAGAGAGAAATTATTCATACGACCAACTGCTGTAATTTGGAAAAAACTCCACAAGCATCCAATTTGATATTACTATATTTATATTAAATTCAACACTGTGAAAGACAGTTACTGAAGATGCTAAATCCATACACTAGGGAACTCACAAGGGGATTCTGACCATGCCTGACATTTAGGATAAAATGCCATGAGGTTGCACTGCTCCTTTTTCTTCCCTTCTGCCCTCCTCCATTATTGCCTGGTGGTAATACATTCAGAAAGAAACCTGAGCTGCCCTGAACAATATTGAAGTGCCATTGTGTTACAATGACATGCTTAACTTATATGTTTCGACGTTATTTTTGGTAGCCATGTGATAAAAATCAAAAACTGTGCGTGTGCAAGCACATTACATTCAAGTCACATGAGCAGCAGGCATAATTCTGTCCCAGAAATAAATGTACTATCATGGCTTAAGTTTTCTAAAAGTGTTCTTTCCCATCTGATGCTCATTTGGGCAAAGAGAAATCAGCTTGTCTGACTGGCAGATGCAGCAGGAATTTGCAGTAGTAAGCTTTGCCCCCCCACCCTGTAACACATTCCCAGTGCTGCGCACTCCTATGTACAAACTAGCTGTGCCATCAGGAGCAATTCTTGCTCCTGTCCTCCAGCACCCCGGTTAGTCTACAATGGAGCTTGTGGCCTCAGCACAACACTTCAGCGGTGCACCATGACTGAAGCAGTGGTCTGTACTGTCAGGGTAATGCCACTCCTGATTCAGACACAAGGTGCTTGTAACCCATCCCCACTGACACTGAGGAGCCCAAACCACTGAAAAGCTTCCTCCCGTTTGGTGTAGTACCTAATGAGAAAAAATGGAGTGCCTTCCAGGATTACTCCTCCCCATAGTTTCCAAAGGATGGTGATGGACTAGTTAACAAAGAAGAGCAGTACAAAGCAGCAATGACTACTAGCTGGTGAATGGGGCAGGAGCCCACGGAGAAACCCAAGTTAACTCTAAACAAGCTAACTCAGGAGCACTTTTGCCTGCAGTGCCTGGAGCTCTCTGCAGGCTCTTTTGCTGTTTCACAGTCCTCCTTCAGAAACATCCTCTTGTTTCTGGCAGAGAAGCAAAACAATCAGTGGCTTTTGGAAGCTGTTTCCTTGTCATGGCAACTCACACAACAACCTTCATGGATGTCAGGAAATTGCTGGGCTTGAACATGATCTTGAGGCAGAGATCTTCCCCTGCAGCACTAGGAGAAGCAGAATAAAGACCCGAAGAACTACCCAAAAGGCAGGAGTGGGAAGCACTGCTGACTGTGCTCCAGGTCCTTGAGGAGGGAGTATACGTGGGGTGGCTTGGACATGTGGTAGGTGCAGAGTGACACAGAAAGAAGCTACCTAAATGTCTCTGTGTGCTGTACCTGGTTGCCGCTGAGTCATTCAGTGCCTTTGAGCAAGTTAAATCACTGTGAAGAGAGTGTCTCGGTTTCTTCCCTTTGAAAGCAGAATAATGTTTCCGTAGTGGAGTAAACCTCAGAAACACCAAACGCCTGCCCGGCACTTTGAAGCTCACATGTACCATTTTACTGCACAGAGTCATCCCCTTTCCTTCTGCTGCTGTTTTCCATATGAAAAATAAATTATTCCATGAGTATTAAAATGAACCTGGCTGCTTTTGGAGGCCAAGTCTTTGTCCTATCAGCTTTCTTTCCCTGGTCACTGCTGCCCTAACCTGTCTCCTCAGTCCCCACTGTATCCCTAGTACATGCTCAGTGTGCACAACACAACACCTGCTGTGGCGGGGAGCTCCATGCTGACCACAGAGCTAACACCTATGCTTTGCCTGCCTTCCCTCCACAGAGGTAGTACCTTTGCATCTCTTCCTCTAGACAGAAAACAGTTTTCATAAGTCTAGTCAAAACATAATTATCTGTAATCCCTCTTCAAATCCAGCTGAGGACTGAACAAGCTCAGAAACTACTAGTGAGGGGGACTAGCAGACAGACAGATTGATGACAAAGAAAGATTGCATAAGCCTCATTTTCTTATGAAGCCAAGCTACAGTACAATTAGGAGATTCAGAATGATGTTCTACAAAGACTATAATTCACCCACAGTTTATAAATTATTATAGAGCGACATGATGCATTTAGCACAGCAACACAAAATGTTACATAGGAAAAAGGAGGGCTGGTCCCTCATCATAGTTTGTGCAGGAGTCCTGAACCTGATTATGGGTCTTGGGGGTAAATAAAATATCCAATTGATAACTTTGCAGAATTTCATTTAGCAGTTAGAACTTACAGAAAGTTGATTAAACAGATTGATATTTGGATTTATCCTCAAATCCTTATAAAGCTAAGCTACACTATTTTAGCTGTCTAACTAGAATAGTAATTAATCCCATATATCTACTTTTATGTAACAGTAATACCGGTGACCCTTCTAAATTTCAGTAGGTATAGGGCTGTCTTCCTCATGGACATTCATGTCTATACACCTGAATGTAGTTCCCAAATCAGAGTTCCATCCTGAGGCTGTTTTGCAGTGGTATATGTGCTTTACTTCTTGGTAGTATGTACACTGCAGTTTATACATGTATAAGCTTTCTGTTTAATGTAAGTTGCTCATTCTGTTTGTGGTTGCCATCAAAGTGCTTAACCTTGTTTAAAACCCCGATTTTACATAGAACTGAAGGGCTACCTCAACAATAATGAAGCATATGCATTTCTGACAACCTGTATCCAGCCATTTTAAGTCAACAAACATGTCTTTTCCCTGACCCTTTTGAGCTTTTGTTCAAAAGTTTGAAGGCTGCTTAGTGACAAGTGATTTGTTTCCATTAGAACATGCCTCATTCCAGCCATCCGTGACCATTTTGTACTTAGGGCTTTATAACCAGCACGTCTCGACATTCCTAAAATCCCAGAGAGGATCTGAAAATAGAATAAGAAATGAGCATTTAAATTAAAAGCAACAGCCCTTGCATGAAGCTGCCAGGTTTTTATGGTAGATAGTGCCTTTTTGCCCACCCCCACTCTCTCTACTCCCCCTTCTTTACAGGGTTGTAAGCCGCATTTTCCATAATATTTTGCAATGCCACCTAGGGTTACATTCACTCTATTTATAGGAGCCTGTTTTAAAGTGAAACAGGTGTCAGATTGAATGAGGTTGTTGTCAGCATACACGTCCTCTTGGGGAGGGGATGGGAGGTTTACTACTTTCTGTACTTGAGGGATTTACAGTTTGATCGCTAATCTCTCTCTGCAGGGTTCAGAGGGAGGAGAGGGAACAGCAGAAGAGCAGTGGAAGGAAAGGTTAGCTTTCTGCTGAAGCTATGGAGTGCTGCCTCTCCCCCAGCTCCCTGCAATCAGACCTTTCCTTTTTTCATGTGCTGAAACTGATCTGAGTGTTTGTGGAAGAGGCCAGACAGCCTGTCCTGAGGAATGAAACCCTTCAAACAGTCACCAAGCAGGCAGAGCTCAAAGAGGTGGGGGAGAGTGGAAGTCATCCCCCCACCCCCACCCCATTTCATCCATCCCAGCAGAGACCACTTCTAAGGCACAAAGTTCAGCGTAATGCTTCCAAGCCTCTCCAACTTATGCCACCTTGGTTATTATCTGCTAAATAGCAAGGCATTAACATAGCCTGTAGGAACTCTAGGAGGAGGCAAGATATGGACCATTGTGCTACATGGTGTAGCACCAGCGTAAAAAGTACCTGACCTACTGAGCTCAGTGTCAGACCAAGAAGGCAACGAGTACATGAACAGATGAAGGATGTGGGGGTGCCATGAGAAGATGAGGTAACACTTAAAAATGATTTAGTGAAAAGTAGAAGTCACAGCTCACTGCTTGCCTTCATTTTGACATGCACATTAACCATGGTTATTGCCTAGGTAGTTGCATAGGTGATTTTTAAGAACAAAAGAGAGGCCACTAAAACATTTCACACAGGCCAGTAACAGTTCATGAACTGCAGTAACAATTAATCGCTACCTACACCTAAATAAAGTCTTACTACTGTGAACAACTGTCACTCCAGTATGTGCCAGACATGCAACAGTGGCAAGCAAAACAGTTTCTGCTTGCCCATAAAAACATTCAAAGTACAGAAGTTGACTTGATGAACTGAGGGAGGACAAAGGTACTGTGATCACAGATAGCTGCTTAGAGAAATAAGAGTGGAGCAAAAGGATTTGTGACTGAAGGTGGCTTCTCTTGCTGAGGTCATTTAATGCAAAGATGAGTGTCTTTCTGGCACAGTAGAGAAAGCACTGGAATGAGAAGTTCACAAATAGTACACACATGCAGGGAGAAGTCAGGAGATATGCCCAGGGTCGATGGGAAGGCTTGGTATGCACTGCAGAGATTGGAAACAGAGCTGCCAGGGAGAACATAGGGTTGTGGGGAAAGACAATTATAGAGGCAATTTGATAAGTGAGGTGTTCATAGAAAGGAAAAAAATTTGCATGTGACACTGGTGACAATGATTTGGAAGCATCTTGGACTCATTTGGCATCATTAGCATACCAGTCTGGCTATATGACGTATTTATTTTTTGAATTCATGGGTATCCATCAGGGACTAGAACATAACTTCCACTACAGCTGAAAAGAGAGACATGGACATTCTGGAAAGAGTCCAACGTAGGGCCACCAAGATGATGAAAGGGCTGGAGCACCTCTCCTTTGAGGAGAGGCTGAGAGAGCCTGGAGTGTTCAGCCCAGAGAAAAGGATGCTTGGGGGGTGGATTTCATCAATGTATAAAAATACCTGAAGGGAGGATGTAAAGAGGACGGAGCCAGGCTCTTTTCAGTGGTGCCCAGTGACAGGACAAGAGGCAGTAGGCACAAACTAGAACCCAGGAGGTTCCATCAAAACATCAGGAAGCACTTCTTTACTGTATGGGTGACCCAACACTGGCACAGGCACAGGCTGCCCACAGCAGTTGTGGTCTCTCTCCCTGGAGACTTTCAAAAGCCACCTGGACTTGGTCCTGGGCAAGCTGTTCTAGGTGTCCCTGCTAAAGCAGGGGCACTGAAGAAGATACCTCTAGAGGTCCCTTCTAACCTGAATCATTCTGTGAAATGGAAGCATCTTTTGGGAGATAAAATTACAATTACAGAATTATCTGGCAGAGTAGAATATTTAAGGTGTGTTAGACCACCACATCGATTTCCACTGGAAGAAAATAATCTGTATTCTTGGACAGACATAATCCACATAAAACTGCCTTATTTATCCAAGAAACAAGGCATTAAGGCAAGTGGATTTACATGTGGAAAAACCCCAGTTCAGCATGTGTTTGTGGATTTACTGTGATTCAACAGACATTCATGTTAATTGGCTATACAAATAACAACTTACATTTTAAATTTAGTATTTGTACTTGGAGTGCTTGGAGTATCACTACTGTATAAACTCATCACAGTATTTGTGGTTTCACTTGTGCACATATTTATGAACACTTGGATTTTAAATATCAAGTAAATCACAAAAATATGAAAATCCCACTGCACAGAAATGCAATGGAAGTCTTGCAGAACTAACTAGTTTTGTTTTATTTAGCAAGGTAATAAACTCGGAAAATAACAATGAAAAATATCACATAACTTCACAGAAAATGGGCTTGGGAGAAGATATAAAAATATTTAAGTACAAAAGGTTACATTTTCAGAAGTGCTCACCAGCTCCCATTCCTGAAAATGAACACCAGATCTACTGGATGCTGAGTGCTGCTAAAAATCTAACCGCTTCACTGAAGAGACTAACTGGGAGCTGAACTGTCTTTGTAATCTGATCCCTTCTGAGAGATGTGGCATACCAAATTCTTTGGAAAGAACTAGATCTTATCATTGCTGTTTCTGAATTAATAAAATACCGTTGAAAGAGTGCTTTGTGCAATATAAATCATTTTGATAACAAATTCACATGCTGCAAAAACAAACAAGTAAACAAAGCCCCCCTAAGATACAAAGTTTTTACATCAGGCTGTTCTTACACTTGGTAGCGACATCAAAATAGGCAGCTAGGTAAATCCCAGGTGCTTAGACACCCTGGGCAACAAATTCACTGGACTTTGCTCTTCCCTAACCTTCAGGGCTTCCATTTCCCCTCACACACAAGAAGAACCTGCAAGAGCTGGAGATGGTACACAGGCACAGCTCTGCTGGCTGCTGCATTGTCTTCCAAAGGATGGCACAGCTGCCTCCCCCATTTTGCCATCCCTGAAGCTGTCATGCCCATGAGAAACTTCTTACTCAATTACTTCTTACTGAGGATTCAGGTGCATACAATATCCATGTATTTAATATATATAAAAGTTCAGAGTTTGCAGACAGGTTATCTGTAGATGATTACAAAACAGTTGCTTCCAGTGGGGAAGCCTGCATTAGACCACTCTCTGGAAACCACCTGGGTCTTGAATTCGGCTGTAACTAAAGAAAACACCTTGAGGCAAGCTCTGCTACCAATCCCCTGCATCATTCCAACATTTGTCAGATCTCATGCCTCAAAGTAAATGCCCATAGCTTGGATTCTAGGAAATAAAGATGACAATAGCTGTAGTCTTTCTTGCCATTTTTAGGACACGATTGCAAATATTCTTGGCAACTGATCACCAAATGCAAACTGATTGCTATCTCTCTCAATCTAATTAAATCTACCACCTGCTAACCATAGCTCTTCGTTTTGTTCTACTCTCGTGCAGATTCAGTCCACTTTGCACTTTTTTTCAGATCACAGTTCTTACAATTATTTCTGCAAAATGCCCTTCTGTCTTCAGCATCACACACCTGCCTTACATTTTCAGTGTATGACACGCCCTGGTTCTTGAGGGTCATCGAACTGCATTTACAAAGTCCTTGCTGGCTACAGCAGAAGCCTGTACATCACTCTTTCTGCTGTAAAAGTAACGAAATAATAAAAGCATCCACTGTGCAGTAGGAACTTCATGTTCACCTTTCAAAGGATTTGCCACCCTTATGGAGTTAATTTACATTAACATAAATATTCCATTAGTAGAAATGTTTATAACACACTTCTCTCTCAAGAGGCATTCTGCAACATGATTCTTCAACCACTTATGTTTGACTAATGTGTATCACATTTGAATAATATAAAAAGACAACTGAGTTAAGTGATTGAATGCCTGGAGAAAACCAATGTTAATTTCCACTAAAAGCGAAGCACATTCCCTTAATTTTGCAGCTTAATTACTGCAGTATTTGGCTCACACATAAAAAATGGTTCAAGAAAAAGTTTCCAATGATAGGTTGCTGAAGCACTTTTTCCCCATCCTGTGTAATTCCAAAAAGGATTTTTCATACAGGTTACTTCATGTCTGTTTCTGTGACCCAGACCAAGGCTGGTAATGTTGAATACTTGCTTCCTGATATGTTGTTAATGTAATCTGATACCCTTGCAGGAGCTTGGCATGGGATGGCTTCTACTTCCCAGGCTAATTTACTGCCAAAAATCCATTCAAAGAATATTCTTGAGGTAAAATCATGCTCTTCTCCCTGATTCCTCCTGATAGCAAATCCTTTACTGAAGTCTGAATTTTTCAGAAGGAGCTTTATAAGTAAACTCTAGAAATGGGCTGATATTCATGCTATCTGTTCTGCTGCTGAGCTAACTTGTTGGCTGTACATTTCTAATAATAGCAGCAGTGACTTGCTGAGGCTACTTGGTTAAAATGAAGGATATACTCTGTTTGATATAAACTTCAGCTCACTGATAGCCCCCCAAATATGTGTCAGTTTTCCTGCCATTATAGAAGACAATCTTAAAAAAGAAAAAATAATAATCCCATTAAAATGAACAGGAGGCAAAGGAAAGACAATAAGTAAAGAATCTATTAAAATGTAAAGCTTAAGAAGCCTTCTAGTTTATGTACAGAAAACATGTCACTGACAGAGTTCAGACAAGCTCAGAACAAACTCGTGGCCAGATTCTGACACCATGAGCACCATCACTCCTTTGACTTCAGTAGAAAGAGGGCAATTTATCTGGAGTAGAGTAGTGTTCTGATGTTTTAAATTATTGCTCAGTGGAGTAGTGACCCAGATTTCTACTCCAGGCAGCTGGAAACATGTCATAAGGGTCACTTAAAGTGTAATTATTCCTACTTTATCACGGTTATGGAAAGTTAGCTTGCCTTGTGCTGAAGTCCTGTGAAATTCCTAAAACTCGTTTGCTATAAATTTAGTTCTAGTGAGTGGTGCTAGAGCAGTCAGATGAGGATGCAACAGAAAACACAGAATGATTAACTTGAGCCTTGTGAAGCTTTTATTCTTTCCTTTAATCCATGACTGTTAATTACTTCTTTCTTTCTGTAAGTAATAAAATCTTTGATTCTGCACTAAATAATGTAAAAAAAAAAATCTGTAAAATGGCAATAGCAGAAAGAGAAACTTTCATTTGAACTCAAGTTTTAATCAAATTTAAGAACAGAGTGTATATTTCCCTGAATAAACTGTATGATTTCTTATGCGCTCAGTCCATCCTGTTTCTCTAGACTCTTACCATATTGTCTGAAGTGCATGCAACAAGTGTACCCTTAAAGAGCCATCCTTTAATACAACTGGACCTTCACCTTCTAGTGAGACTTTTTTTCCTCATGATACACTTACAGTATGGTACATTGAAGTGGCTGACTTGTATTACTGACTTCTAAGAACAATATACGTAAAAGACTTTACAGGGTGGGCATAAAAATGGGCACATGGAAAATGTCCATTAAGAACAGAGGACTGACTGGAAATAGAAGGCTTCAAGGGCTATCTCAAGGATCAGAAAAAATCATAGAATCATTGAGTGGTTTGGGTTGGAAGGGACCTTAAAAAACACCTAGTTCCATGGGCAGGGACACCTTCCACTAGATCAGGTTGCACAAAGACCCATCCAACCTGGCCTTGAACATTCCCAGGCATGGGGCATCCACAGCTTCTCTGGGCAACCTGTTCCAGTGTCTCACCACCCTCACAGTAAAGAATTCCTTCCTAATGTCTAACCTAAATCTAACCTCTTTTAGTTTAAAGCCATTATCCCTTGTCCTATAATTACACCTCCTGACAAAGAGTGCCTCTCCAGCTTTCTTGTAGGCCCCCTTTAGGTACTGGAAGGCTACTATAAGGTCTCCCCAGAGCCTTCTGTTCTCTGCACTAAACAATCTCAACTTTCTCAGCCTGTCTTCACCGGAGAGGTGCTTCAGCCCTTGGATCATCTTCATGGCTCTCCTCTGGACTAGCTCTAACAGGGCTATGTCCTTCTTATGCTGGGGGCCCCAGAGATGAAAACAGTACTCCAGGTGGGGTCTCTTGAGAGTGGAGTAGAGGGGGAGAATCACCTCCCTTGACCTGCTGGCCACACTTCTTCTGATGCAGCCTGGGATACAATTGGCTTTCTGGGCTGCAAGACTAGATTGCAAAATCATGTTGAGTTTCTAATCAGCCAACACCCCCAAGTCCTTCTCCTCAGGGCTGCTCTCAGTCCACTCATCTCCCAGCCTGTATTTGTGCTTGGGATTGCCCTGACCCAGGTGTAGGACCTTGCACTTGGCCTTGTCGAACTTCATGCGGTTCACACAGGCCCACCTCTCAAGCCTGTCAAGGACTCTTTGAATGGCATCACCTCCCTCCAGTGTGCTGACTGCACCACACAGCTTGATGTCGTCCACAAAGTTGCTGACGGTGCACTCAGTCCCACCATCCATGTCACCAACAACGATGTTAAACAGTGCTGGTCCTCATATCAACCCCTGAGGAACACCACTCATCCCTGGTCTCCACCTAGATATCAAGCCATTGACTGCAACTCTTTGAGTGTGACCATCCAGCCAATTCCTTATCCACCAAGTGGTCCATCCATCATATTTAAGGCATCACATTTGAGATGAGAACACGAATTAATTAATGTTAAAAAGTTTGCATGTGACTTTATTCTTAAAAGGCTCCCATTTCTCACATGCCACATTTAGGGTACTGATTTATACAAAGGCATAGACAACTAAGCTACTTGCTTGCTTGTGCAAGTGGCTATTCGACACAATCAGACAGTGGTGAGAATAACTACCATGCTCATGCAGATACTGTCTACAACTGTGTGCAAGGGAATCATCTTTAAAGGAATTAAATATGAAAAGTTACTCTCAATTGTAGTTTTTGCATATGTGTGAGTAGGAAAATTTTCTTATCTGTACAGAGTTCCACACGTTCAGTGACCTTTCTTATTTCCAGATGTCATGTGAATTATCATTTACTGAGTGAAGGAGGTGCCTTATTGTCAACATTTGCTGGAGGAAATGGTTATGTCTATGTGACTCTGACTCAGTATTTTTGTCTCTGGGTATATTAATTCCATTCACAGCCCAGACCAGCAGAGCTGCTCTTCTGAACATCAATCCAGCAAGGAATCTAGGTGTACATCTAATTTTACACATGCAAGTACATTCATGAAAATTACTCACTTTATTTGAAGCTAGACAGGTACTAAAGTTCCTGATATGAATCTAATTTCTTACTGATGAATGAAGTCTTACTCTCATGTCTAATATCCATTTGAGTACACTACCACAGACAATTAAAAACAGTACCTGAATGTTTCATGGCACTTCTGCAAACCTCAGATAATGCTAATCAGCTAATTATGCAGTGGCACTGCCTTATCATGAGACTGCAAACATCTGCTCTGCATTGGACAGAAAACATGGTATCTCTATTTTAGTGATTACCACAGTAGTCAAAATGTTGCCACAAGAATTGCTAGAAATGAATGAGGAGAAGGATGGACAATGCTGCTTGCATAAAACACAGGATGCCACTGAAATAAAATAGAAATTGTGATGTACTGTAAAGGAAATAAAAATTGGGTTATAGAAAAGAAGAGGTTCTGAATCTGATTGGGTAAAACACAAGGCTGTAGAGCTGACTGGGGGGATTTCTGAATGTGCACAGAAGTATTAAGTATGAAACTGTTGTGAGGAACTTTCCATGCTGGACGGGATTTGCAGAATGCCCAGAGAGGATGTATATCAGATGAGAAAACATGGTGATGCAGCAGAGAGCTGAAGAGAAATGAAGTGGAAGGCCTCAGAAGAGCCATGGAGGCAAGAATGCAACCTGTGCACACATTCTCTATGCCCTGGACAACACTCCTCCTTTATGGCAAAACTCTTCCACAGCTAGGTAGAGGCAGTCATCAAATGTCAAGGAAAACACATCGGAAACATATAAATGTAAAACAAAACAGCAATTCTAGCATGTAAGCTGTACTGACACTTAATACTTGTAATTGCATTCAAAACAATAAACTCCAAGCAGCTGAACATTCAGGGTACATTTGATCACACAGAGTTATGAAATAGTGTCAGAAAAGATAAGGCCTTCCAGAGGACTTCTTTGTAAGTGTGCCTGATAGAGGATGCTTGCCACTCATGTCTGATAGCTATGTGAATTATTTAAACCCTAAATTTCTTCCAACAATGCACAGAGCACCAGTTGGTGTTGAGGCTCATGAAAGCTCCATTCTTCCCTAGATGGTAAGAAGCAATGTGATAAAGCAGTAGCTACAGTGTGCTGAAAGAACTAATACACATTTGAACCGCTCTCTCTACATATTTATGTATAAAATCAACATCATCATGTGGAGTTCCTCACAGCTCTGCCCATGAAGGCGAAAGGTTAGAGCTACTCAGCCTTTCTCTTATACATTCAGGTACCAGCATCAGTTTTGCCACTGAAGGCCAGTAGAACCAGAGCCTCAAGGAGAATCACCAAAATGTTTCTGAAGAACACATATCAGTATGAGGAAACACCACAGAGAAGCAGCTATCTGCCCAGTGGGCACCCTCTTTTTTGTTTTACAGGAAAAATATATTCTTAGCATTCACAGTAGTGCTTTTTCAAAGAAAGGTTATATAAAGTGATATAACACACACACAGAGACACACGCAAAGAAGAAATGTGAATGACTCACTGTACTTATGCAAACCAAGTTGCGTAAGCCTGTTTTTCTCAGCTCTTAAAAAAAAAAAAAAAAAAACAGCACATACACACCCCTAAAAAATGAGCTGAAATTCTCAGTTATGAAAGTTAAAAATATTGAACAAAAGCAGAACTCCCTCAGCTTCTCAGGGTCCTTCACGCCCACATCTGGTGTAGTGTTTACCAGTGGATAAAAATAGAAAGTTGAAACTTAATAGACCCTAAGATTTATCACAGTATTTAAGAATCTATCAAAACAGAAAACATGAGAGAAGTGGAATTCACTTCAGAGAAAATAACCCTGAAAACAGAGAGATCAACAGCCACATTATAAAGTGAATTTAGTAATATTCACTGAGGTATTACCCTTTAGGTACATAATAAGGGCAGTCTAGAAAGGAAAGAAAAGACCGTACTTCTTCAATTCAACAGGTAACTATAATAATGCAACCTGAAAACAATTAAATCTCTTTTAAAAATCTTGCAGAACTTCCTTTAAAAGATTATCATGATTTTAATTGTTGGCAGATGACATCACAGGAATTCGTGCTTTTAGACAAGCACGAAGTCTGTCTTTCTTGGTAAAGGGCAGGGGCATTTCCTTATCTGCCAGAGCCAGCAGTTGACAGCACACATGCTAGAGATGGGTTGGGACACAAACAGATCAGGAACACTGCACGTCACTGTCTGGGGGTCAAGAACCATTATCTGTCATAGGAGCAAGACATCACCAATCAGTGAGCTCTTTGACTTCTGATTTGGAAAAGACATTGACAGCTTGGCACACCAATCTCTCGAGCTGCCAAACCATGCCTTTGAATAAATAGGCCGCAGAATTTAGATAAATTAAACCCTGAATTAAGGAAGGTGTAACACAAAATGAATCTTCTAATGTATTCTCAGAAGTGCGATCCATAATAATTTAAAAGAGCGTTTGCAAATAACCCTTTTAATTGCAGGAGTAGCATTACTTTGGTGAATTATTCAAATCTACTGCTGATGAGATAATATCAGGCCAGAAAACAGTATGAGTCAGCTAACTTACTCTCACAGGATCCTGTTCTCTCTCTCTCATTCACAGTACATAGGCACACAACACATAAGCAGCATCTGATTGATTAGCAATTGGATCCTATGGGAGACTGGATGTCAGCCCCACAGGACTGAAGGACTACTCAGCATAAGCAAAGAAGGCAGAGACCTGAGCATATCACTGCCAATGTCATGTCTCTGGCACCGAGCAGAGCCAGAGCAGTAGCACCAGAGCAGCCAGGAGGGCTCTGGCAATGAATGGGATGGAGCAGAGTGGTAGAGAAAGCTACAGGACAGCAAAGGGGGACAGAAGGAGAGCAGCATGGGGAAGGCTCACGAGGAACCTTAGGCAGGGGAACAAGATATCCGAAAGACGATGCTGTTTTTTAAACAGATGGCACCAAGTAGGTGCCAAAATAATAAGTATCATATTTAAAAAGAAAACCCTGAGCAAATTTTAAGTTAGTGGCTGCAACCCTATCTCAGGATTCTAGTACCTACGCATGAGACTTCATTCCAGGTTTCTGGCTTCAGAAGAAGCCTCTGATGGTATTCCAGTCTCATAATTCAAAGAGGTGCCTGTTTTGTTTTACATGATACATGAACATGAGTCCTGGTCCTGTGCCTGCTGCCTGTTACTTATTCAACATGACAGACACAAAGAAAGCAGAACAGAGTATACTTAGAGGAAATAGAAGCCTAGACTTTAAGGCCACAAGCCACAGCTCAATGGTTCTATAAGATATCTTTAGCAAAATGCCATTTTCTGTGTTGTGGTAAATTGACATTTTCCATTTGAATAAAAAGACTGATTTTTGGGCTACAGAGTTGGTGTTACAGATCACAAAAAACAATTTTTGGCTTTCTGTCACGAGAGGAATCAACATGACACTCATTTTCAGAGAGCTCATGGATAACCACACTTCAATTTTAAACTGCTGCCAGTACATCAACTTTGAAGTACAGGTTTAAAGTACACTGGTAACCCAACAGTATGACTGCAGTCCTGCTTCAGACACAGAGACTGACAGCATTCAGGAACTAGTTCTGCTCTGACAGACAGTCCAGTGCAGAATCAGCAGCAGTCCTACTGCCTTCAAAAATTAATCTCAGTTAACACTAACAACACTAAGAAGAGTTACATTCATTGGCTCCATGCGCTCCAAGCAGTGGTGTTCACTTACCTCTTGATTTTCCTAAGATGCCTCTGGTGTTAGGAGTGAAAAGTCCTTCAAAACTGAAAACTAGTCTAGGCTTTGTTTTGGAAGAAAACTCCAGAAATCATACACGGCTGCTGCATTTTTCCCCCTAAATTTCAGGATGCTTCTGGTCAGTGCAGGAGACAGAGATGATCTGTGGAAAAGTATGCCGCACTAGATGCAGCAACACCAAGATCATGTCTTTGCTAAAGACATATCAGTAAAGCACTGATTAAACAGAAATTTCAATTAAAAAAGCACTGTAAAATGCTCCATTCCAAGAAACCAGATAAAGGACAGTTCTTACTGCTGACTGCTTTAGCATGCTTTAGAAACAATTTGCTGCAGGTACCAGAAACATCCAGTACCGCACCACAGAGCTTTGCATGGGTCATCTGTCTAGCCCTCTTCCACGTAGACTGGATCTAGAAACAATATAACCTTGTTAATTAAAACAACAACAACAACAAATCTGTACATTTATGAAACTTAAGTGCATAATCACAGATTCAGTTTGACTGGTATGAACAACACTACGGTTGAGAAAGACACGAGGTGCTGAAAGAAACCACATGATACAAATCTAAGGCCTATCCTTCGATCTTAACTCTATCAAATCTATCCCGTTAGAAGTCATATAAATTAACTTCAAGATCTGAAGATACTTTGCAAATAGAATAAAACAAAGGGGAAGAAAGTCCCCAGTCCTACAAATTTTTATATGGGTAGTTAACTTTATTTCCATGGCTAAAGTCACATAAAGTCAAATCATGTAAAACTCCTCACATAATGGGAACTTTTCATTGTAAGATTTTTTGCAGGAAGAATGGTCTTGAATGACTAAGATAAACCAATATATTTTATGTGTACAGGTAATACTCTTTCAGTATATTTGGATCTCCGCTTGACTTTTGTAATTCAGTACAGCTCCAAACAAACACAGAAACAAGCCTATTTCCTGCATTCTGTCCTTCAAACAACGCAACTGTGGACAAAGAAAAAATGCCCTGTCAGGGCAAAATTCAGTTTTACAAGAATTAATTTTACTGAAAGCTGCCAAAAATATTTACTTTGGTTTCAAGGCCTAACCCTGACCAATGATAAGAAGCTCAAAATTCCACTGGAGATGGAGATGATCACAAGCTGGTACTCCATAACGCACCAATAAATTGACTGCATTTCTAGAAACTACAAACTTGGTTTTTAGAAACTAACACCAAACACAGATTCCATTTTAAGGGACAGGCAAGAATCTACAAACTCTAGCTTGGTTAGTTACATCATAATTTATGGCTAAGGTAGGGATTTCTTTCTGTGTTCTTCACTGCTTAACTACTTCTTCATCCTCTTTCCATCCAAACAGGTGGATGAAGAACAAGAGTACCATTTTATTTATTGAGAGACTACATGAACGTAAAAAAGTAATGATGTCTGTAAAAGGAAACTGAGAATGACTGAACTTTTATGATACATATTTACAGTGTGCCGGTGGACACAAGCATAATTTCCCTAAAAATGACAGTCCAGCTGCCAAAATATCCATTGCAGTTGAGATAAGGCCATAATTTATAAACTGACCAGTCCTAAATGTTGACTGGTTGGTCAAGGTCAGAGGACAGATACTCTAGACCTGCAAAATGACAATCTGATGGACTGAAACTGGATAATTGTGACTTAGTAACTCACACACACAAGCTTTCTGACCAAGAACCTCTGTGCAAACTGTATGAAACAAACCACTGCTCTAATCCAGCCAGATTAGTTGTATCAGTTCCTGACCTAAAAGCGTCACTGCTGGGCAACCTTCTCTATTAGATAAGCTCAAAAAGGATAATGATGAGAATCAAACTGCTCTTTCACCCCTAGTGGTAGGTCTGTGTCACACTGAGGTGCTCAGGAAAGCATGAACTACTGCCACCAGCCTTGGTTTTGATGGAAGATACTTTGCAGCAACTACAATAGACCAGTCACATGCAATATCCGGATTTATTTCTTGGTTCACAAAGAGGTAGCTGAAAAGACAAACACAGAGGTTGCTTTCTTTCCATAAAGCTTGTTTAAAATACGCTTTATGTATGAGGATATGATGAACACAATGGTATACATGCAAATATATTAATTATTGTATTAATGAATACATTAGTATCTATTTAATAGAGACATGTTAAATAAACATACATAAATACACATAGTATGTTTATGTGTATTTCATAGAACTACATGTAATTCCTTCCTGGAATCATCATTTCAGCTATGTATGCAGTGCTAGTTTTTCTAAACTTACTTTGAAAAAATAAATGCTAAATTTAAGCTACATTGCATTTTTAATGTTAATTATGCCATTCTAGACATTAAAGCCACTAATACCTCCTACAGCTCCCAAGCACTGTGTCCCACACAACATTTTCTGCTTAAATAGACCCTTTATCTAATGGGTAGAAGTTCAAGCTACCAGCTCAAGTAACACTATGTAACCTAGTACTGCTTCTGGTGGGGTGGTTGTGTGTTGACTGGAGCACTGATGACAACAGAGAATTGATCTGTAGTTTAATAGAACTTTTCCATGAAAGAGTGTGTGCTTTGCTTGGACTCCAAGAATAAGGATTTGTTAATTTTAGCATAACACATGAGCACAGATGGGTCTACTTTTTGCTAAGCTACCCTAAACCAGTAATAAAAATCTTGTAGCATACAGCTACAAACTAGCACATGAACAACTTGACCCATTTTATAATCTTCGGATTCAACTTTAGCTGTGAGTTCATTATAATTCAAATATAAAATGACTTGGAGAACAAGGGAACAGCAACAGTCTGTGTAACTTTCTACTTTGCATGCTTATTAGATAGACATAGGCATATGTGCATTACCTCTGCAGAGAGATAGTGTATGCAATTACATACAAATTTTTAGTGAAAATTTTTAGTATATAACACTCTTTTATTCTCAAGGATGAAAACTGATAATAAAAATAGCTGAAAGCAGAAGGTATTGTCCATTTGACTATTGAAATAATTGACAAGTACAGCCCTACAACCAGTTCAAAGAATACTGTAAGAGAAGCCTACTCAGAGAAAAAGTACTGGGTGGGTGGATGTGCTGGCACGTCACGTATGCTGTAAAAGCAGGACCTCTCTCAGCTGCTGTACCTCTAACTCCCTTCAGTCATTCACAAATTAAGTCTAGCTGATTGTCAGCTGCAGTTGCAAGCAAATTCTTTATCAAAGCTTCTCTGTTAGTAGCTGTGGGTAACCTGACCAACCTCGGAGCTCTGACTTCTTTCCTGCCTGCTGAGGTATGCTTGCATTTAGAGGAAGAAAAGGAAGAAAGAAAGATATGGTACACTAGCCCTGCAAAACATACAAGTCAGATGTGATATATCAAGTTACTGCTCTGATTCGCCACTGCCAAATGAAAACATGTCCTGGATGGTCAGGTAGCTGGAAGCCCCTGTCTTCTGAGCGGTCAGTCATACATTGTCTTCCCTGTAGTTGCTTACATATTAAGCCCTATATAAAGAGCCTTTATATAAAAAGCCCTATTGAAAGAAGTAGTTACTGAGGTGCCTGGAAGGGACTGGAAGAAGAAAAAGGGAGGGTGAGAACTCAAAAGCAAGCAAGGGTTGCAGGAAAGGGATCAGAGACACAGGAAAATTTTAGATAGTGCCAGCTGCTGCACAATTTAAATTTGTGAAAATCATGGAGACATTCCATTTGTGTACTTCTAGAACAATATATCCTCAGACATATTTCACAAGAAGCCTGTATTATGTGGAAATAGGTGAACAAGCACAAGCACGGACAATTTCACAGCCCTGCAAAAGCAGTATTCACTGTTCTTCTTTGTGTTAGAAAGCCCCAAGATGACATACAAGAATTAAGTCCTGTCATTCTTTCAAGGAAAAGCATTAGCCTTCTTTGTATACTCAACACAACAGCAAGTTCAGTAGTATCTTGTGCATCCTGATTGCTAGTGTCGCTTGCTAAGCTTCAGGCCTAACTGATTTCTCAGTGAACACCCATACATCATAAAGATTCAAAGACCCCTTCCTCAACAGACATAGTTCAGCTGGAGGAGAAAGACAGCAGCAGAGGACACATTCACTCCCAAGTCCTCTTACTACACCTGCCCAAGAAGGGATTTCCTGTCCCGTGAGGGGAATTCCTCCCACTCATACTTCAGTTTCCATTCCACCAAAATAGCCTCCTCTTTCCAGCTCAGCACATGACGATTTAGGACAGTGGGACAATGAGAAAGAGATCATAGTCTCTCCACTGCCATCAGCCAGAGCTTCCTTTGCCTTGTGAGAACATTCATTCCTGGTGGTACGTCATCAGAGGGAGAGAAGGCGTTGTGATCCGGGTAGGGATTTTTTTTTAAGTTTCACTATATTGACCTAGAATTCTGGAGAGATGACTAAAAAGCCCTAACGTACCCTTCCAAAAATTGTATTTCAGACTAGATGCATGTTTTAACATAAAAGTCTTGAGGGACCATTGCTACAATGTGCTAATCTTCCATTTATACACCAGGCATTATCTTCTCCTAGCGGAGCTCCATGGACTTTGCAGACAGCATCTCGTAAGATCACATTTCCTCACCCATTAGGATACTGAGAAACAAGCTCTATTCTATTAAAAAAAATATAAAAATATTTTTAAAAGGCCTACATACATATCAAAACTACCATTTTGCAAATTCCAAACTCAAGCAAATTCTCACTCTTACGGTCAGAGACAAAAAAAGAACTATGCACCGACATTACAATCCTTGGAACAGAATACCAGTCAGCCCTTATATACCCATTAAGACACCTGAACTCTTACAGAATTGTGTCAAATGTTGTACTCCAGAATAACATAAAACTTTCTCAGTCCATCTTGTCAGACACCTCATTCAGACCATAACACCAGCTGTAAACCTAGAAACCAGGTGCTTCTTCTGTCTCCCCTTGAAGACAGACTACTCTGCTCACTGGGTCAGGTTGATATAAAAATATTAGTCAGCAACTCTCTTTTTCAGCACAGCTGGAGGTGATATGGGTAGTACCCCATTTAAGATTGGATCTTGTTTTACCCATGCAACAATCAGAAGTCACCACCTTGAAAAGACATCACTGTGCATTTCACAGGAAGACATCCCGAGTGCCTTAACTTAGAGGGGTGATAATCTTCAAAACTGCTGGAACTGCACCACTGCACCTCAAGTTACTGATGGGGACGTGGAGCATGCATGAATGCAAGCAGAACAGAGCGAGACTGTGCGGGCAGGAAACTGGGCCACTCACATGAAGGCGCGGAGACCTCTGTTTTGGTAAACAGGTGAAATACAGAAACAATCCTGTGAATAGGAACAAGAACTCAGGTTCTTTTCTTGCCTACCTTGAAAAACAAAACCAATGAAACAATATTTTATACAGTGAAAAAATCTCTAACACAGAAGGGCATAGGCAGTAGCAGCAATTGTCCTATTCTCTGATAGCAAGAAATGAATGTAGATTTGAACAGAGGAGACACAGATAACTGAATTAATTTGTCTCAGAAATTAACAATCCACTTGCTGACCAGAGAATGCAGAACATTAACAGAGGTTTCTGGATTCCATTCTGAGGTCCAAACATCTGCCTTCTACCTGAGTCTTCTTTTGGATGTGACCTGTCCTCTGATCAGGCCTAAGACAGCCTTCACACAGCTACTTCCCCTTCTAAAGAGCTGCTTTTCCCTGAAGGTAAGTGGTCTGTATTACCCCAATAAGCTCATTATAATCAACCGTGCTGGTTTTTTCTGCTTTGCTTTTGACATTCTTGTCTGTTGAAACTCCTCTGACCTTGGGCTGTATCCCACAGATCCTGCTTTAATCCACCCCTACATTTTTCCATAATGAGGCTCATATACCCCTATACACCACACACAAACACACACACAGACAATGTTTTAAATAATTAGTAATTTTCCCTTAAGGGTAAAAATGTTCTGTAATAGTATTTCTTTTTGTTATGAAATAATGTAAATGATCTTGGTGAGGTAATATTTTGTAATATGGCTGTGTTATGCAATAAAGGCTGTAGGGTTCAGATCGCTTACATGCACCTGGAGATACATGCTGGAGTCTTGGAGCTGTTAAAAAACACTTAAATGTGTGTATATATCTATCTACGTGTGCGTAAATACACAAACAAAATACCATGACTTCCTATCATTTGCCTAGGTCCTTTTACAAAAAAAATACATATATATATATGGTTTTTTTTTTGTTTTTTTGTTTTTTCTCAAATGAGGATCCCCTTTTAGACCTTATGAAAGAAATTTTGTGTCCCTTTTTAGAGGGGTTGATCAGAGCTCCTTCTCTTCTGCTATGACATGTAACTCCTGCTGACTTCAGGAATTGTGTGTTTGGGTCAGTGCAACTCAATACACTCCACTTTGATTTTGACTCTTTTCTTCAGCTTTCAATTTAGTTTTTCTGAGGAGAATGTAGAAACTTGGCAAATGTTTGTGTTTGCAAAGGAAATCCTACTGCCAAGAACATAACAATTTATTTATTTAGTGACTTTTTTCATTTTTCTCCTTTAAGGTCACCATTGGGTTAAAGTGATGTGAATGACATAACATTCTTATGAAAAAAAGTTTCTCATTTCATCTTCCTCTTTCTTTAATTCCAACAAAGACAGTGGCTGACTTTGCATAACCAAAAGTTTATCTCAAAATCACTGTGGACCATGTAGTTGTGCGTACAGAAGTTAACTATCAGCTGAGTTACATATCAGACTGCTGACTTCCTCAGCCCAAGCACTACAGTAAAACACATACCTATCCCGGCAGGAGTAGACATTTTTTACCCCCTTCTGTTGCTCCCAGATTCTTTCATCTCAGGATTGTGGGATAGAAAAACTGTGTAGGAAAGGTAGATTTAATACAAAAAGGTTGGTGTGAGAAGGGAAGAAATCTGTTATTACAGAATAAAAAACCACCGAAAGTTTAATGTTTGCGGAATAAAGAAGATTTGACAAGAGGGGGCAGGATCGGGTATTACTTCAAAGATAATACAAGGATAATGGGAATTGTGATAAAAAAAAATGAAGCCTGTGCAAAGCCAAATGGTAGAGAAGGGTTTTCTGGAAATAAAATTTTACTAGTTCATCACTCTAAGAATTTTAAATTGTTTCAAAAATTAACTGTTTCCACATGGTTTTCTTTTTTTCCTTCATTTTTCCCTGAACTTCCTGTCTGTCTTACTCAGTACTGGTGTCCTGCACAGGCCCAGACTTGACATAGGCCATAGTGCAGTTCCACTGCATGGACAAACACACAGCTGTGGCTTGCACATCTTGTAATGAGTGCAAAGTTATATATCTGAAATATGGTACATCAAACACAGAGCAAAGTATCTATATGTATGCCACAGCAGATATGACCATTCCATGACATGGTCTGGCATCTACAGCACTTCCAAGACCCTGGTACACTTTACCTATATTGTGATTGTAAAATCTACCTGCCCTTGCAGCAGGCAATGGAAGACTCCTCAAGGAAGAACCTCATACTATGTTGTACACTCAGTGCTGGTCATCATGAGGTAGATCTGACACATAAATCTACAAATTCAGGGTTCAGGGTCTTCGGCACACAGCATGCAAGTGTGCTTTTTAGTACACTACAACAGAAGATGCATTCAAGTCTCGTCTCCCACCTTTCCTCTACCTGACAGCTTGCATGCTCCAGAGACTGTCTCCAGGCATACTCCAAGGAGTTTGGTGTCAAGCCCAAATGATTGTACCTCACAGTGTAACCGCTGCCAAAATTACTGACAATATACTTTTAGAGACAGTTTTTCAAACCAAGCATTGCAATTGAAGTTTATGGGGTTTGAAAGAAGGTCTGTTTTGGAGTAGATGTTGAACTCTGAAAAAAAAAGCCACACTGTTTGCTTTAAGCACACAATATGCATGAATTACAAGACCAAATTTAGGAGCCTAATGTCCCTCTGTAGTTAATGGAGAAGGACTGATGCTGCCAGCAGGCATGATTCAGCTTACCTAAATCTATCTGGGCACCTCCGGATAGGAAATGAGTATTCACCTAACTGGTAAACTAAAGTCTTGATTTGGGGAATTACTGAGCTTGCCAAACTCCAATGAGCAATAAGGATTCTTAATACTTCACAAGATTTGACCCCAAGAAGTTGTACCTCAGCTGTACCTCAGATACATAAATGCTGCCAGAAAAAATATTTTGCAGAGAGATCATTAAAATGAAATACGTGCCTCAAAAGTGATCCAAAGATACGGTTTTTTGGTTCATCTTCCTGCATCTGTCATTCTAGGTGAGGTACACATGCTACACAGATAACAAATATCATCTTCTTTTACCTGAACCCTTACATTTAGTCGTTACACCAACGGTTATGCAATAATGAGCTAATACTGAAGCACTTCTGAAAATATGTAAATCACCTGTAGGTGCACAGGGAATCCAAAAGACTTTTTTCTTTTTTATCCAGTAACTTTGTCAAACCACGCTTTTAATCCAAGAAATTACTTTAAAGCAAACGTAAGAACCCTATTTGACTAAGATGCATTACAAGTGCTTTTTTTTCTACATGAATAACTCTCACTCTCATTTTCATTTTCATAATTACACTAAATGTGGTGTTTTTTAATGTCTCTTCCAGCAGAGCTGAAGATGTTGATTTCAGAGTCATTCAGACCTTAAAGTCTAATTCATGCAGTTGCTCCACAACATTAACCGGAGTGCAGGTCTCATCAATTTGATAAAGTGCCTTTACAACAACAGATGGTAATTTGTTGATACTTAAAGCTTTAAATGGACTCTGTTACAAAACCACTTAAAATGCTTTCTTAAAAAAAAAAAAAAAGAAAAAAAAGAGAAAAGTGTTCAGATACTTTAACCCAAAGAAATTGCTGACAGATTTGTTTTCAGCCCAGCAGAGTAAAGAGCTGACAACATATTTTTGCTGGATATGGTAACGTGGGTCTATTTTTAGGACCCTTTTTTTTAAGTACACCAAAATAGCAGTGGGTTTAAAAATCACCATCTGCTGCTAGCAATGAAATAATTCTCTGAAGAATAGATAATAGGCATAAAAAACCCACCCTCAACTCTTACATTCTCCACAGCAAGATTGAAAGTCACAATGATGTATTTCTTGGTAGTACTGCTTATTTCATAAACAGTACTGCAGGGTCATAACACCCCTGTAAATGTTCAATATACCTATTTATCAGTTATTAATTCACCAGCATAAACTGTTTACATTTGAGTCGCAAATGACTGACTGGCTAGTGCTATTGCATTTGTTTTTTATGAGTTAAAATAGCCTAAAGCTGCTGACATTTAGGGCACAATGTAGACTCTCTCCCTAGCCCCTGCCTGCCCCACCCCTCCTTATTTTAATTTGGACTTCATAAAGGTGGTAAAGAATTCTCATTTGTAGGGACTGCTTTTTTTTTTTTTTAAATGCCTATCACGCTATACAGTAATTAGGAATTGCAACTGTGTGTACAGAAATCTGAGTGGGTTGAAATCCAAGTAGTTTGGATACTGACAACAGTGATAACCCCCTCAGCACAAGAACGATGTAGACCTATTGGAGCAGGTCCAGAGGAGGGCCACAAAGATGATCAGAGGGCTGGAGCACCTCTCCTGTGAAGAAAGGCTGACAGAGCTAAGGTTCAGCCTGGAGCAGAGAAGGCTCCAGGGAGACCTCACTGCGGTCTATCAGTACTTGAAGGGGGCTTATAAAAAAGATGGAGAGGACTCTTTACACAGGCAGATAGTGACAGGACAAGTGGGAACAGTTTTAAAATAAAAGAGGGGAGATTTAGATTGGATGTTAGGAGGAAGTTCTTTATTCTGAGGGTGATGAGGCACTGGAGCAGGTTGCCCAGAGAAGTTGTGGATGCCCCATCCCTGGAGGTGTTCAAGGCCAGGTTGGATGGGCCTTTGGGCAACCTGGTCTAGTGGGAGGTGTGCCTGCCCATGGCAGGGGGGTTGGAACTAGGTGTTCCTTAAGGTCCCTTCCAACCCAAACCTTTCTATGATTCTATGATTCTATGAATCATTATGTCAGCTCAAGATGGCCCAGGACCTGGACACTTACTCACTGGAGGAAGCACGTGATGACAGTTTCTCAGATCTCAGCAGAGCTGAAGCACCCTAATCTCCACCCATGTATTGTTAACCTTAGGATAAAAAGTTATATTATTACAATGTCAGTACTCACTCTTTTACCCTTTGAACCCTTATACAATATATATCATACTCGGAAGAGGAAGTGGAGAATGACCCATTAGTTTTCTATAGGTGGCTCGATGGAAAACAGAGGCTCAAACTAGTGTCCCCCTTCCCATCTCCCTCCTAAAGAAGAACTTGTGTAACTTGGTCATTACACTTTGTGTCTGGAGGCTCCAGCCACAGACAGCACACCTGTAGTTACACAGCATGCTCACCAAGCTCTCCTCTGCTGGGGGTGTCCTGAGCAGTGTGAGCAGGGACAGCTGTTAAAGGACAGGCAAAAGGTGAGAAAGGCCAAATGGCAGAGAAAACTGGTTTCGCTAGCTCTGGCGCTGGTGGGACTGTGTTTGTTCGGTCTGTGATTTCAGTGAGATGACAGATTTCGATTTTGTAATAATTTCAGTTTAAAACCTTTCAAGGTTTTGAACCACAGAACGGCACTTATCTTTTTAGTATAATCTGAGAGAAAGGAACAACTTTTTTTCCAGGAAAAAATAGTACTCCAGGAAAAATCAATCTGTCTTTTTCAGACACCTAGATCAATTCTTCTAAAGATAAAAAATAAGCTGAACTGCTGCAAGATGCTTCAAACGACACTTAAGATGGCTTATAAACAATCAACTTTACCAAAAAAAAGCAATTTTGGAAGTAGTAGTACTTAACAAGTAACTTTTCTAATGTATTTGTCATTGTGATATTTAATTAAAATCTAAGCTAACAACAGCATCCCAAAAAAGGAGATGCTCATACTTCGTATTCGTACTTCGTGGATCATAACTTTTGTGAAAACTAACTCTATCTAGCTTTTAAAAGACTTGCTAGTGACAACCACAGTGGCAGTATTTAGGCTGACTTCCACATTTTGACAAAAAGAGAGCAGAAAAAACACAAGCTTCTTGGTCTATCTTGTCCTGTAAGGACAGGACTTCTTCAAAGTAATGTGCAAGAAATATATAATTATGAAATAATTTATTTATGAAGGAAATTTACTATTATTTTTTCTCAGTCAGCAGTCAATAACTAGCCCAAGAAAGGAAAAAAATAAAGGGGAATGGTGGGTTTAAGAAACCTAGTGTTCTCTACACTTTTTCAACAGGGTCCCTCTTCATTCGAGTAAAGAAAAAAAAAAAGATGGGACTGTGAATAGCCAAGACTCCCAGTGATCTCACTGCAAATTACACATCTATTTGGAATGCATTACAGCAATAAGGTTACAGACTTAAGACCTGATCCAAATTCCATTATGTAAATGGAAAAAGAAAATTTTGTTGTCTTAAAAGGAAACTGAGTTTAGTTTTTAGTTCCCAGTTAATGAGATACTAATAAAAGTAGAGAACTGCAAAGAAAGTGATCAAGGAGAAACACCTCTTTTTTTTTTTTCCCCCCATATTAAATACTTACCTAAGCTGCGATTTACTCATATATCTAAAGTGGCACCTAGATCCAATGGAAAGGCAAGTCGCAACTGACTTAATGTCAGTCTTAATGAATGAACGGAAATGGGGCATATCACAGATTCTAAATGTGCAATTAGTGTCTAAGGATGAGTAAAAAGAGCTATACAACCTGCACATGATCCATTGGTTATTCCATGCAATATATTCCTTTCTTCAAAATAATCCTAAGGTTATTGCTGTTATTAAGGATATAGCTTGGTTTAAAACAAACCCTTCAAAGATTCCTCTTTTTTTTACAGACAGGACACTTTTGTGATTTCAGTTTGATCTTACTACAGTTGCTTTTCTTAGCATATGGAATCACCTAAGCAGACCCCAGATCGGCTAAACGATCTCACAAACAGGCTTTCCTATAGCTATACATAGGTCAGCTGGTCTCCTACTGTGTATATGTCCTAGCACCTGAATTCAACTTCAAGATCAAAGCACTATTGTTTTGTCCTGCACAATTCTGAATGCTCTCAGTCTTTACTGGACCCAGAATGAGTTCAAGGTACTCAGCAACCCAGTTTGCACAGCCAGACCTTTGCAGCAGCATATCATAGCCACGAGATTTTTGTTTTTTCTCTAAAGTAATAGGTACATACAGGAGACTATAAATAATGTGAATTTCAAGACAGGAACAGATCTATTTTGATCTGCCAGCTTTATTTAAAATTAATAAATTCAGACCACGTATAAACTATCCAGTCATATCCTGTAAAGGCTTAAACAGTGAAACCACAAGAGAAAATAAACTAACATCTCTTGCCTTCTTATCTTAAAAGTGTCTGAAATGAATTGGTTGCTAAAGAAACCTGATATAATTGTGACAGACTGTTTTGAAACCCTTAGCGCAGTTCATCTGAAACCTCAGCATAACAAGTGGCCTCTTATCTGCGTACTATTCCAGGAAGAAATGCATGGCATTTCGTCATCACAGCTGAAAGACTAGCTGGCTCTGCACGTAGGCTAAGCGAGAATAAGAGCCCTCAGCTATAATGAGGGCATGGTGGTAGCTAATGCTTAGTCAGAGGCTGTTTCCTTTAGCCTTTGCTACTGCTTGTAGGAGTTGGAATGCAGGAAAAAGCAAAAATTAAAAAGAACATACAGAGGTCAATGTTTACCTTCTCTGTTTGTTCTCAGTGAATATTATTTTTGAAGAAATGGAACGCATGAAGTAATATGGTGCCATCCCAAACCATCTCGCCTACTATAAGGACTTTAAGTAGTTTTATTTAGTGTAACTATTTGTAACAAGGATTACTTACAGGAGAGAGAATCATAAAAATCAGATGTATTTTTCTTTAGTCTGACAATTAAATGCAAATTAGTAAGCGGAAGTTTAATGTAGTTATTTCCTTGTGAAGACTGATCTTGAATATCCAAACAGGCAGAGCAACTTTCTCCTTAACAAAGCCATTGAAAAATAGATAACTGGCAGCAATTGACATTATTTCAAAAAACAAGGGTGCATCTTCATATGTGGGGGAATATGGTAGGGAACATTTATACTTACAGGTTTTTCCTCTTTTCTGCATCATTAAGATGATAACATCTATGATGCACTGTCATCATGTTTTTTAATGTAAGAATCTGCAAAATTTGAACATGGAATGATCAATCAACAGCAAATGAAAATGTTAAATGTGAATGTGTAGAAATGTTCAGACTGCAAGTTTGCAAGTTGATTCATTCAGGACCACATTTTGTTTTGTTATTTTGCCTGCAGAAAAATCACAGCAATTTATGTGAATTTACTCTGCCATAACCAAGCCGATTTAAGCACACAACTGTATGCATTATAATACTGAACACACTGGACCGACTCATTTACACACACACAATTGCTGATTTAATAAAGGTTAGATTTAACTTGATCTGGTTAACTCACTGGCTGAACACTCAAAATTGTTGGCATGGATTTTCCTCAGGAAATTCAAACTTACACAAGCAGAGGAAAAACATTGCAAATGAGATGCTGCTGTGTGCAAAAATTCATCTTCAGTAAAACTTTAAACCCTAAAAATAAATCTTGTGTGCAGTTCTCCCAAATAGGCTTTTCTATTCAACTCTGAAGGTTTAAAGCAGTTGTTAATCATGTACTGTACACAGTGCTAAGCAGGAAAGTGTTCAGTTATTTCTGAAACACGTTATTTTGAGGCTATATTTGAATCTTCCATATTTATGTGATGAGAGTTATGTCACAAAGTTAATCATTCCCAGGATGCTAGCATTCAGGGTAATGAAAAACTTCTTGTGCAAGCAGTCATTAATCAGTGAGTATAACATTGCATAATGCTTTCTGAAGCATGTGTTATGTGATCAGAGTACAAGGCTGTATAATACAGCAAAGTGTTTATGCCATATGCTGACCTTTTCTAAAGCAGAAACGGAGCCATGTGATGTGCTGCTCTTGCCAGCAGTTGCTTATTGCCAATAATTAAGTTTGACGATATGAAGAAACACAAACTTGTATTGCTTTAGAGTTCTAAAAGGAAGAAGCTTTGAAGTTTTTGGCACTGTAAAGCAGAAAGATTGCCAACTTGGCTTGGATACACTACCGTTGTCCATTATAGGCACCGCCCATCAAAACTGGAATCAAGTGCCCTGTTCAAGTGGTTACTGGCATTTGTGTAAAGGAAAACATGCTCCATCGTTACAGGACTGCTGTATTTATCCAAAAGAGCATAAAGGTCACAGGAACAAAGCAGCCAAAAGCATGCTTGGTACCTCAAATCTCAGTACATCACAATAACATTTGATGTTCTTGTGCAATAGTGCTAGTAAGCAGCTATTACTTAATCTCCTACCAGTATTACACAAAAGTATACTTGCGAAATACTTCAGATAAATATGCTGTAATTATATGAGCTATAAAAGCATGTATAGGACAAAATGTTTTTGTAACTCTAAACACACATACCTGTGGAGACGTGGTTTTAATGAGCTATTTTAACAATGGGAACAATGCTTTAGAAGCTTCCATGAACAACTGCAAAACTATGTGCTGGAAGCAGAGTGGACATATGGACATGGATTTTATATGTATTATATATATACACACACACAAAGTGATCAAAACTTTGCCCTGCACACAGTTACCTTGTGCTTTGCTGTTGGCAGAATCAGGCTGCAAATCTGGAATAACCAGCTTCATATGACTGCTTTTAGCACAGGCAACCATTCTGGTAGCGTAGCTATGCCACGGCTGATCTTACACCACCTCCTCCCTGACATGCTAGGGTTTCCTTTTACCTAACTGATGACAGCCTGACTACTTAGGGGAGCTGGTACAAAAAGGGGTAGCCTGGTTCTGTAAGCATTACCACCTGTTAATAGCAACATGGCTCCATCATGGGACCAACTGCATGTCAGTGGTTAAGGTGACTTCTGATATACCTCACTTACTTTAAGGAACTACTTTAAAGCTTAATTAGCAATTCTAAAGCACAAAGCAGTCTAGAAGTACAGTCACAAAGGTGCACACCTAAGAATATGTCTATGCAGGAACTTAGCTGCCCAAGTCCAAACCTTAGATTCTCAAAATTCCTGCTTATCTGTTGTGATTCTACTTTGCTCTTTGAAGTCACAGTCCTGGTGATATTAGACAACGGCAGCCATGCTGTATATAAGGCCTTTGAGGATTTATGAATTAAGTCTTTCACAGCTAAGGAATCTGAATCAGTAGGCATCTTCACACTTGACAGACAGGACTCCACAGAGTACAAAGGAGATGCTGGGGATGAGAGTAAAGCCAGAAGTCCTTGCCCCACAAGCTATTAATAAAACAGTGTAATACTCGCTGCAAGATAGGCCTTCCCTTTCCAATAGGCTAATGGTCATTATTGCTATCTCTCAGCAAGATAAATGGTAGTGTAAGTAATTAAAATAAAAACATTTAATCAGGATTGACTGAGAATCTCCAGTGATCAGGTCACTCTTGAAGGAGTGTTCAGATCAATTCAGTGAAAGGAAGGAGCAGAAATGGATTTGCTCTGGTGTTTCCTGAGTACTCCAACTATTGAGCAATTAGATAGATAAGTCACTGCAGCATACCCTCTTCACTTTTTCAAAAAAAGGACTGATTTCAGCCCAGACATGTAAAAAAAGATGTAAGAATCCAAAATGAATTGGATTTGTGAATCCAAAATGAAGAAAGGAATTCCCTTCAGCACAAAGTGGATAAAAAGAGCCCTAAATCATGTCCATGTCTTCATTTATGAACTGGTAACTTAGGCAGAACCCTTCTCATAATGCTGTCTTTTGTGGATTCTACCTCCTTTCAAATGCTATATACGGATAGCCTAGGAATCATATTGGATGTTATCATCTCTATTAGTGATTAGGGTACAGAACTCATACTGAAACAAGCCAATAGACAAAAAATCTGTGGAGCTGTTCATGAAAATATCAGAAATGACTGTGCTAAACTTAAACATTGCAGCCTGAACACACCATACAAACCTTTTCTTTTATCCATCCTTCCAAGATCCACTGCTTCTTAGAAGCATGTTCCCTGGCTCCCTCCTCCTTTCACCACTACTTTGAAGAGAAGGCAGGCCAAAAGAATACAACCACAACAATATTCAGCATGAATCAGGTTTTTCAGATTGAATCCTGAGTGGTCACTATCTGGGAATGCTTACATACATTTACATAAATAGTTCAGCTTCTTATCAGTTTTGAAGAGAACAGTTCAGGTAGTATGGCTTCTGACATAAAAAACGCAAAGTCAAACTTTCCACACAAATATACAGACGTATTATTAACATTTATATGTAATGAAAATACAACCTTCAAGACTCTATCCTTGCAATTTAAATTTTAAGCTTTGTCTTTCTAAGCTACATGAAAGAGACATGTTTTTTAAAGAATCTGCACAACTGGCATCAGATTGTTTAACATGCTAGAAAGAATTGAGCCAAAGATGATATCAGAAGTCCCTTATGCTTAAATGAAAATGTTAAATCAATTAGCAATTGCTAGAATAAGGAAGCAACTATTTGCTGTATGTTCCTTAAAAAAAAAAAAAACCAAACTCTTCATGTTCTTTTGAAAGTGATTATATTATGCAACATGAAAACTGCAACACATTCTCACCTCTTTAATGTTATAAAAGCTTTATTAGCACACACTTTGGAAATTATAATCAAAGAGTAGTAGTCACTAACCAGACTTTGAAGAGTTTATAAACATACATATACAGACTATGCCTTAAAAGGTTAATGTATTATTTTGAACTGAAGTATTGCAATAGGACTTAGCTTTCACACAGAATGTTCACACCCTCTATAATAAATTCTTTTAACATATTTCATATTTCTTCCCATGTGAATGAGTGTCCTTGGAAGGATTATCTACTAGATAAAATTTGAAGATGAAATCTAAGTCTAGACTTAGAAAAGAAGGGGTGGAGACTGATCTTATAATCTATGACAGTTGTTGATTAATGAGCTGCTCATGATCGCTGTAGGCCTGTCCAAACTGCAGAAGCAAATGGTACTATATGGCTGGCAGGAATGTGCTATCTGCTATGCCACACCTTTGTTGAAAGTTAGAAATCACTTTGACTTCTGCTACATTTATTCTAGCCTTGAACTACCAGATGTGCACAATGAAATACACAGTAACACACATGCATGTCTTAGCTACACGACTGCTGTTTCTGCAGAAGAATTTCTGTATTACAGAACTTCCACACTCTAAGTATTGCCACTTGGAACAGTCACAGTATATGGTTTATGGGGTTCAAGGTTTTCGCTGGTAGTGCTCTTGCACAAACAAATTCAAAACTTCCTGGAGTAAAATAGTACCGTCACATCCTGAGGGTGCTTGGTCTTGTCTGACAGCCTGAACAATCTTATATGTATGCGTATGTACGCAGATGCACGTATATATGCACGCATATGACATGCCAATATATACACATACGTAATACAATGCGTAATGAATACATTGTATAAACAGAGTGCATTCTGTAGAACTAAAGAAACATATTCAACTCTACTCTGAGGTTGAAAATGAACATGATTTGAATCTATACGAAAATGTTTCTTAGCAAATCCTTGGTGATAACACGATTATATCTAATTAAATCTCTCAAAAACCTTTTGG